>ML780520.1:459446-484655 GCA_009831015.1 Picea engelmannii | reverse complement strand
ATATATAATACATTCTTATAGTATTTCAAGAATAATCTTAAGGATTAAAATCTCTTTGGAACGACTTAAAAACCCTTGACCTTGAAGTCTCTTAATAAGTATCTATTTATTCTTATATGTGTTGAAAAGCATATATATATATATATATATTTTTTTTTTTTTCAAATAATACAATACATTTTTATAGTATTTCAAGAATAATCCTAAGGATTAAAATCTCTTTGCAATGACTAAAAAACTCTTGACTTTGAAGTTTCTTTTAATAAGTATTTATCTTAAACTTGAAATTTTATCGCAAAATTATTAAGTAGATCATAATCTTTAACAAAATTGGATTTAAAAATATTATAGTGATTGAAAATCCACAAAATTCCTTCAATATACAATAAGTTTATTTAAATTGAAAAAAAAACTAAAATTAAAATCCTAGCATAAACCATAAGACCTATAAAAAGGTCTACTTCAAAAGTTGTGAAAAATAGGGATGAAAGGATTGAGATATGTACATATCCTATGTACATAATTAAAGTATTAAAAGGATGTTACCATTAAATACAAATTAACCATCCTTATATTCCTTCACCATCCCAGTGTCATTAGCTAATTGGACATATAAATGAACTATTTTTAAATTCCTTCACCATTCCATTGTTTTTAGCTAATTGGACACTTTCTTTTGAAAGAGAATCAACTTGATAATTGGGTTAAAGAAGGAAATTGAATTAAAAATAAATATCATTATTTACCTCCTCCAATATATTACTCAAAACTAAATTACCCTTCTTGAATTTTCCATCATTCAATTAATTACTATTATAGAATTTTCAAAAACCTGAAGTTTGAAAATGATACCTCCTACCCCACAACTATGAGAAGTTCCTTGTTTGGCATCATAAAACTACCCCAATATGCTCCCAAGTTATCAATAGGATTATGAATCCACTATCTTAAAGTCTTAACTTTTGGAGTGGTTTTAAAAATTGCAAATAAAGATCTTATTTGTGAAGTAAATTGAAAAGGATGTGTGTGTCTATCTTCAAAGATAGTTGTATTTATGGAAATCCAAATGACCCAATACACTATCAAAACAAGTACTTTGTATTCCTTTAATTATATCTTTTGAGGCTAGTTTTTGAATCAATCTACAATATTCTTCATTTTCCAGTTATTTCTAATTATTATTACAATATCTTTTTCTACCCAAACATTACAAATGTATGCACAAGATATTAATAGGTAGTTTATTGTTTCCACCTCCTCTTTGCATAATTTACATTTTCTTGGTACTCGACAATTCCTTTATTTAGAACTTCCCAAGTTTTAAAATCCTTTATTGTAATATAAAGTAAAAATGAAAAATCATATTATTTCCCAACTTACACTCATGATCTAATCATGTCATGAACATTCATAATGAATCCTGAAATTAAACATATAGCTAGCACTCTTGTTTCCCTATTTTCATGTTCCCCAAGTAAGAACCTTGTTCTTCCAAACCCACTTTTTATCTTGCTTGCTCTCTTTAAAAATCACCATTTACATTGGTGTATATAAACACATAACTAAATGATTGTGCATCACAAAACCTAACATAATGCTTAAGTCACTCATAAAAGTGAGTGAGCCCTTATGGCATATTTGTTTTACTATATTGGAATATCACACNTATATATATATATATATATATATATAATGTTATGGTTAAAGATATATATAAAATGTTATGGTTAAAGATATACACCATGTCCTCTTTCTTAGAAAGCTTTGTCCTTAAAGTTCATAGGACAAATAGTGGTTCACCCATGTGACGTCTTCTTGTATTTTTTGAGTCTTTAGTGGAATGTGAACATATGTACATGGTTGAATGGATGGAAGCTTAGTCAAAGATATTCAAGGTTCAGGGTTTGAAACATGGTAGTTATACCAAGAACAACAAGAGAATAAATAAGAAAAATAAAGATAAAATGCTTCATGTTGTGAACTCATAATGGTGGCACAAGAGAAGAAATGTTAGTGGTAAATATAAGACCAATGAGAAGGATGAGTGTAGAATGTGCCTTGTTGTGGAGGTGATAATTCCTAGGGGTGAAATGGGGGGACAAATAAAATGAGAAGGGGGCATGTCACCCAAAATAATAGTTTTGTGGAGGTACACTACAAGTTATAAGTGCATAACCACACTTATAACCAACAAAACATTTGAAATGAAAAGTCATTAGTTTCAATTATGTAATTATCATTGACATGGAGGAAGGTAAAGGCAAAGTCATGGTTTTATGTGGAATCCCCCAACATTGGAAAATGAAAAATAATGGATGTCATGAGATGGTAACAAGATCGTTATTAACATAGCATGAATATATATATATATTATTTTGAGAATGATATGAAGGAAAAAACATAATATAGATATTGCAAGGAACACAGTAAAACAATAAAACTCATATTTTATTAATTACTGTCTGGAATACAAAAGACTGTAAAATGCAAAGAACACAAGCTAGCTAGAATGGTGGTAGCTTATCTCTGAAGAGAGATGTGTTGGTTATGCTCATTCATAAGAAGTTGATTATAATGAGGCTCCAAAACAATTTTTAACATAAACCATAAATGCGAAAACCCTAAACATCCAAAGCCCTAACCCTGGAAGATGAAACGCCAAAAGGTTTGTGGGCCCCGATGGGGGTAGTTAATACATCAACTTCTCGAGGGCACACATTTTTCATACTATCTTTGTTTGAGGTGCTTGGTACCCCGTCAGAAAGGTTTAGTCAAGGAGTACACATTCTGAATGGCCCAATACATCCCAATAAGAAACTATTTGGCGTTGCCAAGTCAAAAAAGTGTCATTTAAGGCCTCAAAATGACATTGGAAGTTTGGGACCCTAAAAACTATAGAAAAACTGCCAAGATGGAAATTATAATTTTAGCCAGTGGAATAGGTGGGTGGGCACCAATATCAGTCCCCCCCCTAGGAAGCAATGGTCTCCATTGCATCGAGTTCCTCAATCAAATGGGGAAACTTTTGTGGAATCTGACTCTTGGTGAGCCACTTGCCCTGTTGAAGAAATTTCCCTGCTTTGATGACATGGTAGAGTTGGATGTTCTACTAGTGGGTGCCCTTCATATTGGTGTCCATGATCCGATCAATTTTCCCCTATTCAATGCAGTCGGTATTGAGTTTTTTAGGGGCCAAGTTCTCGGCCACGTTCGTAGTATCGAAGAGAGGTGGAAAATATGGTTGAAGTAGTTCCACATAAAATACCAAGTGAAATCCATGGAAAGGAGGAATACTTAATTCAAAAGCATTATCTCCCACATCCTTGGTGATGGTGTAAGGCCTGTATTGGAGTGGGCATATCTTCTGATGGGTCCTGTGAGGCATTCTTTCTGCAAATGAAGCCATACCTTATCTCCCACCTGAAACTTGTGTGGTACCCGATGTTGATTGTGGCACTGCTTGTACTTGGCATTGGATTTCTACAAAATATCATGAACTTGTTGTTGGATGTTTTGGATTCGCTCAACAAATTTGGTTGCTTGATTAGCCTTAGTTTGAGCATGGGAGGACTCTTACTATGCAGTTTCAATGGGTAGAGCTATGTCAATGGAGGAAAATGGTTGGAACCCCAAGCACACCTGAAAAGGGTTTTGGTTAATAGAGCTATGGAGGGATCTATTGTAGCTATGTTGAGCATAAGGAAGGATTCCATCCCATGTGTGTGGATGTTTAGAATTATACATCCTCGGGGTATGGACAATCATTGTGTTGACTACCTTTGCTTTTCCATCAGTTTGTGGGTGGAAGGTAGTCAATTTGGTGACACAATTATGTAACAAGGCTCTATTGGGTACTATCAAGTCAAAAAATGTCGTTTAAGGCCTCAAAACGACCTCAGAAGTTTGGGACTCAAAAAAATGTAGAAAAAATGCCAATATATATATCAATAAAGACCTTGCGGGGAAACCAAATGAATGTTTTTCGACATATATGGATGACGTCCATTGTGAAGCCATCAATGTAGGCTAGTGCACCTAACCCAAGACAATTTGAACTGGGCACCTACTGACATGGACTAGCGAAATGCCCAACACCATTGGAGACAACTAGCTGGGCTAACCCCTTGGGATTACACACACATATTTGGATGCAACTAACACAATAGTAGCATCCAAAATAATGATTTCATGCTAGCCACTTTTTTTAACACTAAGATGATTCTAAGGACCTTAATAACAATTCAAGAGAGGTCTCAACTCTCAACATAACCTTAGATGTTTCTATAGACTCAGTCATGGGCATGTTTAAATGTTTCTATGATTGCAATTATGGACTTTTTGCGGTTAGAAAAGTGCATCGTGGAAATTTTGTTGGTGGCACTTGTACCATTTCTAGGGGTGTTTTTCTAGTTGTAAACAAAAACTATCACTTTACCACCCAAATTGCCATTTAAATCAGAAAAAGTGTAAAAATATAAATAATTTTAAAATAAATTATCTTAGTGGCAACTTGATAGTAATTTGAATGATATCTTCTTTAAATTCTTGTAGTGTATGAAGTTCAAAGAATTTTTGTTTTCCCATGGAAAATTTCTCAATATATTAAATATATGGTGTTCTCCAAAAAGTACATAGTTGTGCTATTACAACTATCTTCAAAAGGTATACACATACCACATAGTCATAAAATGTAGACCGACAAAGTGCTTGTTACATATAGTCAGATCCATCAAATTGAAAAACAAAAAACAAAAGGAGGAGTCCATGGTTACTTATGATAACACATTTTAGAGGAATCCAGATCTCTCAAAAAGACACAGACATCCCAGATGTGTTATCTTAATCACAGGTAGAGACACAGTGAAAGTTGGGGGCCCTCGTGGCCATCCTGCCATTTGCTTAAATGGATCCTCCCTTCTGGAACCTGAAGTGCTTTTTTTGATAAAGTGTCTTCTTCCTCATTCTCTTCCCTGTAGATATGATCAAATTTAATGGTGTTGGAAAATGTTATAATATCCCAGATCTTATCCATCCAACCCACAAGTGAAGATACTTGTAAATTGCTCTTAAATTTTAACCAATCTATCATAGTCTTTGAATCCCCCAAGATGTGTAGTTGATCAATACCCAACCGATGTGCTAATGATAATGAAGCCCACACACAAGGTATTTATTCCCTAGTGTTTGTGCCCATGCCACAGTTGAAATTCCACCTATATATAGTATTTCCAGATATCTTAATGACACCCCCAGCCCCACTTAATGTTCCATTTTCTCGCGTAGCACCGTCAAACCAACAGATGGATGCCAAAGTAATGTCAAGTGTCCTTTTGATTCTTTTTCTTTTCCTTTTTTGTAGACACTGAGCACTATAATTTTCCACCATCCCTCTGATTTTAATGCCAACCCCCTGTATTGTAGGAGTACGAGATTCAAAAATACACTTGTTTCTTTCCAGATAGATATACCAACAAGCCAATGAAGGAAGAGTAATATAGAATTTTTTACATTTTCATCCAGTTATCTAAACAATTTGTTAAAGAGATGCCTCCCCATGGTGAAACAAGACTAAACAAAGTATATAAAAACTTCCACAAGTGGTGAGTGAAAGGGAAGTTTACAAACAAGTGTAATGCAGTCTCCTCATCCCTGCGACAAAGCGAGCAAATGCTCGGGCCTTCCTAGCCTCTTTTTCACAGAGTATCCCAGTTTAGGATTTTGTTCTCCAAAGCCAGCCAAAGAAAAAGTTTGATCTTATAGGCTAGATCCCAAGACCACATCTGTCTCTGCCACCCTATTTTCTGTTGTGACTAGAATTTTGTTTCCATAGCGTTATATAAATTTTTAACAGTGAGAAAACCCGATTCATCACCTCCAATACAGATTAAAGAATCTTCTCTAGACCATAGATGGATGCCATAATCTATAAGCACATTGCAGAAAGAATACCATTCAGTATCCAAGGATCTTGTGAGTCCCAACTCATCGTTTCTTTTCCACTGATTTGTAATGAAACCCAAGGAGGATTGAGCCTTGGCTTGATATAGGTATCAAATGTTTTTATTTTTTAGGGCCATCAGGAGATCCTGTGAGAGTAATGAAGAATTTACAATGCCCAAAATATTGTCCATGTTGATTAGAAAAAAATATCCATTGCCAGGATTCCAACTTATCTAGTGTGTAATGAGTGGCAACGATTTCATCAAAATTTTCCAAATATGTGAGGCCGAAGGTTGAATAACCGTAGCTAGTCTGAGCCAAGTAGCCACTGCGGAGTAGGGAAGGTATTTGTCTTTGATCACCTGGTTCCAAATCCCATCTTTCATCAGAACATGCCATAAGGAGTTTGGAGCCAAAGCACGATTAAAAATGAAGAGGTTCTTAAGACCCCAACCTCCTAAGTGTTTCGGATTTGCAAGTATTTCCCAATTGCAAAGATGTAGCCCATGTTCTTTGCCACCACCCGACCAAAGGAAATCAAAGATTAGTTTGAGAATATTTGAGAGGACGGAAACTCGAACCGCCACAATGGCCATCCAATATGTTAGCAACATTACTTGTCTTCGGCATAGGGATACCCGGGTCTGCAGGTTGCACGAGAAGCGCCCAAACACAGCCCACGGAAGAAGTCCTTTTCGGACTTAAAATCAAGCGACTGGGCATTTCATTCTTCAGCGAAAAGGATTCAGCGATAGAGTATAACAACGAGTGATGGATAATTGCAGATTAACCGAGTCACGTCAAGTATACCGCTTAAAGTTTTAAGGAAGTCGACGGTCGGAACCCTTCGGGTGGCACTCGCGAAGTTAAGAGGGCCATTGATCGCATGTAGTTCAAGCACAGTGATTTTTCTCGAGCTCGGGGTTCGTGAGTTCGAAGGGTGGACCATATCGCTTTGGTTGTGCGAGATTCCGAGTTGTGAAAAGTGTCTGAAGAAGGTCAACCGACGCTGACCATCGCATCTCGGGACTTCGCAAAGGGAGAATTCCAAAGTCTGATACTCCACTCATGAGGTCACGAGTAGCGAGAGGCGCTAGTACTTGGGCCCTAGCCAACGGTTACATATGGAGGACGCTGACCAGAAAGGGAGCCCCGCCCATATCGTCGTCTCGGGAAGCGGGAGTTGAAGAAGAGGAGCCAAGGGTCTCCGACTCACGAACTATGAAATGAAAAGCACTTTCAAAACTGGGCCCTCAGTATCGCAAAGCAACCTCAGCCGTTCATCAAAGACACCTGGCGCGCGCGATTAGGCCCCTCGCCTTTTCTCTCATCCCAACTTCGAAACACAAGAAGGAGCTCCATATTTTCCCGATGCAAGAGATGATGAGAGCGTTCAGGACCTGGGGCCCATAGCATTGTCGGGAGAATTCAGAACCGTCAGATCCAGAGGGCACGTGGCACCAGATTAAAGCCGTCTCGGTGTTTCGCTCATTGCGATTTCAAGAAGAAAGGATTAACTCCTTCCGTTCGCGAACACCGAAAGCGCTTTGGGGATAATCTCGTGGTCACAACCCATAGTCATTTGAGAAAGAAAAAAAGTTGTTCAGGAAGGGCCGAAGACATCATGCATGATTCACAGAAGGAATTGCCATGACCTCCAAGTGCCATTTGATCCGACCTCGGTCCTGGTTTTCGCTTGGAGTAAATGAAGGAGAGAAAGGGTGGTTGAAGCCTCTCCTCATTCATTAAATGCGAGGAATGGAGGGTCTGGAAAGTGGACTGCTCGAGAGAGTCATGTGTACCCTTTTCTTTTCAGAGAATCCATGCCGAGTTCTCGACCATCCGGAGGAGGCCTGCACATGCTAGCTCAGCATTTACTGACCCAGCTACTCCTCCCCTGCAGAGGCCATGCGAAGTTAAGGAGACATCTGACGAAGGAATTCCGCCCGAAGATTGATTGAAGAGACGCTATGCCTCGAAGGGCGAGCGCGCCTCTGTTGGGCAAATCCTCCCAAGTATATGTACTCAGTTTTGGTATTTTTGAAAGTATCGATGGTAGAGCGAAGCTCCCGATTGTAAAGTTTTAATAGAATCTAGTTCTCTGGTTATGCATCTGTATGTGAGATTTCTTGTTTTATGACAGCCAGTCTTTCTTACTCCATCTAGTTTTCATCTATACGAAGAGAGTTCGTGATCGACTGATTCGCACAAATTATGGAAATTATGTTGTGATAAAGGATTTATTGTGGCACTATTGCTTTCTCTGGTTTTCTGCGTTTGAGCGTAAGAAGATCTTGCGTTTAAATGTCTTCTTCCACAACCTGTCAGGAACCTTATGTTTATGACAGACCTTTGCACCTCTCTGAATAAAGTCTTCCCCCTACTCACCCTTACTATAACTCACTGTCTGAAGTTCTCTAAGACCTCACTTGCCCATGCATGCCTAGCCTAGTTTTGGAGTTGGAACCACGTCGTTTGAGTTAACCTCCATTTAATCACCCCATTAAACAAATCGTGACATAAACTGATGGGCATCAGGCTCTGCTCCTGCTGCAATCCATGGGTGACTTCCGACGCTAACATTTCTGGCGCCGTTGCCAGGGACGAAGTTGAAAATTTTCCTCGGGATTGAACGACATTGAGCCTCTGATTCTGAAGGTGCATTGGGTATCAGAGCCTTTGAAGATTGCTACTGTGCACCTGGCGACTCCATTGTGACGACTCCACTGGAGTGAACCCATTGTTTTAATTGTGGCTTCCAGAGGAAGACATACGCGGTCGCATCCACAGCTGCCCCTAGTTGCACCTGTAGTTGATTCAGAGGTAATTTTCAGAAAAGGAAAGGCCCCCGAAGGAGAAACTTCCACTGCTGAATCAGGTAATCCGCTTTCTCCTTCTATAAAAGCTCCTTTTTCTCCTCCTCATCTTTCTAGCAGACCATTTTCTGAAGTTTCCCATTTCCTGAATTTCGGGAGTGTTCCTGCTGAGTTTTCCCCTCCCGGTCTGGGATTGGAGGGAGAAATCCTTGTCACTCCCCTTTCCCCTGAAGTTGTACCTGGGCGTAAACCCAGGACCGTAGAAGATTTCCCCATGCCTAGTTTTACCACTCCTGCGCAAAGAAGAGCACCTGCTGACTTAATCTCGTTAGCCTTCTCCTTACATCCCCTCTTGTTTCCCACCCCACTCCGAAACTCATTCTCGGTAGCCCCCTCGCGAACTCCTTCTCCTCCAAGTTCTCCTCCACCTGTCTTTCCTATGGTTGGTGATAATCCCCCTCTTAATATAATGGATGCCATAGTCGCTGCCAGATACGCTCCCTTAGTCCTACCTCATCCTACGAATCCTCTCCCTGCTGGAGATTACTTGAAGTATATGCCCAAGTTCACTGGGGAAGGGGACATAACTGCGGAGGAGCACCTGGCTTCTTTCTACAGTTATGCAGACAACCTGAACATTGAAAACAAAGATGTCTGGATGAGAGTCTTCGTCCAGAGCCTGGATGGTGAGGTGAGGAAATGGTTTAGAGGATTGGCCCCCGGATCTATTGCTGGTATCGAAGGCCTGGATGGTGTTTTCCTGAGGCAGTGGGGCGATAGGAAGAATTTCATGTATTACATGACAGAGTTCGGGTCTTTGAAGAATATGGATGGAGAGTCCATCTTCGACTTCTCCAAAAGATTCAATAAGATGTATAACAAAATCCCTGCCGAGATAAAGCCTTCAGAAGCCTCAGCCAAGATTTCTTATGCTAATGCGTTTGGCCCCGATTTATGTCTGTTACTGAGAGAAAGGAGAGCCACCTCCTTAGCTCAAATGCAAGATGCAGCCATAGAAGTGGAATCCAATGTATTAGTAGCTGACAGACTGAGGAACAAGGCCAACGCAGACAGAAGAAAGGGAAGGTCGGAAGCCTTAACTTCTGGCCCATTGGTGCCCCACCCTCAAGTGGATGAACTGACCAAGATGGTGAAGTCCCTGTCTGCAGAAATGGAGAGAATGAAAGTCGAGGGGAGGCAAGCATACAAGGGCCCTCTTAATGCTGAAAACAAAGGAGGTTTCAGGAGGCCTAACAATTTTACTCCCCCGAACGTGCAAAGAGAGAGGGGAAGAGACAGAGAAGACCAAAAAATTCAGGCCCCTTTCCAAAACAATTTTGTGGCCGAGGGGGGAGACGGGGAAACAAGTGAGCTTGATCCTGAAATCCATTGCTTCGGAGAAGCTCCTCTTTTTCCTCATCTGACTCAATATTCATACGAGGAGTCTCTCATGGACAATCAACTAAACGAACTGAGCAAGGGATACAAGACTAGTGGCGGCCCAGGCAGGTATGATCTGCGTTCCAAGAAGAAGACAGTAGCACCTGATGTCCCTGAGCAACCTACTAGAACAGAGAATCCTGCTAATGAATTAGTAGACAGTCACAGAGGTGAGAAGCCCCAACCCCTCTCTCCCATAATCTAGAGTCATGTTCCTGAAATAAGAGAAATTCCAAAGCTTACATCTTCTTTTAATTTCGAGCATAAAATTCAAAAGATTAGAATTCCTGTACCCCTGACCGAGTTGATTAAACATGAAGGGTTCAAGAAACACTTCTCTGAGATTCTACAGTCTGAGATCTCATGCCTTCCCACAGACTCCATTAATCTACAAGATTAAAAGCCTGCAATTATCTTAGGTCCTATGGTAGAATATAGGAATGACTCATCCCCTCCCTTCTACACCTCCTTGAACATACATGACAAGGCACTGCACAACTGCTTGATGGATTCTGGGGCTTCTCACAACCTCATGCCCAAAACTGTCATGGAAGAACTAGGACTGGAAGTCACCCGAGCCTATCATGACCTCTATTCCTTTGAATCCAGGAAAGTTCAATGTCTCGGGGTTATCAAAGACTTGGTCGTGACCTTGTTTCAGTTGCCCATGAAAAGTGTGGTCATGGATATTGTAGTGGCTGATGTCCCCCCCAAGTTTGGTATGTTGTTATCACGATATTGGATAAAAATACTGGGGGGAACCTTGCAAATGGACCTCACATATGCTACTATCCCAGTGTTTGGAGGAGAGCATAGAAGACTATACAGAGAAGCCCAACTGGCCTATATAATCAGTGATGAAGCCAATCCTACCAACCATCCCATTTTCTCCTTGGACACTGATTTAGGTTCCAGTTTACTACAACTCACTCATGCCCCTAAGCCTCCTCTTGAACTCAGAAAGAAGCCCACCACTCCTCGTGAACTTCCTCCCTCCATCACCCCTGTTTGGAAAATGTTTTTTGACGGAGCTTGTTCCAGGGAAGGTGCTGGTGCTGGGGTGTTTTTTGTGTCACCTGCCCAGGAAACTGTTTCTCTGTCATACAAGTTGGAATTTGAAACCACAAAAAATGTGGCAGAGTATGAAGCCCTTGTTCTAGGATTGAGAGCTGCAAGGGAAATGGGAATTTAGGAGATAGCAGCGTTTGGAGATGTAGAGTTGGTGGTCCAACAGGTCAGAAACGCTTATCAGGCTAAGCACCCTCGACTCAGAAATTACAGAAATGAAGTATGGGACCTCATTGACAATTTCTTCTCAGCCTTCAACATCTCTTTTGTTCCAAGGGAGAATAATGTTGTGGCCGATTCTTTAGCTGTTTCAGCTAGCCAGTTCAAGGTCCCTCAGCCGCCTATGGCCAAATATGATGTTAAGATAAAATATAGGCCCTCTGTACCGGACAATGTCAAGCATTGGAAGGTATTCGAGGATGATCCGGAAATCGAGAATGTTCTCCAATCTTTTGATGAATTTTCTGCATTGCACATTGATCAGGATCCTGACACATAAGGTGACCCTCACCCTGAGGTGTTTTTGAATAAAATTGCTAACCACCAGATTATTCAGCTGCCTAGCAATCACATTCCGAGAGGACTAGTCCCTTTAGAAAGATTGTTCGATGGGAATGATGTGGCAGTGAAGGGTAGAGTTTCAGGTGAAGGTGCTGACACAACCGAGTGCAACATTGGCACACAGGAGGAGCCTAAATTTGTCAAGTTGTCAAGCAGTTTGACCAGAAAACAGAGGGCCGAATATACTAAGTTGCTGAAAGAATTTGCTGATGTGTCCGCATGGACTTACAAAGACCTCAAGACATATGACATGTCCATCATTGAACACAAGATCCCATTGAAGGAAGGGGCTAAGCCATTTAGGCAGAAGCTGAGACAGATGAATCCCATGTTGCTACCTGTTATGGAGAAAGAAGTAAAGAAGTTGTTGGAGGCCCAAATCATCGTCCCCCTGAGATATTTCAAATGGGTGGCCAATTTGGTTCCCATAAGGAAGAAAAGTGGAGAGATCAGGCTTTGTCTCAACTTCAGGAACCTGAACAGGATCTCAAAGAAAGACAATTATCCCCTGCCCAACATGGAACACATATTGCAGAGGGTAACCGGTGCATCTAGGATCTCCATGATCGATGGTTTTTTTGGTTATAATTAGATATCGGTCATGCCTGAGGATAGAGAAAAGACGACCTTCACCACTCCTTGGGGCACATTCATGTATGCCAAAATGCCTTTCAGACTGATGAATGCAGGAGCGACGTTTCAGTGAGCCATGGACATAGCCTTCATCGGGGAGAAAGACAAGTTTGTGGTGATATATTTGGACAACATAACAGTCTTCTCAAGGTCAGATAAAGAGCACTACTGTCACCTGAGAAAATTTTTCTCAAAATGTCGAAGGTTCGGCCTGTCTCTAAACCCCAAGAAGTCTTTATTTTCTATGGAGGAGGGGAAGTTACTAGGCCATATAGTATCGACGGAAGGGGTGAGGATTGATCCTAGTAGAGTGGAGGCAATTCAGACCCTGTCGCTTCCCAGATCAAAGAAGGAAATTCGGGCCTTTTTGGGGAAGATTATTTTTCTGAGGAGATTCGTTTCGAATTTCATGGAGCTGGTGAAGCACATCACAACCATGCTCAAGAAGGGGAATGAAGTAAAATGGACGGCCAAACCCAGGGAATCTTTTGTCCAAATAAAAAGAGCATTGACTGAGGCACCTGTGTTGATCAGTCCTGACTATTCCAAAGACTTCCTAGTCTTCTCTTTCACCTCTTGCGATACAGTAGTGGCGGTCTTGTTGCAGAGAAATGAGGAAGGGCGAGAGAAGCCTATCACCTTTTTCAGTAGGGCATTAAGGGATGTAGAGGTCGGGTATGAAATCACGGAGAAGCAGGCCTATGCTTTAGTGAAAGATCTCAAGGCTTTCAAAGTCTATGTCTTGCACTCAAAGGTGACCACTTATGTTCCTTCGACCTCTGTGAAGGACATCCTGGTACAGCCCAACATAGAGAGGAGGAGAAGTAAATGGATAGCTAAGATCCTAGAGTTTGACCTAGAGATAAGGCCTACCAAATTGATCAAAGGTCAAGGATTAGCCAAGATGCTGGCTGAAGCCAATTGCCAAGCTTTGGGGGTAAGTTTCATGAACGAATGTTCAGGGATTCAGCAGGGTCAGTTGTCTGAAATAGACCCTCAAAGAGAGCCCCCATTGGCTCGATGTCCTTGGTATAAGGATGTCATATATTTTCTGCAGGAGTTGCGGCCCCCAGATGGCCTGCAAAGGAACAAAGCGAGAGCTCTGAAGCTCCGGGCAGTCAGGTACTGCCTTATTGATCAAATTTTATACTGGAAAGACCCCCTGGGGATGCTTTTAAAATGCATGGATCCACAAGAGGCCGACATGATCATGGTTGAATTTCACAGTGGCATGTGTGGAGGGCACCATTCCTGGAAGACTACGGCCCACAAAGTTCTCAGAGTTGGGTACTACTGGCCCACCTTGTTCGCCGATGTCCATAGAGGAGTTAGAGCCTGTATCACATGCCAAAGATTTTCAGGAAAGCAACAGCTCAAGTCTCTTCCCTTACAACCTGTAGTTGTTTCAGGACCTTTCCAACAATGGGGACTAGATTTTGTTGGAGAGATACACCCTGCTTCCAGTGGGTAGCACATATGGATCCTGATTGCCACAGATTTCTTTACTAAGTGGATTGAAGCCATCCCCACCAATAGTGCTTCCCACAAGGTAATCATTGAATTCCTGGAAGACCTCATCACAAGATTTTGTTTCCCAAGGAAGATCGTTACAGATAATGCAACCTCATTCAAGGCTGAACCGCTGGTTAAGTTCTGTGAGCAATTCAGAATCAAGCTGGTTCACTCCACTCCGTACTATCCCCAGGGAAATGGTTTAGCAGAATCCTCCAATAAAAGTCTCATAAGGATCATCAAAATATTATTGGAGGACAACAAAAGGGCTTGGAATTCAAAGCTG
Organism: Picea engelmannii; assembly: GCA_009831015.1. Lineage (NCBI taxonomy): Eukaryota > Viridiplantae > Streptophyta > Pinopsida > Pinales > Pinaceae > Picea > Picea engelmannii. Next base: position 470,399 of record ML780520.1, on the reverse strand, counting down.
AAATTTGCTCTATGGGATGATTGGGTGACTACAAAGAGATCTATAGGCACCTCCCCTTTCCAGTTGGTATACGGAGCAGAAGCTGTCTTCCCTTCTCAGCTGGCCATTCCAGTAGCAAAATTCTTCCAGGATTATCGCGAAGAGCCCAATGACATGGTCAGAAGGATTCATCAACTAGTAGAAGTCCAGCAGGTCAGAGAGCAAGTGATGATAAGAGTTCAGGACCATCAGCAGAGGATCAAGCAGGTTTTTGATAAGAAATCCAACAAGGAGAAGTTCCAAATAGGAGACCCGGTACTGAAATGGGACACTCCTAAGCAAGACAAGGGAAATAACGGTAAATTTGAAGCCCTGTGGATCGGGCCTTTCAAAATCTCTGAAGTCTTCTCAAATAACACATATTGGCTACAAGATTTGGAAGGCGAAGAAGTTTTTAGCAGCCCAGTAAATGGGCATTTTATTAAAAAATGTTTTGTCTGAGCCTTCAGTGGCTCCCATGTTTTGTAAATACTTTCCTTTCTGTTCTCTGCTTTTACTTTTATTGTTTTGGCTTAGTAAATGACTCCACAGCCCAACAACAAGGCACTGGAACTACAAAATGAGTCCTTAGAGAATCACAGGGATGACTATATCCCCCATGGAGCCTAATGTTAGCAACATTACTTGTCTTCGGCATAGGGATACCTGGGTCTGCAGGTTGCATGAGAAGCGCCCAAACGCAGCCCACGGAAGAAGTCCTTTTCAGACTTAAAATCAAGTGAGTGGGCATTTCATTCTTCAGCGGAAAGGATTTAGCGACAGAGCAGAACAACGAGTGATGGATAATTGCAGATTAACCGAGTCGCGTCAAGTATAGTGCTTAAAGTTTTAAGGAAGTCGACGGTCGGAACCCTTCGGGTGGCACTCGCGAAGTTACGAGGGCCGTTGATCACAAGCAGTTCAAGCGCAGTGCTTTTTCTCGAGCTTGGGGTTCGTGAGTTCGAAGGGTGGACCATATCCCTTTGGTTGCGTGAGATTCCGAGTTGCGAAAAGTGTCCAAAGAAGGTCAACCAGCGCTGACCATCGCGTCTTGGGACTTCGCAAAGGGAGAATGCCAAAGTCTGATACTCCACTCGCGAGGTCACGAGTAGCGAGAGGCGCTAGTACTTGGGCCCTAGCCAATGGTTACATATGGAGGACGCTGACCAGAAAGGGAGCCCCGCCCATATCGTCGTCTCGGGAAGTGGGAGTTGAAGAAGAGGAGCCAAGGGTCTCCGACTCGCGAACCGCGAAATGAAAATCACTTTTAAAACCAGGCCCTCAGTATCGCGAAGCAGCCTCAATCGTTCATCAGAGACACCTGGCACACGCGATTAGGCCCCTTGCCTTTTCGCTCATCGCAACTTCGAAATGCAAGAAGGAGCTCCATATTTTCCCGATGCACGAGATGACGAGAGCGTTCAGGACCTGGGGCCCACATCATTGTCGGGAGAATTCAGAATCGTCAGATCCAGAGGGCGCGCGACGCCAGATTAAATCCGTCTCGGTGATTCGCTCATCGCAATTTCAAGAAGCAAGGATTAACTCCTTCCGTTCGTGAATGCTGAAAGCGCTTTGGGGATAAGCTCGTGGTCACAGCCCATAGTCATTTGAGAAAGAAAAAAAGTTGTTCAGGAAGGGCCGAAGATGTCATGCATGATTCACAGAAGGAATTGTCGCGACCTCCAAGTGCCATTTGATCCGACCTCGGTCCTGGTTTTCACTTGGAGTAAATGAAAAAGAGAAAGGGTGGTTGAAGCATCTCCTCATTCATTAAATGCGAGGAATGGAGGGTCTGGAAAGCGGACTGCTCGAGAGAGTCTTGTGTACCCTTTTCTTTTCAGAGAATCCATGCCGAGTTCTCGACCAATCGGAGGAGGCCTGCACATGCTAGCTCAGCATTTACTGACCCAGCTACTCCTCCCCTGCAGAGGCCATGCGAAGTTAAGGAGACATCTGACGAAGGAATTCCGCCCGAATATTGATTGAAGAGACGCTACGCCTCGAAGGGCGAGCGCGCATCTGTTGGGCAAATCCTCCCAAGTATATGTACTCAGTTTTGGTATTTTTGAAAGTATCGATGGTAGAGCGAAGCTCCCGATTGTAAAGTTTTAACAGAATCTAGTTCTCTGGTTATGCATCTGTATGTGAGATTTCTTGTTTTATGACAACCAGTCTTTCTTACTCCATCTAGTTTTCATCTATACGAAGAGAGTTCGTGATCGACTGATTCGCACGAATTATGGAAATTATGTTGTGATAAAGGATTTATTGTGGCACTATTGCTTTCTCTGGTTTTCTGCGTTTGAGTGTAAGAAGATCTTGCATTTAAATGTCTTCTTCCACAGCCTGTCAGGAACCTGATGTTTATGACAGACCTTTGCACCTCTCTGAAACAAGTCTTCCCCCTACTCACCCTTACTACAACTCATTGTCTGAAGTTCTCTAAGACCTCACTTGCCCATGCATGCCTAGCCTAGTTTTGGAGTTGGAACCACGTCGTTTGAGTTAACCTCCATTTGATCACCCCATTAAACAAATCATGACATAAACTGATGGGTGTCGGGCTCTGCTCCTGCTGCAATCCAGGGGTGACTTTCGACGCTAACACAATATATAGATTGTGCTTCCAATACTGCCTTTGCAAGAATACAACGTCCTACAAGTGATAACCAACGATTACACCAATGTTTAATCATCTTTTCAAAATTTATAATAAGCCATCTCTAGTCTTCGAAGGATGTTTTCTCTGCTTTTATGAAATACCCCAAGTATCTAAATCCTTCAGAAAACTGCACAAAATTGAAAGGAAAAACTTCGTTATACTTCTCCAGTGCTTCTCCTTATACCCCCAAATGGTGAAAATTTTATTTATTTAAATTCAATTTTAATCCTGATGCACAACATAAAAGTTCCAATAGTGTTTTAATCACCAACCGCTCTTCAAGTGAAGCCTTTTTCATGATATAGAATATCATTGAAAAATATATGATGTAGAATTTTTATAACCCTGGATAACTTTACCCTAGTCAAGCTTCCCTCCGCTTGTCCTTTCTTCAACAGTAGGCTTATGCTTTCCATAACAAGGATGAACAACAAAGGCGAGAGCGGACACCCTTGTCTTAGTCCACGTTCACTATGAAAAAATGGGGAATTCTCACCATTTATCATAACAACAAAGGAGGAGCTGACAACACACCTCATAATCCATCTTATAGAAGGGATGTCGAAGCTAGTTTGTACAAGAATTAGGCGAAGGAAATACCAACTAACAAAGTCGTATGCTTTTTTTAAATCCAACTTTAAAATAAGTGTTTTTTTCTTCTTTTCTTTGATACTGTGTATACATTCTTGCATCGTCCCAATGGCATCCAAAATATTCCTTCCCTTTAAGAAACCAAGTTGTTAACTCGACAGTGCCCTCGAGGGAATACGTTTAATTCTATTAGCAATCACCTATGAAATAAAATTATAGCATAAATTACATAGTGCAATGGGTCTGAAATCCTCGAAAGTCTGAGGATTATTCTCCTTTGGAATCAGTGCCAGGAAGGTAGAATTTAGTGATCTTTGAATCTTTCCGCTGGTTCTAGAATCTTCCACTAGTTCTAGTAGATCATCTCCCGGAACTTAAAAGAAGTGGGTGAAGAACTCAATCGTCCAGCCGTCTAGGCCTGGAATTTTATCTTTAGCAAAAAAATTTAAGATTTCCCAAATTTCTTGTTTCGTGATCGGTCGGTCGATGAGTGAAGAGTCTTCCGTTGTGAAAAAATGTGGGAACAACCTGACTAAGTTCACTTTCTCCACAGGGGAAGTTGAGGGTCTACCTTGAACAACTTTTTAAAATATCTAGTGGCCTCTTTTTTTAAAGTCTCTTATCATATATGGGTCTGTCTATTCTCATCACATATCTCCCTAATGTGTTTCTGGTTCCTTGGCGTTGGTGTATTTGTGGAAGAATTTAGTATTATGATCCCCACATTTCATCCAGACAACTCGAATCTTCTGTCTCCAGTGTTCCTCTTCAAGTAATAAGATTTGATTATGTTCTGCCTCCAAGGATTTCAAATGATAGTCAGATGCAGTTCTCATCCCATCCCTCTGCAAACTCGAGAAAACCACCCTGAGTTCCTCCTCCATTGTTTCCAGCCTATGTGTTTTTTCATGCCACCTAAGTCTTTCCCAGGTTTTAATCCAAGCCTTTAGCACTTTTAGTTTCTGTGTTGGAAATCCAATTCCACCAGGAAACCTGTATCCAACCAAACCTATTTTACTATACTAGAGAAATCTTCCTCTTCCATCCATGATGGATTTAATTTTAAAGGGTAGGCCATCAGATACTATTGAAAATCAAATTGGGCTATAAATGACACATGATCCGAGACGTAGGGAAGATCTACCCATGATCATTACCTACCCACTTCACATAATAAACTTTCTAAAACCAGGATACGATCCAACTGCTTAGCAATACCATCCACCCTAGTTCTTCCATTCCTCCATGTTGGAACCACATCATCCGGGATCAAGTCCACCAAATGATAGTCCTAGAGAAACAATTTGAAATAATATGCAAGCTTGTCCAGCTATGTCACCGCTCCCCATACCTCGTCAACACCTATAGTGAATTTTAAATCTCCTTCTAGAATCAAATTTTTATATGCCGGCAACCCACTCCCAGCCACCCGATCCCAAAAATATTTTCTCTCACTGCAGGGCCCATAAATATTGAGTAAACAAATATATTTGTTGTTTTCTAAAGAGATGCTAGTAAGAAAAATGCCCCCACTGCAGAGTGAAAGTTCCAGAGAAAACTTATTAAGATCTCACATCACCAAGAGACGAGTTCCCATGGATCTAACTGCACAAGATAACCAGTTAGGGACAAACTTTAACATAAAATAACGTGCCTCCTCCTCATCAACGAGCGTTTCTTGTAAAAAAATGATATCATGTTTGAATTTCCTAAATAATCTGTGCACGGAGGCCAGTTTCAGGGTCCCCCCCACCCCTCTAATGTTTAAGGAGAGTAAGATCATGGTTTAGCCCAAGCAAGGGATTTCATGCCTCTAAGTGCCCCAGAGTCTGTAACAATAAGTGTGTGAGGGTCAGGTGCAATCGCTAAGAGGGTATCCTTTTTACAAGTGCTTCTCGTCTTTATGGGATAAGTCTTGAAGCTCAGGCCTTTTGACCAAGTGTAACTAGTCCTAGCCCCCCCAAATTCATTCCCTGACTGACCAACAAGTTCAGTAGAACCCAGAAGTGTTAAAAAAAAATTCCCTGATAAGTAGTAAGTGGAACAATAGCATTCAGCTCACGAAGTAGAGGGACCAATGAGTCCAGGGTCTCCCCCAATGTGCAGTCACTAGATTCAGCCTCCCTATAACTCGAAAGGATAAACTGATCTCCACCCCCTCCTCAACCTCCATCTGAGCTCCCTCGGGGTTCACATCAACTTCGTTTATAAGTGCTCCAATCCCAGGAAAGGAGTTGGCAAGTACAGGAGGACACAACCTAGTCTCCTCCCAAGGAGTGTTAACCCTGACTGGGCTAAGTGGAACCCTGTCCCCCACAGGGACCTATGGAAAAACCTCTAAGGAAGGGGAGACAACCTTTGAAACCGACTCAGGTGCCAGGGAAGATATCATGGGCTCAACCCCCAACTGTGACAAAGAGTCCAATGCTAAGTTTTCCCAAGACGTAAGAGAATGAAAAAATTAAGGACATAAAGCTTTGAGTTTACCTGTGAGAGTGTCGGAGCCCGATAGATTAGGAGAGTTCGAGGTATCAGAAACATAAAATTCATGTGTAAAATAATCCATGCTAGGTGAGTTGCATCTAGGCATCTTCTTGAGTTGTGTGTTTTCAGACTCCTCCTCCTCCACGAAGCCCTGACATGAACTTCTCAAATGTCTGGTCTTGCGGAAAAATGTGCACCGGAAGGGTAGGCCCAATTAGTCCATCCTTTGAGAATAAAATTAGTCTCTCCAATGTATGTCCAGAGTCTCCAACAATCCCGAATGGATATCAACCTCCACCAATATCCTTCTCATCTTTCTGTCAGGTGCACGAAGAGACTGGTCATCGACTCTGATGAAATGACCAAGTGCATTTCCTATAGTCATCTGAGCCTTAACATTCCAAATATTTAGTGGTAAACCTGGTAGGAGAACCCACAAGTTCCTAAACTGGAAGTAATATTGAGCAAGGTCAAAGGAAATCCTCCACCATTTGAGCATCAAGCTCCCCTCATCATAGGACGAGAGCCTATCAAGAATTTTTGCAGATTCATCCGACGATTGAAACTTGAAACTGAACCAACCTCTCAGTAGGAAGAATATCTCTGACACATAACCCAGGATGGGTAACCATTTCATCTTCACCCAGGTAATGAGTGGATTAGTACACTGCGAGCAGTATGAGAACCTGTCGACCAGAGCATTCAATGCTAAAGAATATGCTTTCTTCAAGCCAAGGTCGTCCACCAACACCATTTTGCGTCACATCCAGTTTGGTAACCAAGGTTTCTTACTAGAAAACCTCTCGGGTGCAGACATTGGAGCAACAATGTTAGCACCACCAAGTGGTGGCATAGTTACACAGTCAGGATGCTTGAAATATTTGCTAGCATCTACACTCAAAGGAGGTGTATGTGCAGAGAAACCAATACCAGAATTTACAAATGGAGCTATTCCCTTATGAAAAAAATATAACGAACCTGGGAGGAGCGTTGTATCCAAGGGTAATAACTCCTGAGTTGAAAGATGTGCAGAGTTTAAATGCGCTACAGGAAGATTAAATAAGCCGACCTTCTCCTAGGCTACCTAGTCAGCCACGCTCATACGTGCGATGATGACAACTTTTTTCACAATAGCTACAAAAACTGAGGAGAGTAAGCCACCTAGTGCCCACTAGGGCCTCCTCGGGGGGTAAATCCAAGGTAACCTCAAGGTGCGGAATAATACATTTAAAGCCAAGTAAAGAAACCAATGTATGTCCTGGAAGACAAGACAATAGCAGTAACACCCCTGTCAAATCCAGAAGGAGGTAGAGAGGCCAAAGTGATAGAAAGTCTTAGCGAGGCCTCCAAAGTTGGTCCACCACTAACACCTCCAATCCAACGGACTACAAAATGGTTAAAACAAAGGCTACTTGCCAAAATAGGCTCCCATCCCTGGCACTAAATAACTTAAAAACTAGTTCTAAGAGCCTCGAAATGCTAGAGTGCCACCAAGAGCTACCTGCCAAAGTGGACCCCATTAAAAGCCTTAAAACGATTTAATAAAAGTTCCAAGGTCCTCAAGATACGTCCCTGGGTCCTCCAGGTTCCAACTCTGAAATGACACCAACACCATTAAAATCCTCCAAACAATAGCAGGATTTCAAAAACCTATTCCTACCTCTCCAGTTCGTCCTCCTTTTTATGTCCTATTGGAATGACTCTACAACACTTACTTAAAATTTACTCAAAGATTTTTTGTTGTAGACAACATTTACAAGTTTTGCTATAATCCATTATAGCAATTGTTATCTTATTTGTTTTATGGGATGTGGATCAAATCCTTTTTTCCTTAAGGATATATAATGTTATACATCCAACTTTATTTTCATTTAGGAAATTCTCATACATAGTTAACATTGTTAATTGTATTACAATCATTCTCATCTTTATTCCTATATTGTAATTTATAAGTTTTTTAATTATAAAAAAAATATGACCTATATTACAATTTATAAAGTTTTTAATTATCAAAAAATATGATTTATAAAGTTTTTAATTATCAAAAAAATATGATCTAATATTGCAATACGCTACCAAATAAAACAAGGTTGTGTGGCAGTGTAGTCCCTGCCAGGTTGAATTGGATAAGGAAAAGTAGGAGAGGCAAATGGAAACTGCAGCGAAGATGTGGCAAGCAACATGAAGCACATGTGGTATCCATGCAGTAAATGACATGTGGCCTATAGCACCCCATTTATTTTTTGAAATTATATAACAAAATACAATTTGTGCATAGTGGAAGAAATTTTTTTATAGACTGGTGAAAGATAAAATGTATGAGGACATAAATTTAAAAGAAGATTAAAAAACATTTTTTATTTGAAATATATCAAAAGATCAATTTAAATGCATTTGTTATATAGACTGGTGAAAGATAAAAATGTACGAGGACATACATTTAAATGAGATAAAAAAACAGTTTTATTTGAAATATATCAAAAAATAAAAGTCGGTTACATATTAATGGAAATTAGTTTAAAAGGAGATAAACAAGAAGTTTAGTTTGAAATATATCAAATAATAAAAGTCGGTTACATATTTGAAATATTTCAATGCGTTTGTCATATAGACTGGGATAGGGGCTCCTGCGGACCATAAGAGAAATATCTACAAGAAATAGGACTATAGAAAGAAGAAGTGGGGGACGATAGAGTGCAATACCTGGAATTTTTTTTTTGAAAGGTATCAGTGTTTGGCTAGACATTTCTATTTTAAAAAGTGGAATAATTGGGTTGATAAACAAAGCACGATGCAATCAGTAGACTTACAATGATGGTACATATGAGCCATTTTTCTATTTGCTTGTGGTTGTCGTTTCATTGATGTCGTTGAAAACTCCTGGAATCGTGGAAACTGCTTGTTTCTTTTCGTCTGCGGCCTGCTTCAATTCCCTTTCGAGCCATTCTTCAATGTAGCTTCTCATTAGGGTGACGTTGATCTCATTCTAGATTTTTATGTTGAAAAGTTTGTTTTCTAATTCCCGGAAGTCGATAGAAAGATTATGCAGAGCCTGATGAATTTCCTCATTTTGTACTGAATAGTGGACTAGATAGTGGTCAACGTGATCTTGATCATATTCAAGGATTCTGTAAAAATTTTCCAAAGACAACGCCTTAAACATATCAACCTGTTTATCGAAGTCTTTCCTAGTTAATGGAAAGAAGTTGACGATTAAGTTGGGGTCTTGGAAATTTATTCTTGACAGCCTTGTGAATAAATTTTCTTTCTTTGATATGGCTTGTTCACATGACTGAACAATGAGATGATGGTTCTTCACTTTTTCTTTCCAGCATGCATTTGATTGACCGATCCGGTTTTTGGATTGAAGATCTTGTTGTCTTCTTTTTGTTTCTGTCATGTTGTTGACAATGGTGCCAAAAGGAAGGACCATGTTTAAGTAGAAATGTTCTTCATCTTTTAACTCTGCCTGCAAATGTTCGAGAAAACTATGTGCCCTGGTTCCAAGGGAAGTGATGGTTTGTGATGTTTCCCACGCCTCAGTAACCAGTTCCATTCTTTTCTTGATATTATTATCCACATATATTCTACAGGATGCGAGGGGGATGGATGATCCTTTTAAGTTGGTTGTAGGGGTGGAAAACATGTCTATTTCCAAAGGATTGGCAAGAAATGACATAGGAATCAAATCCTCTTCCAATTCCTTGAGTTGGTCTTTTAGTCTGGAATTCTCGGCCTCGATGCCTCTAATGGAATCATGAAGTGCATCTCCGCTCGCTATGTGAAGTTGAAAAATTTGGGACGGTGGCATGTTGTCAAGGTCAACCTCTGAACGATATTTTCCTTTCTTGTTTTTTACATCTTTTTTTTCAATGATCAATTTTTTGGACTGGCTGTAAAAAAAAACGCTCTGGAACACAAAGGATTTATCTTCATCAAAATTTTCGGTATCGGATATGTCCATTGGACCACTATGATGGATGGCATCTCCAAGCTGATCAAGGTAGTGGAGCACACTATCCAGATTAGGCTCAAGTTCCATGTTCTCACTTTGAATTTCAGGCTCTTCCACCTATCAATTTTAGAGTGAGGAGGGTCGTTATCTTTTCCTCCATTTGAAGAACTCTGAGTTTCTTTGTTGTTGTGGTGGGCCATTGGAGCGATGCTCTGATATGTCGTACTTTTTGGAGTGCTATTCATCGATTGAACACTCTTGTCAAAGGGGCCTTTCCCTTGTTGCCTGTACAATTTAGTGTTGCTTTGCAGTGTGTCTAGCTCGTCGGCATCAGAAGCAGGAGTGTTGCCGCCAGTGTCTTTGTTTTCAGACAGGTGTTTTTTGAAAAAACAATCGTCGAGGCCAAGTGTTTGTAAATGTTGTCAAAAAAAATTATCGCGGTTGAACCCTCTTAGGCTTTCATCATATCTGAGGTTGAAGTTGTTAGAATGCGTTGTGAATTCGTCAATTTTGTTGATGTTTTTCAACACGAAGTCCCTGACTTTCCAAGGCGGAGGAATGAACTATTTTTTTCTCTTATTTTTCAATAGACGTGACCAGTGGTTGCATTGTCGTGCTACTTCTACAACAAACATTATGTTCGTAACGTGACATGGAAGGAGATAAGGTTTTTTCGTGGAGCCAAAAATCCTTATGACAGAGTAATTATCCAAATGTTCAAGTGTCCCCTTCCTGTCCAAAAAACTGGTTGCCTGTTCAGATATGCAGGGAGCATCTTCTCCTAACAACAAAAATTTGAAAATGGGAACGAAGCCATTAAGAACCTCATAAAAGCAGTGGGAAGCCTTGTGTTTCCACAAGGCCTGGTACCAGAACGTTACTGGGTCGAATTCCTAGTTGACATTCTTGGACAGAGACAGTTCTGAAAACTAGCAACAATGTGTTATCGCAAAAACTAAGTAGGACGACATATAAAATTTATTTTCCCTTTTAAAGACTGACAATTGGGAAAAAATTTCATGGGAAATTAACTTGCCCCAATAAAAAATGGCTTGTTCCTTGACTGTGAAATATAAAGAGCCATCCGGGAAACAGTTGTTGTGGACTACTGTCCCGTTATTCTTGTAAACAACCAGGCAATTTCGCAGAATGGATTTGTTGGAAATATGGCTACAACAGAGATGACGCAGATGATCAAGGCGCAGATGATCAAGGTTGTCATTGATGGCAATCGATTGTT
>ML780520.1:327970-433239 GCA_009831015.1 Picea engelmannii | reverse complement strand
TAATGTTATTTGTTTTTCAGTTCGTAGGTAGATTTTATTTCATTTTGTTTTCTATTCACTGTTAACCCATTTTGATCCACAACAAACCTGTTCTGCCTTGCTGAGCCCAACAGGGCATGCTAGTGCTCCCATTCTTGCTCACCAGGTGACGATTCGAGCACGAACAGAAGCATACAACCAAGAACCAACTAAACTCCAAACAGGTCGCAAGCAAGTTCCTACAAGGTTCCATAGAGCAACACGCAACGAACTTTGCATCAAACAATTTGATATACAAAGAAAAGGCGTTGCAACATTCGTTTTCTCTTACATTTGGTATATGTTCCCAGGAGAAAATAATCGGGGCCATGGGATATATGGGGTTTTCAACCATGCTTCCCATTTTTGGACCAAACAATCTTATGCGCAGTTCGACGAACATTCATCTGGGTGTTGAAGAAATATTACAGAGACACATGAGATATTTTCGTTTCCTACCAAAGTTTGATATGTTTTTTTTTTCCTTCTTCAGCCTATATGCAAAATTTCATTGTCCTCATTTAAGGTAAATTTGTTGTGTATCCGAAAGTCGCGCAACATGTAGACACTACTTACCTTTTTATGTAGATATGTTTCATATGAAAATTCTGCCAACCTAGGAAGCACATCTTGTAACAGAGGCTGCCTAATTGTACAATGCACGGTTGTGTTTCCGACGGTTTGGATGGTAGCATTCACGCAATTTCCATATATAGATGGACATTTTTCACTACATCGCAGACAATCAATCGTATCATCACTTATCAAAGTGGAAGCAGAAGCATGAGAGTTTCATTTCGCACATATAGGCTCAAAGGGGGTCAAGTACGCATTCGCTGCAACCAAAACACCTTCAACCTGGAAAACAGGAGCATAGGAATTAATACATTGAACAATATAATACACAACTGCACCCCCCCCCCCTTAAAAAAAAAATAAATAAATAAAACAAGTCGCAAAACTTTGGTGAAGGCTATTTGTATAAGCAAAGTGAGGATGATTATGTGGATGTATACGCACAACTGTTGTAGAGCTAGCTACTTTCTTCAGATCTTGTACTATGTCTACTCGTAACTCTATTACAAACGTTGCTTGGGTTGTGCAAAATATCCTTTCTCTAACATCCCTTTTCTTTATTATATTTTTGAAGAGCATAAGTGGAAACTGCCCTTTATGCAATTGTTGTTCCATTGACGAAAAAAAATTGAATAGGTATCGAACAATTACAGCTGCAACATGGAACAGTGCAATATTTGTGTAACTTACCCGAGATACATGCGCATGTGAAAGTAAAGGAAAAAATTGGATATGGAAAGCAGTTCCAATGCCTTATCATTGTCCGACTCTCCATCCTTTATATGGAGAATGTCTTGTGAGCCAAGTTTTCTCGCCAATGTGACAGTTGCGCCAATGGTTCTGATTGGGTAAATATCACTACTCTGTGCAAGTTGGTTGATAGTCTCATTTGGGATGAAGCGATATTCTGAACAAACATCGGGAATTTTTTCCACAATACTTGTTTCATTGAGCAAAATAATCTGATCACAATCACCACTGTCGTATACTATTTTGGGAAATATATTAAAATTTGTAATGGATATCCCATTACTCAACAATGTCTTTTCTGCATGTTTCTAGACAAGTCATGTAGGAATAGTCAATGTGACTGTCATCATGGCCTCCTTGTCTGTCATGTCAACACGCATAATGGATCTAGTTTTTTTTCTTTGTCCAGGTAGGTTCTATAGACGACCATTATGTCCCCATCGAACACTTGTCCAGTTCAGCGGCTGTTCAAGCCCTCTATGGATAGTACTTTGGGTGTTGCAACTCTAGACCTGGTGACAATTTTTGTATAGGAAAACTAAAGTGAATGGTAGTGTGCATTTTTTTTTTGTATTCTTCTTTCACTGGCAAAAATCTAGAAGTACATGCATAGCTTCGATGAAATTTGGAGCCAGAGTTTTTCAACCACACCTCTTAGTCTGCAGAACCTGTGCTATGTTTGATGTCTCGCTTGTACTTGTTGATACTTCCTATGAACTGCAAACCATGTATTGCAGATGACATCAACATATTCACCATGCCATAGATGAATAGATAACTGAGGATATTTTTTTGGTAAACATACTAGGAGCAAAGTGTATGCATCTTTACCTTTGGCCTTGTCAGTCTGTTGATGTCTGGGATGACTGACCGCTCATGGCCATGTCACTAGTCCAAATGTTTTTGATGCAAGCATGTGTAGATGAACATCAGAAGGACTAAACAATCATATGCATTGTAAAATGTCCATAATATTTCTTAATGTCACATGCAGGGTGGAAGGAGGTGGAATACGAAATAGGGTGTCAAGGAATATACTTAGGAAACATGAGGACCCAAGCGTAAAATTGTATGCCTTTGATTTTTTGACTGGAAAAATGTGTAACAGTAAACAGGGCATGAGGGAGGGGCACCACGAACAATCTATATATCGACCCCTAGAAGCCAGGGGAGCAATATTAAACCCGCCATCCTGACACCCACAATCGACAAAGTGGGTAAGTATGGAATAGGGTAGAAGCGTGACCATACATGTGAAATTGTTAGTCCACCAACCGGTGCACCAAGGCATTTTTCGGAAATACCACTAAGTAGATCAATTAGAAAACAAAAGGGATAATAGAAAATGGAAAAAGTAGAAATAGGGAGGGAAAAAAGGCCCATTGTTGCCAAGTCATCGTTCTCTAGTCTAATATTATATGCCCCCACCCGGATTTTATATTTAACTTACCATCACAGTTGGTATACCTTTTTGAATATTGTACCACAGAACCCTATGTTGTTGCATAGAACAATTCATCTTCCTGTCTAACCAACCTATTTCTGCCAAGGTAGCAACATCAAATATGCAATGGACATGAAGGAAAGTTAGTATGAAGACAGACATGTAAAAGAAAGAGAAACAGTTCTATTTATTCCAATGTAACATGAAACAGAATACGATTCACATGAGAATACGCAGAAAGATATTATATTTGAAGGAAGAAAAGAACACACAAAAAAAGGTGCAAAGCAGCAGAACAAGCACAACAAATATACAAACAATAAATGAAAAAATGAACACTGGAATATGAAATAAGAGTACATGTATACACCTCTGTAATTACTCCTCTGCATTCCCTCCAAAGAGTCCATCGTTCTCTCTAGCCATTCTGTTTGTTTAAATGTAGCAATGCAGGAAAAATACAACAGAGTATGCAGGAAGACATGTAATGAAGATAAGTTATTATGTAGGAAGGTACACAACATCTACACACAATAAACTAGGTGAACACATATACAGACAATAAATGAAATTCAAAACAACGGAATATGAAATAACAGTACAACCATGTACCTTTTTATCTCCTCTTCAACCGATGCAGCCAAGACTCCGTCATTTTCTTTAGCTATTCTGTTTGTTTGAATGTGGGAATACACAAAATACAATGAACATGAATGGAAGTTGGTATGCACCAGAGAACAAGTAATATGTACATACAGTAAAAGATACTGAATGAATAGTCTAAAAGATAGGCAGAAACATGAACCTTTGCAATTCTCCATCCATAGTTGTAAATATATAATTTTTTTCCCTGCCCAAAATATATTACAAGCCACAAAATATTACGAAATTGCATGGTCGTAGCTAAATGATTTTTTGGTTTTCCATGGAAAAGTATCCAGATATGCTTCCACCCATGGAAATACATGTTCTTTATCCTCTACACATATTGTTGTGCCCACGATACAAGATTTTTGTTTTATGTTTCAAACTACCCAGATATGCTTCCAAACATGGAAATATAATTTTGCAGAATCTTTGTTGTACATATCATATCTCAAGTACAAAACAGATTGTATCATGGGCACACCAGTCTGTGTAGATGATAAAGAACATGTATTTTCATATGGGCACATTTCACCATACATGGTTTATAACTACAGCCTACATATGTTTTATTTTAACAAAAAAACAACGAATATTATAATTTCAGATGCACTTCTCGAACTATTTTTCATCAAACTATTTTCTATCATGTCAACACTGAAGCACCAACAAAATCTCACAACAGAACAAATACTGACCTCGCTAGATAGGGAAAATAATATAGTTGCATGTCCACTCGTGGGTGCAGGGAATGAACACCGTAAAGTGCCCAAAAAATAATAATAATAATACAAAAAAAATAGATCCAACTATTGGCGCAAGACCCCAACCCTGCAAATCTGAATCAAACAAAAGAAAACAACAAGCACCAAACTAGAAAAAAAGCATCAACAGGCCCAACAGCCACGAGGCCCCAAAGCGTAAACTTGAGCCAAACAAACACAACCAACAACCGTCGAACCAACGAACAAGCAACAACCACCGAACCAGTAAAAAACATATGTATCTCCAACAATTAAAAAACTGCAACTGAAGCACAGAAGGAATCAGAAACATATGATGAGCATGCTAGCAGAAATAAGCAAAAATTCTTACTTGCAAACTGCAAACACTGAACAACAAAGAAGGAATAGAAAATGAAACTATGGGATGGAAACTTACTCTGAAATGACGAAAGGCAGAAGCGCAGGTCGAATTTTGAACCAAACAATAACAACAAGAAGAAACCAACGAACCAACGAAGAAGAAGCACTCACTGAACCAACAAAAAATGTATGTAGCTTCAATGATGATGAAATTACATTGCAAGGCTAGAAGAAGGATGAAAGATACAATGCCTATTCAACTAGAGGTGGACAACAATATTGTCCAAAATCACTGCAACATTGTATGGAAAATTTCAAGGAAAAATGTACTCCGAGAAGCGTATTTAGATAAACATTTAAGGCTATCAGGTTGTCTAAGGACCTCGCAGTATGCAAACATTTAAGTTGTCAGGCCTGTTGGAGGACCTCGCATCATGTAAACATTTAAGTTGTCAGGCCTATTCAAGCACCTCAAAAAAGGTGTCAATACATTTCAATACAAATACATGTGGCAGGGACGTTATAAACTTTGGAATTATCGATCACTATAAAGATAAGACAATGCTAGCAGAAAATGCTAATACAAACATTCGAACTAATGCTAGCATTAATCCACCTTCAAGCAATGCATAAGAAAAATGTATGATTAAAAAATACTATAGACGATCAAAAAGTTTGGATATGCTAACATATAAAACATTGGGAATAGTGAAGTCGGCAATAAGACCTCCAATCTGTTATCCAATCACATCATTACATATATGGTAATTTTTATTATATAAAATTCAATGTTTTTAGTTCCATAGCTCCAACAATAGATATTATGCAAATATTTGTGGTCAAAGGACAAACTAATATGAGGTCAACGAATTATCGATCGCTATAATCCCTCTATGCCTATGATGGGGACTAATAACGAAAGAGATTAAACATGATTACCAAATGATATGTGGGTTTTCTACCAACATAATTGTGAAAAAAAAGTTACAAGGGTGATTAAGAAAACAATGCTCAATCTTTAAATCAAGGAGAAATTACTCCCAAGATTCTCTTGTACACTAAAGATATACATGCTTCCAATGACACACAAGGAAAGTGATCCATTTAAATCCATTATCAATGCAATTAACTCCCCAACCTCTGAATGAGTAAGTTTCATCATAAACAAACTTCAACCCCGCGTTGTCCATAACTTTGTTAAAGGAACCCCAACATTTTGTCAATATATTAAAGGATCTTGGCATTTAAGATCATAACCTTTTTTTAAATTTTACATTGTCTTTTTATTTAGGAAAATTTGAGATCTTAAATTAATGAATTTATTCACATCATTGTTGAATTCACAAACCAATATCTATATTGATTAGGAATTTGTCATGAAATCAACTTAAACCAATATCTATATTGATTAAAAATTTGTCATGAAATCAACTTTCTTTTACTTTCAAAGGAGTATTATATGAATGAATGAATAAAATCAACAATTTAATTCTTCAAAGGTAATGTTGTCTTTCAAATTTCAATTATATGTTTAATGTGCATCTTTATAAGCGCCCTTTTGCATAGAATAATGAAATAGAAATTCGAAAATTATTGGAGGCTAAAGTCATACATCCCAGTACAAACCCTTACTCATTACTCGTGGTCATGGTATTAAAGAAAGAAGGTAATTTATGTGTGTGTCTTGATTTCTGGCTCCCAATTAGTTGACCATCAAAGACAATTTTCCATCCTAGTTATTAATGATATCATGGATGAGCTTCATAAAGCCAATCTCTTCACTAAACTAGACCTTTGCTTGAGATACCACCGAATATGGATGAATGGGGAAAAATTCCCTAAAACAACCTTCCACACATATGAAGGTCATCACGAGTTTTCAGTGCTAGTGATCTAGGTGGATATTGGTGGCCACCCACCTTTTCCAACTGGCTCCTCTTGACAGTTTTTAGTTCAGCACGTTCTTCTGTACTTCTTTTTAATTGTGGGTTCTACACTTCCAAGGTTGTCTGAATCCCTACAAATTTCTAGGTGGAGACTGGTGGTTTCCCACCTAATCCAACTGTCTTATTTTGGAAGTTTTCATGTCATCACATCTTTTTGTACTTAGAGGGATGTTTTGGGGCCCTAAACAGTGATTTTTTGGTGTGCCACATTCAAATTGTTGACAAAGTCACATTTTGGAAACATAATGTGTATTTCTTGAAAATACCTTTCCAATGGGCTATCACACGCCTAAAACGGAGGTCATATGCAAAAGTTACGACCACGGGAAGTTGAGGTACCGACTTACCCATTGGGGACCACATAACTTTTGGTGTTTCATCTCCTAGAGTTAGATTTTTGGATGTATAGGGTTTGGCATTCATGAGTAATGTTAAAAAGGCCTCTGGAACCTCATTGTAATCATTTTTCTCAGACAAATGTGCATAGCAAGCCACATATCTTCTCGGAGATAGCTACCACCTATCGAGCAAGTTGTTTCCAGTTCTGCAGTTTTACAGTTTCAATCTATTTTATTTATTCAATAGAAGTTATTGTTTACTGGATATTTGTTGTTGTTCTCCATATCTCTGTTTTATTGTCAATGGTATCATAGCACTCTGCTTTTCATTTATTTTTCTTCGTGCATGTCCCCGACAAGATCTGGGTACAAAAATTTGGGACTCGAACTAGTCGATCCTTTGTAAGATCGGCCACGCCGATCCTGACAACAACCCATGGGGGACGATAAGAAAGATGATGGAGTAGGAGATCCTTTTAAAATGTTGCTAGAGAAATCCCTTGTGCGACAAAGGAATGAAATGATGGACAACTTTTCATAGATCCTTCCATGGTTGCCCATAGGAGATGCATCTTCATAAAGAAGCCATGCAACCCCCTTGAAGGTACAAGTAAATTTTGATATTTCATTATTTGAAGGACTGATATATGTGGATGTTGTAGATAAATTGTCGAATCTGCTCGAAGGGTATTTTTCGGTCCACAATTTTTTCGACAAGGAAAATATTACTTTTGCACTCCTCAAGGTCGTCCCCCATGTTAAGGATTGGTGGGATACTTACTCTGAGAAAAGGGCCATAGAGGAATCTAAAATATTTGTGGTCACCCCCACATGGTATTCCTTCATAGATTCCATTAAAGAATAGTACTACCATGTTGGAAGCTACGAGGACCAATACACAAGAAGGACTACACTGCGTCAGGAAAGGGACCCAACAATACCATATTTCACCAATATTTTCCATACCCTACTCCCCAAATTGGGTACCAAATACTCTGAATGACATCTAGTGCTCAAATATCGCGGTTGTCTGCAAAGGTACATTCAAACAGAAATGGAGTTTCTGGACATCTCATCATTAGGTGCGACTTATAGATATGTTGTCAAGATCAAGCAGAAATTTAAGCAGAAGAGGTGAGAGTTTGGATCTGCAAACTCCTCACAACCAAAGTAGGGAAAAGGTGGCCCCAACCCACAGAACAAGGGACAGAGAAAATATGGCCTCTCTCAGGACAACCAATCCAAGACGCAACCCAATAAGGGTAATGAGAAGTCAAAGAAGGACACCGGAAAATGGTGTGAATTGTTGGAGTTACTTCACACACACCTAGGATTTATTTTTCCTAAGGATTTTCCTTGTTTATTAGTCATTATTCAATCTCCTATATTTTAAGAAGAATATTCCTCTAGGGAGAATATTCTCTTCACTTTTCACTTCATCTTGATTAGTTGAGTGGAGCCTAGATGCGACATTGGGATTATCACCATGCAGCATTGGGATCATCACCAGCTAATGCACATTTTCCTTGGGATCATCACCAAAATAGCGCATTACTAATGATTCCCTAATCTCCTCTTCACTGCACTCTATTTTAGTTAGTTAATTGAACACTAATAGACTAGTTAACTCAGACTAGGTGGCACTTCACTCCCATAATTGCCAGAGAGACTAGACTAGGTGGCAGTTTACTACCGTAACTGTTGGTGTGTGTCCATATCACTCTAGACCACCACTATGGCACATCAGTTACTCATGTATCCTATATCTATTGTAAATTATTCACTCTTTGAGTGTGGAATACGGTTAATGAGAAATCTTCCATTCTTTCTCTCTTGCTTCTTCTTTCTCAATTTCTCTCTGCAAATGTGTGTGGTATTTTCTAGCTAGATCTAGTTTTTGCATGTTCAACACATTTACATGAGTATCCTAAAATCCATTTGCACAACCAAATTCTAGTCAAGTGAATCAGAAGAACTAGAGGAAGGGGAATGCCTCTTTCACTCACAGATGTGGGTAAAGGGAACTCCGCTGCATTTCATTGTTGATAGTGGCAGTTAGAAGAACTTGATTTAATCAAAGGTCGTCAAGTGGCTAGACCTATAAATAACACCACACCCACAACCCTACACCATCGAATAGCTTCGCCAAGGATGACATCTTCGCGTCATCCAAAAGTGGTGTATGCCCTACAACATCGAGCCCTTCAAAGATGAGGTATTGTGTGATATTTCTACCCTTGAAGTTTTTTATGTTCTTTTAGGCCAACCATATCTGTGGAAGGAACATGTTGTGTATAAATCTAGACCTTGTAGTGTTATTATTACTTTGGGTAGACAATTGTATAGGATACCATAGGTAGCGTCGCATACTTCTATTTCTTTAATATAAGCTAAGCAATGCAGTAAGGTCATTTCACAAACCGAGAAGTTCATCTTCTTTGTGATCCATGCTTGCAATAAGAAGAAGGCCATCGCCACATCCATGACCTCTACATAGAGCCTCTCTTTGCAGTAGAAGCAAGTGGACAGGATCGTGGAAGAGTACAGAGACATCTTCTCCTCACCCACCAGGGTATTGATGCACTACCAAGTCAAGCATCCAATTGATCTACCCCCCGTTGACCCACTGCCTAATGGACCAGTCTATCGTCACTCGCTAATGGAAAATGACGAATACAAGAGATTCTTAAAAAGGGGCACATACGACCCAACTCCTCCCCTTGCAGAGGCCCGATTGTCCTAGTGCAGAAGAAAGATGGGACCTGGTGGCTATGCATTGATTACAGATCATTAAACAAAATGGCAGTCAAACCGGTACCCAATTCTCCGAATTGATGACCTTCTCAACCAACTCAAGGGGGTAAATTTATTTAGCAAGATTGACCTAAAGTCTAGCTACCACCAGGCTTACATCGAACCAACTGATGTATGGAAGACAACTTTCAAATCTAAAGAAGGTCTCTTCGAATGGCTATTCATTCCCTTTGACTTAGTCATTCCCTTTGCACACTTTTTGAGGAGATTGAAGGGCAAGGTGCACAACTAGAACAAGTAGTCACCACGGTAGAAAAATGCTTGGAAGGACCGGTGACTGAGAATTTTATTCAAGAATTCGTCGAGCAAGAGGATCTGGCGAAGCAACAGCTCGAGCTAAGATCAAGGCCTTCGAGGCAGAGTTACCCAGATCAAAGTGACTCGGGATGAGTCACGAGTGAGTGTTGGGGGCATGTTGGCCCTTGACTAGGTTTTGTGGAAACACTGGTCATGTTTGACCAATTTTGGGACTTTGACAAGTTGGTCGAAGACAGAGCGCTAGGCAAAGCGGAGATCATGGGATCTTGCCCCCTTTTGCGGGATTTTTTGGATTAGGGTTTATGTAATGGGTATGGGATGTCGTCCCATGGGTTTACCCATGTTTACGCCCCATTTTTAATGTATAAATAGATATCTAGGTGATGTAAGAAAGCATTAGTAGAAATACCTAGTAGAATCGACTTAGTGTGGAGCTAGAGGCTTTGTGCATACTATGTGTTAAGACTTGTAGAGATAAGTGCAAGTGATTGTAAGAAGCTTGTGTGAAAACGATGTAAGAAGGCTTTGTGTTGTGACCTAACTTAGGGAAGGAGGATCTGGCGAGGTGTGCGCAGATCTCTTTTCCTATGCGGAGTTGGTTTTGAGGCTCTGTTCATGTAAGGAGATTGACAGAAGATAATAAAGAAGACGAAAAGTTGATGGGTGTAGCCCCACGCTGGGGGTGAACCACGCATATCCTGTGTTATGGTTGATTTGTGTGATTGATTTGATTTATGCTTAGTGTTGTCATCTTTATGTATGTTAGATGTATCTGATATAGTATCTTAGTTCTTAGTAATGTGAATGAATGCTAGATTTGTTCTATTTCTAAGTGTTAAGTGCTTGGGTGTGTTAGATCTTGTTGAATACTGCATTGATCTGTAATAAGGGTTTTACCTACGATGTGAATAAGGGTTAAATGCTAATGAATGTTAACTGCTAAGTGCTCTGTTAAGTATTGTAATCACATATATGTGTCCCAGCTAGGTTGCAGACACTTGAGTCCTGCAACCCCCCTGCCTCTACCTTGGGTGAGACTTCATCTACTTCGCAGGTGTTATTGAAAGGTCCAGTAGTTAGGGTTTTGTTGGTGCATTGTTGTAGCGTTGAACCCTGGATCTTCCCCTGTGCCAACAAATGGTTCTGTAGCCGGGACCTGAAACTGTGATTGTTGGGAACTGAGGAAAAGAGAAAGCTCTGTGAGTAGATCTGTTGTTGTAGTGCACAGTACTCTACTTGACTTGTGAAGCTCCATGATAAGAAAATAAGTCTGATCTGAAGAAAAGACGTAAGATATTAAAGATTTGTGATCTGATAAAGGTAAGATAAGTGAAAAAAAATTCTTCGAAAGAATGGATCTAAGTATGTTTAATAAATTTGGTCCTAGTTTGAAAACTAGGGTACAACTATAAGAAAGAAGATATGATATGAATAGATCTAATAGAAATAGTGAAAGATATGTTATCCCTATGCATAGAAAGAATTGTTGGACTAACAAGTGGATGCAGGATCCTAGAAAGATTTTTTTGCAGGTCCATCACTCTGATCCCAGTGTGTAGTACAGAAAGGGTTGTGGATCGTTTAAGAAAAACAGAGGATTGACTCTTTGTTATAATTGTAGAAGATTGGGACATCTTGTTAAGGAATGCCCTGGTAGAATTCCTATTTTCCTTTGTTGTAAAGATACTGGACATGAAGTTTTGGATTTCCCTAGAATGATTGCTAAATTTAAAAAGATGAATATGAGACAAGAAAACCCTGAGGAAGGCCAGGAGACTAAGAAGATGTTAAAGAACCAGACAAAATTAGAGGCTATATTATTGCAAATGAAAGAAACATTGAATTATCACAAAGACATCAGTTTATTAGAGATTTTAAAAGAGAAAGAGTGCATAGAAACAAGAATAGGAGACTTCGACATAGACTGTGTATTGGATGCAGAAACACATGTGAACATTATGACATAAAGTACTTGGGAAATATTAGGAAATCCTGCTATGGTTCCTTCACTGGAAGGAATAGGATTGTTTAAAGGAAAGTTGATAACTCTATGTGGAAGACTTACCCATGTACCTATGATTTCTCATGGAGCATCGACAGAAGAAGAATTCAAGGTCATTAAGTTTGTTGAGAACAACGAACCTCTTGAACTTTTGTTAGGAAGGACTTGGATTGAGAAAGATCAGATCCGAAGGAAAGAAGAAGAGGAAGCCCTAGAACAGAAAAATAAAGAATTAAGGGATTTCATGGCTAGGATAATAGCACGCTTACTAGAAGAACATGAGGACAAGTTGAAGAAACTAAGTGCCAGAGACCTAGTTGTCGAAGTTGAAAGAATGCAAGAGGACTTAGAGAACTTATCCATACAGGAGAGTAGAGAATCTACTCTAGAAACAGTAAGAGAAGAAGTATTACCCTTGAACCCTATGAAATACCCTCAACAGTAGAAGTTACTATGCCAAGAGGAGATAAAAACAAGAATGGAAAGAGGAATCTAGAGACACAGATCACAGGAAAGAAAGCTAGAAAGCTCAGTAAGAAGAAAGTAAATCTAGAAAAATTTCAAGAGGTTCCAGAGAGGACTTCGCAGAAGGAAGGCTTGCAGAACTTGAACCTCACCGAAATAGCAGAACAACGCAGATTGGCACTTCACCACGGTAGAGCAATATGATCGTTGAAGGCATCGTGACCATTAGAATGACGCTCTAGAACGACTAGAAACATAGTTATTGCCGGAACATTTGACATTGGACCATTGGGACTGCGCCATAACAGATGAAATTGTATTGATTGAGGCATTCCTATCCTTTGGAAGAATCTGTTATGATGTT
Organism: Picea engelmannii; assembly: GCA_009831015.1. Taxonomy (NCBI): domain Eukaryota; kingdom Viridiplantae; phylum Streptophyta; class Pinopsida; order Pinales; family Pinaceae; genus Picea; species Picea engelmannii. Next base: position 420,534 of record ML780520.1, on the reverse strand, counting down.
ATCTATTTAACCCGTCGAATGTCTCACCGAGAACACTTTTTCCAATTGTTATTATTCGAGCCCACAGATAGTTGACTATTACCGGGTTGTGCTTATTGAGACCTCGCCATCCGTTCTACTACCTTGATTATTTATTCACCGACCTGAGATATCTAATCTCGAGCATGTATGTCAAGTGACTTTAGAATAGTAGAGAAATGTGTCGAAGAGATTCTCATAGACCTCATCGCTGAGAAGGTCATGTCTGCAGGAGCACAAGCTTCATCGACAAGAGGAGTGCAAGCATCCCCATCGACTGTACGTCAATTTGGGCCCTCCCAAACTGTGACAAAGAAACGAGCCAAGCATCATGATAACTTAGTGAATGCGAAGCTTATTCCATCAATCCTTTTGGACTACATCCTGCCTATGGTTGGCACAGTGAGTCATGACAATGTCCTGAGGGACTTCGACTACACCTTGATCGTACCTCTCGAAGGGGATATGCACAGTAGGACCATAGTTGGAGAGGATTATAATGCTAAAGATCAGTGACTTCAACTTGGGAGATCGCAAGAACCATGGAATGCTCACACCACACAAGTATTTTACCATGAAAACGGGGAATAATTCGAAGATAATCCCCTAGCCGTGGACCATGGACATCGCAAGATCGACCATCCTCAATGTAATGAAGTTACCACACTTCAGCGAACATCAAGAGGTTAACACGTGCGTTAAAATCCTATTGTTGTGATTCCATGGAGGTTACCTATGGTTGGACAAGCACATCATAGTAGATCTAACGTTGATCCATCCGATCACCAGATTGACCATGCAAGGACCCAACCCACTGGACTTTTACCCAGGGAAGGTTGCAGATCGCGCCCTGGCACACACAATAAAAGATGCCTATGGCGATGTGGAGAAGGGGAAACAGGGCTATAAGGTTTCCTCCATACAGAATGGTGTAGTGCTCCTAGGTTTCCAGTTGATCGCTGGTAATATTTTCAGGAAGAATAGGCCAACATAGGTCACGGGGTTTGTCGTTGACCTCGCAGGAAAATGCATTGAAGGGTTACAAATGAACTAGGTGATCTACCTCGTCAACCAGTTAGAGAAATACTTCCACAAAGCTCAGGATCAGGGCTATGAGTTCCATTTTAGTTGGTTGTTGATTCTCATTGCCTTCATTGCTTGGGAGATGCCAGAAGGAGCGACCTTCCCTGAAATTGAGCCGTCTGAACCACTAGCTGCAGAGTTCACTACGCTATGGTATTCGAGCGACATGTACAAGAAATGGCAGTAAAATGCTATGTTCCACACCTATTATCTGCAAATGAAGAGGGCCATTGAATATTTCCCTTGCATGATGTCGAATACACTACATCGGTTCAGGCCATTCGCGAAGTTCCATGCAGACAGGAATTTCATATATATCATTGCACATAAAGATGAAAGCAAGGAGGAGATACAGAGTTATTATAAGCTCACAGAGGAGGACATGGAAGAAATAACCAAGGAATGTCCTGCAAAGTTCCTTGTACCAGTTGACCAGACATAAATATCTGACCCCGACCTTATCGGAAGCCCTATGGTCACTCACGAAGAATATGAAGCACCCAGCAGCAACAGGAAGAAAAATAAGGAAGAGGTACATGAATTGAATAGTGCATCAAAGGAAACTACACCAGATTCACCTGAAGGGGGAGGAGGTGATGAAGTAGACAAAGAAGAGTATGAAGGGGAAGAAGACAAGTAGAAGCAGGGTGAAGTAACACTGCCTAAATATCCCCTAAGAGAGACAGAAACATCCAGGAAAAGAAAGGGTTCCCCGAAGAAACCTTCATCGTGGAAGAAGTCAAAAGCCAATAAACCTCCATTCCACACTATTCTCACAATGGATGACATTGACCTTATCATTGTCATTGTATAAGATACCTTAGAGGATATCTTGCAATGAAGTGAAGCCAAACAAGAGACAATGTTTGACAGGATCAAGGAAGAGCTCAAAGGGGTACAACAGGCTCTTTATTCGATCCACGTAGTTCCTACTGCGTTGTTGTCAGCAGGGGACATAGAAGTAGGAGATGAGCCTACCCAGCTACTCATACTAGAAGACTCAATAGAGGCTCCCCTTTGTTGTGTCTAGGAGGAAAAGGAACAGTCCACAGAGGCCCTGAAGCAAGCAAAGGAGGAAGCCATAGAGCAACATCGGGTTGCGCAATAAGAAAAAGATGACCTCCAAGAAAAGTTTGCAGAGGATAGAGTGCAGATATAGAAGGAGAAAGAATGGTTTCTCATGGAGCATATGGGAGTTAAAGAAGCAGTCACCAGAGCACTTCACTTTGTGACAGGCCTAACACATATGGAAGAAGAAACCATTGATAGCCAGGTGGGGAAGCTCGTTGAAGCCATTCAGTAGCTCCAAGCACGAATAAAAGAACTAGAACTACAAGTTGTGTCAGGCACTCCGTAGGAAGTGCGAGATCAGAGAGAGGAAACTGCTAGGAGCGTAGTTGAGAGAATCAAGGCATTGGCCTTAGAGTGCAAGAAATTAAGTAGTCGAAGTGCACAGACCTACGAGCGCCTTGCAAAGGATCCTGAACTAAGGGCATTGGAGTCACAACTCCAGGAGGCAAAGCAATAGGCAACGATAGTACAAGCATAGATGAAGCCACTGTCACTATTCGAGAGGATTAAAAGGTCACAGGAACAACACATATTTCAGCAACAGGTCCATGCCATCCAAAGTAAAGTCATGGAAGTAACTCAAAATCTCCAGCCAGTGCAGGATGAAGCTTGCACACTTTTTGAGGAGATTGAAGGACAAGGTGCATAACTAGAACAAGTAGTCACCATGGTAGAACAACGCTTGGAAGGACCAGTGACTGAGAAATTTATTCAAGAATTCATCAAGTAGGAGGATCTGGCGAAGCAACAGGTCGAGGAAGATCGAGCTAAGCTCAAGGCATTCGAGGTAGAGTTACCCAGACAAGAGTGACTCGGGACGAGTCATGGGTGAGTGTTGGGGGCATGTTGGCCCTTGACCAGGTTTTGTGGAAACAATGGTCATGTTTGACCAATTTTGGGACTTCGACAAGTTGGTCGAAGATGGAGCGACAGGCAAAGTGGAGATCGCGGGATCTCGCCCCCTTTTGCAGGATTTTTTGGATTAGGGTTTATGTAACAGGTATGGTATGTCGACCCATGGGTTTACCCATGTTTAGGCCCCATTTGTAATGTATAAATAGATATCTAGGCGATGTAAGAAAGAATTAGTATAGAGACCTTGTAGAATTGGATTAATACGAAGCTAGAGGCTTTGTGCATACTATGTGTTAAGACTTGTAGAGCTAAGTGCAAGTGATTGTAAGAAGCTTGTGTGAAAATGGTGTAAGAAGGCTTTGTGTTGTGACCTAACTCAGGGAAGGAAGATCTGGCGAGGTGCGTGAAAATATCCTGTCCTATACAGAGTTGTTTTTGAGGCTCTATGGAGATTGACAGAAGATAATAAAGAAGACGAAGAGTTTGTGGGCGTAGGCCCACACTGGGGGTGAACCACGTATATCCTGTGTTATGGTTTCTTTGTGTGATTGATGTGATTTATGCTTAGTTTTTTCATGTTTATGTATGTTAGATGCATCTGATATAGTAGCTTAGTGCTTAGTAATTTGAATGAATGCTAGATCTGTTATATTTCTAAGTGCTAAGTGCTTGGGTGTGTTAGATCTTGTTGAATACTGCGTTGATCTATAATTAGGGTTTTACCTGCAATGTGAATAAGGGTTAAATGCTAATGAATGTTAACTAATAAGTGCTCTATTAAGTGTTGTAATCACAGATCTGTGTCCCAGCTAGGTTGCAGACACTTGAGTCCTGCAACCCCCCTGCCTCTACCTTGGGTGAGACTTCATATGCTTCGCAGGTGTTGCCGAAAGGGTCAGTAGTTAGGGTTTCTTGTAGCGTTGAACCCTAGGTTTTCCCTTGTGCCAACACTAAGATCCAAGTCATTCGTTATTGGCCAGCCCCGACCACACTAACCGAGCTTCAGAGCTTCTTGGAACTTGCCAACTTCTACTGAAGGTTTGTATTGGGATTATCCCATATTGCATGGTCCCTTAGCCAAGTAACCAAGGGTAGTGGCAAGGAAAATTTTTCATGGGGGAAGGAACAACAACACGAATTTGATGATCTGAAGCATCGCTTATTCTCAACTCTAGTACTCTCCTTACCTGATCTGCAACAACTGTTCAATATTGAGACTGATTCCTCCGACTATGTTGTTGGCGTAGTTCTCACTCAACATGGTCATCCAATATCATACCATAGTGAGACACTCTCATATACTGTCTGGAAATACACCACCTATGACAAAGAAATGTATTTCATTGTGCAAGCCTGTCGTCAATGGAAACATTACATTCTGGGAAACGAGATAATCATCCACACTGATCACAAGCCTCTGCAGTTCATACAGACACAAGGAAGTTGCATAACAACCCCCATCAAAAGTGGTCCACATACCTACAACAGTTCTATCTCAACATCAAGTATAAAAGAGGGAGCACAAATCATGTCGTTGACTACCTCAACCTCCCTCCTATTGTTGCACTCACCACAATGCTCCATTCCTATGTGCATGAGGCATCTGAGTGGCCCCAACTTTATCAACGTGACCTTGAATTTTCCACCACCTATCAGCTCTTGGGTATAGGAGCGAATGTCACTAATTTTCACATCCAATATGGACTATTATTCCATCTAGGTCACCTTTGTGTTCCCACAAGCAAGTGTGCAAAGCTGATTTTGGAGGCTCACTACAATCGGATGGCATGACATTTTGGTGTGGAGAAAATTGTGGTCATTCTACAAAAACATTTTTATTGGCCAAAACTTCAACGGGACATTAGCAAGTATATCAGATCTTGCACTAACTGTGCCATTTCCAAGCCAACCATGAAGAAGCAGAGATTATACACCCCTCTTCCTACTCCCAAGAGGCCTTGGGAATCCATCTCGATGGATTACATGTTTGTCCTTCTGTCCACCAAGCACGACAATGATTGTTTCTTTGTGGTGGTTGATTAGTTTTCGAAGATGACCATTGTCACATCATGCAAGAAGAGAATCACATCGACAGATAATTCCAATCTCGTCTTCAAACAAGTGTGGGTCCATTTTGGGATACCACATACCATCACCTCAGATCGGGACAACAGGTTCTTCAACACATTTTGGTCGAGTCTGTGGTCACTGTTGGACACCAATCTCACTAAATCCAATGCTTTCCACCCCCAAACCAATGGCCAGGAAAGGGTCATCAATCAGATGATTGTGCACATCCTTCACATGTACAAATCTAAGCATATGTGTACATGTGATGAGAGTCTTCCCTATGTTCAACACAACTGAAACATAGCTCTCCCTAGCTCCACCGGCCATATCCCATTTCAGGTAGGGCTAGGATTCCAACCCTTGGGTCCCATTGATGTTTCACTACCTATTGCAACCACATAGGCAGAATCTTCCCATGTTCAGTCTGAGGCTGACAAAGCCACCGAATTCATTGAGCGGATTCAACACATCCGCCAACAGGTCCATGATATTTTGCAGAAATCCAATGCTAAGTACAAGAAACATCATTATCAACACCGACTACTGCACTAGTTTCAGGTGGGAGATAAGGTCTGGTTACATTTGTAGAAAGATCACCTTACAGTGCCCCATTGGAAGATTCACCCACTTTTCTATGGACCTTACACTATCACCAAGGATGTGGGTAGAAATGATTTTGAGCTCAACACTCCACCCTTCCTTGGCTTACACCCAGTGTTCAATGTGGACCTCCTTTGACCATACTTTCTACCATTATTGGACACCTTCGTGATCGTAGAACAATTGACACCAATATAGCTCAACCCTGAATGCATGGAACAAGCGTCCACTGATCAAGTAGTGGACACACAGTTCAAGGGCACTCGCCAATAGAGGATATAGCTTTATCAGGTTGTCAAAGTAGGGAAGCTCCTACACTAAGGAAAGTGGCTCACCTGGGGCCAAATACAAAAGAATTTTCCTCACCTGATCGGGGCACTCAATGCAATGTAGAACATTTCTTCCTAAGGGGGGAGGACTAAACCAGGTGGATATTGGTGGCCACCCACCTTTTCCAACTGGCTCCTCTTGATAGTTTTTAGTTCAACACGTTCTTATGTAATTCTTTGTAATTGTGGTTTCTACACTTCTAGGGATGTCTAAATCCCTACACATATTCCAGGTGGAGACTGGTGGCCACCCACCTAATCCAACTGGCTTATTTTGGAAGTTTTCATGTCAACACATCTTTATGTACTTCTAGGGCCATTTTAGGGCCCTAAACAATGTTTTTTTGGCATGCCACAGTCAAGCTATAAACAGAGTCATATTTTTACGACATAATGTGTATTTCTCAAAAAAAACTTTCCAACGAGCTATCACACGCCTAAAGAAAAGTTCGTATGCAAAATCTATGACCCCGGGAATTTGAGGTACCAACTTACCCATTGGGGCCCATATAAATTTTGGTGTTTCATCTCCTAGGGTTAGGTTTTTGGATGTCTAGGGTTTTGGAATTCATGAGTAATGTTAAAAATGCCTCTGGAGCCTCATTGTAATCATTCTACTTAGATGGATGTGCATAGCAAGCCACATCTCTTCTCAGAGATAGCTACCACCATTGGAGCAAGTTGTTTCTAGTTCTGCATTTTTACAATTTCAACCTATTTTATTTATTCAATAGAAGTTATTGTTCACTGGATATCTGTTGTTGTTCTCTGTATCTCTGTGTTATTATATTCATTCTATTATTACTTTCATTCCACTCATAAATATGAATCAGCTGCCCTTTGGACTTTGCAATGCTCCAGCCACCTTTTAGAATCTCATGAACAAGATTTTCTAACCTTTCCTACACATTTTTGTTCTTGTATTCTTTGATGATATTTTGATCTACAAGAAAACTTTGGACTCTCATGTTGATAGAAACTTGCAACTCCTTTTGAACCCCTAGTTGTTCCTTAAATGTTCCAAATGTGCTTTTGGGGCTTCATAGGTTGAATAATTGGGTCACATTACTAGTCAAGAAAGGGTGCAAGTGGATCCCAAGAAATTTACGACTATGAAGGATTAGCCATGCACCAAGGCTTTAAAGAGATTACATGGTTTATTAGGATATATGGGATACTACAAGAAGTTTATGAATAATTATGTGAAAAAAGCTACCCACTTAACAACCCTACTGAAAAAGAATGTCTTTGTATGGAACAAGGTTGTTGAGTAGGCATTTTTAGCTTTAAAGGAAGTAATATGCACTTCAATTGTCTTACAAATGTCCAATTTCACTAATAATCTTTTCTTGGAATTTGATGCATTAGGAAAATGTCTCTAAGCTATGTTGATGCAATAAGGGCTCCCCTTGGTAGTCACCGGTAAGGAATTGTGTGATAGAAATCTGGGAAAATCTACCTATTAGAAATATATGAAGCCAACCCTTCATGTAGTTTATACTTGGTTCCCATGTCTCATTAGGAGGTGCTTCTATATCAAGACAATCATCATAGTTTAAAGTATTTTTTGGAATAGAGGTTATCGTCCTTGGAGAAAAATAAGTACGTCACTAAGATTTTTGGGTATGATTATAGGAACATATATAATAAAGACAAAGAGAATGTGGTGATTGATGCTTTATCGTGAAAATATGAGGAGGAAGGATATATCTTTTCCTTATCCTTACCCATACCCAATTGTCTTTCCAAATCTCATCAAGAAAGGCTACCAAATGACATTGTCGTTCAACTCATCCAAAGGCTTCGGGAGGATCCCAATCCCCCTAAGAGATATACATGGTAGCAAGATACATTAAAGTATAAATGGAACATTTTCCCAGTGGAAAAATCTGCTTTAAAACAATTGGTTTCAGAGGAGTTGCATTCATCTCCTACCATGGGTCACTTTCGCTTTAAGGAAACCCATGAACGAGCTAAGTGATCTTTCTTTTGGGAAGGAATTAAAATAGACATCCATGTTTTTGTAGTTACTTGTGATGATTTTCAAAGGAATAAGGGTGTTACTATGAATACTTCTAGGGAATTACAACCACTATTGATACCAACCATTATCTAGAATAACATTTCCATGGATTTTATAGTGGACCTCCCAAAAGCAGGTAAAAAATTGGTCATCATAGTGATAGTATACCACCTCTCCAAATATTCTCACTTGTGTGCCCTATCACGTGCATTTACACCCTCCATATTTTCCCAAGTTTTCATTGATCATGTTTTTAAGTTACATGGCATGACCACTTCTATTGTGTCGGATTGAGATCCAATATTCATTAACATGTTCTAGCAAGAGATGATTAAACTTCAGGAAAACAAATTAAAATGAGCACCACTTATCATCCCCAAATGGATGGTGAAATAGAAGTGGTCAACAAACGCTTGGAAAACCTATTTGAGATTCTTTTCTTCAAAAAGGAAGCACCAATGGGCATAATGTTTGTGTTAGATTTTTTGTCATTGATATCAAAGGATTAATGATGTCACTAATTTCATATTACAACATTACAATACAAACAACATTTCCAAGATTGATATATATATATATATATATACAAGTATATTAAAAAAAGGGTGCATGTGAAAAAGTAAAAAGTGAAATTGTGGTTTCAAAACCATGGGTTTGGGGTATTTTCCCAAGATATTGGAAATCAATTATTTAATTAAGGGACATGTCCCTTCATGAAGGGTTATGAAAAAGTATAAATAGAGAAATCATTGAGAGAAAGTGTGTGTGTGTGTGTGTGTGAAAAATGGATTAGAAAAGATTGAATTGTGAAATCCATTTCAGGTCATCTTCACATTTTCATGATAACTATTTTTCTATGACATTTTAGACCTTGAAATTTGGAAGAGATGGCAGAGTGATCTTGGTGTACATGTGGAAAAAATTTAATATTTTTTTTTTCTACAATTTCATGGATATTCCCTATGGAAGTTAGGGTTCCCTAATGCTCTTGAAATCCATTTCAAACAGGTCATCTTGGCACTTTTGCTATAACTTGTTTTCTAAGATGTTTCAGACCTTAAAAATTTTTAGAGATAAAGGAGATATCTTGGTATACATGGGGTACAAATTAATTATTATGCTTTTCAATACGTTTAGAGATATACCCTATGGAACTGAATGCTCCCGAAATCAATTTCAAACAGATCAGCTTGGAGCTTTCACTATAAATGATTTTCTGGGATGTTTCAGACATTGAAACTTTGTAGAGATAGAAGCAAGATTTTGGTGTACATGTGGTAAAAATTATCGATGTTGGTTTGATACAATTTCACAGATATTCCCTGTGGAATTTAGGGTTCCTAAATTCTCCTAAAATCAGTTTCAAACAGGTCATCATGGCATTTTCACTATAACTTATTTTATGGGATTCTTTAGATTGTGAAAATTTTAGAGAATAGAGGAGACATACAGAAGTACCTCAACTAACAATTTCATAATAATATTTTCAAATTTATATATGTGACATGTTCTACAAGTTCATTCTTGGGAAGAGGACCAAAACAACAAGGTTTGAGAAATTTACCATTTGGAAATTAAAATTTTGGTCATACATGGTAAAGGAAGAAGTAATCAGCAGATCTGGTGAAGGTAGAAGTAGTGAGTAAACTTGGTGAAAGAGTAAGTAGAAAGTAGATCTGGTGAAGGAAGAAGTAACAAGAAGACTCAATAAAGATTAGTGCATATCACACAAACAGATTAGTGTCTCTTGCTAAGTTTGTGCTTTGTAGTGGGGATTGGTGTCTCCAATAGATTGGTGTCTATGAAGATATGTAAGATATTGGTGTCTATGAAGATATGTAATATATCGATGTCTCTTGATAAGTCGATGCTTAATAGTGAGGATTGGTGTCTACGAAGATTTGTAAGAGTAGGTTGGTGCATACCAGGATTTTTACTAGTGGGGATTAGTGTCTCCACTAGGTTGGTTCCTTGCAAATATTTGTAACATTCGGTTGGTGTCTTTTAAGAATTATAAAGAGATTTTTTGTGGTTTTCTCCAGAAATGGTTGTTGAATTTTTACTTATACAACTAGCAATTACGTCTCTTCTTTATTATTATAATCATTTAGCACATTAGTTGAATAAATAAGATCATTGAAACAGAGGAAATCACAGAAACAATAGTGACACGCATATTATTCTGGGAAACCTTCATGGGGGAGAAAACACAAAAAAAAAATCTTCAATATAGATAAACCAAAGACCGAATAGAATATCCTCCTCTACTCCTTCACTGGGAATATTAGCACACCACTTAACCAAGAAATACCAAGAGATAGACAAAAACCCTCCTTGACGTCACCCTTGGTTGCAACAGTTTATCCTTAAAGACTTTCACACTATAGAGATAGTTAGTGAGTGTATGTCCAAATGAGGCACTCGACTCTCTTATAAATAATGGTTTGGCCAACCTATAATTAGGTCTGGGATGACCTGTCACTTTAACCTCTTAATTTACAATCAACTGTCAAGGCACAATAGTGCCGACTTTTACTAAGACACAATAGGGCCTAATTAAATATAGTATAATAATATTATTCAACTCTTTCTCAGGTAGAATATTCTTCGAAGTTACAATATTTCAACACTCCCCCTTAACAAGAAGGGTATTATACTGAAAACATTAGTAACAACTGATTGGACTCAATACATCATCAAGAGGAGGGGGCATCATCATCATCATCGAGAATTGATGGGCATATCTATAATTTATTAGAATTTTTTCTCATAGTCAACATCAATAGAAACCGAACATCATCATCATCTGCAACACGGAGTTGTAGTAACATCATCATCATCAACATCATGAATTTGGAACATCAACATCAAGAACATGAAGTTGGAACATCAACATCATGAATTTGGAACATCAACATCAAGAACATGAAGCTGGAACATCAACATCTATGGTAATAGAATGAGACAAGTAAATCAACAACAACATATGTGGTACTCTGACAAACTGTCCTTATCGTACCTTCTAGATCTGCCCAGGAATCATAATATTCCATAGGATATAAAATCCTAACAAGATACCATGTGGTACTCTGACAGACCGTCCTTACCATACTTTCAATATCTTCCAAGGAATCATAAGATTCCATAGGATATAAAATCCTAACTGAGCTATCACTATTGACCATAGCTGGCATATACATGCACATGTACTCTGACAGATCCTCCTTACCAAACCTTTGGGATCTGCCTAGGGATAATCAATCCCCTAGGATATAAAATCCTAACTGAGCTACCCGTTGTTGGTCTAGATACCATAGTGTCATCAAAATCACTCCCCCTTTCGAGGGAGATCCTTTTAGACTACACCAAGCTTGTCTCAAAAGTACTCAAACTTCACACGAGACAAAGGCTTAGTCAACACATTTGCAACCTGCTCATTTGTGCCAACATATTGGAGCTTTACAACTCCCTTCTACATCATGTCATGAATGTAGTGATACCAAATCTCTATGTGCTTCATCTTATCATGGAACATTGGGTTCTCTATCATATTTATACAACTATGGTTATCACATAGAATCATGGTAGCTTCCATATCCAGATCGAACAAACCTGTCAACAACTTCTGAAGCCATATGGCTTCACAACTGAAACAGAATGTTGCAATGTACTCTGCTTCTGTCATACTGAGAGGAATACTGGATTTCTTCCTGATTTGCCATGAAGTCATGGATGACCCCAAACTAAAACAATATCCTGAAGTGATTTTTTTGTCTGAAGCACTTCCATCCCAATCTAAATCAGTATAGCCATACAATATGAAGTCACAATATCCATTATAACAGAGACCATAATCTAACGTACCCTTAAGGTATTTTATCACATGCTTTGTAGCTACAAGGTGAACACATCTAGGATCCACCAGATACTGACTCAAGGTGTTCAAAACAAAGTATATATATGGCCTGTTATTTGCCAGATACATTAACGAACCAATAATATGTCTGTATAAAGTAGCATCAACTAAATCTGATGAAGTATCAACCAGGAGCTTCAAATTTGTCGTCATGGGTGTGGCCATGGATTTACATTCCAACATGTCAAACTTCTTCAGTATTTCAATTGCATACTTCCCTTGGTTAAGGAAGATATTCTCTGGGCTCTGCCAACCTCAATACCTAAGATATAATGCATCGGGCCTAGTTCTTCATTTCAAATTCAACATAAAGCTTCTTCTTACTATCTGTGATGAGATTTTCTTCATCTATCAAGAATAAGTCATCCACATATAGCAGCAATATAACTAGTCCATCATTCTTAATCTTGAAGTAAAGGTTGGGATCAACTTTACTCTTGGTAAATTCCAAGCTCATCAGAAAACTACCAATCCTGCCATACCAAGATCTTGGAGCTTGCTTCAAATTGTAGACATGAGTCTTCTTTTCCTGTACTTCAAAACCAAATTTTCACATCACATTATACCAAAATGGTACACTTTCTTAGTTGAAACTTAATCTTCACAACTATGTGCTAGCTCTATGTGCTTTCTGCAAAGCACTATTTATCTCACTGCCTAAGAGTATGTCCTCTACTTTTTCTGCAACTGTTCCTTCTATACCGAGAAGTTGCACCTACAGCTGCTATTTCTGAATATGAGAATGACTACTCTATTCTCATTGTATTTGTTGAACTCTAAGAGTAGTTCCTCTATTCTATCAAGGAAAAAACTTCATCTAAAACTGAGAGTGGCCCAATGACTGAGATTGAGGGTAGCTTATCCTCTTTCTCTGGAGGTAACTCAATATTCTATTGTAGTCATGTCTCCATGGCCCGACTAATGTACCACACCAAATGGAACTGGATACGACTCAATCTCAAATACAGGGATTGTCATACCTTATCCCTCTGAATATCATACTATGTTGGCTTATTTTAATGAATCATGTTTGTTCTATATATATTTCTTCTAATTACTGGAGAATTTGTCTCGTCATAGTATTCTCCCTCTTGCTGGGAGAATCCTCTGGACACAAATCAGGCTTTGTACATCTCTATATTGTTATCTGCAACATGCTTGATCTGTTAGATCAATATTGGAAGTCACCATTGACTTCCCTTCTGGTCTTAAGGAAAAATCTGTATTCAAGTCCTTCTGACTGGCTTCCTCCTCTGTCATTGAAACAAGGGAATATTCTTAGGATATTTCATGTCTCCTAGAGGTCTCTGAAGCTATGATATAGTATTATCAACTCGTGGAATCTGTCTTCTAGTCCTGGAAGATGTCTCTTTTTCCCATCTGATCCTTTCTGAGATCATGCTTACTTCGAGTCTTGATTTCTTATGCATGTACAAAAACTTCATAGTCTCTGCAAGATATACTTGGTGTTTGAATACCAAGTCTTAATATGAAAAGTTGAGTCAGACTTCAAACAAATTTTGCTTCCTATCAAGGTGGCTTCATTATCCATTGACCAAGTATACCATGAGTTCTATTCTAATTTCCGTTCATCTTTGGAGCCTTATTCTCCTTACAATCAATCTCCATATGAGATACTTCATATCTCAAAAGTAGATTATTATTCATCTTATTTGGTACATGGATGTATACGATCATGTATACAACTGGGATTGTCTGCTCCATGTCTCATCTAATATGGTTCCTCCTACCACCGTCACTATAGCTTCCTCAGGGTTATCACCTGTGACTTGGAACCTGAACAAGAAAAACAAGGGAGAAACAACAGACAAGAATAATTCTCTTTATAATAATAAAACAATAGCAAGAACCATTGTCACAATAGCTCATTTAGATCTATCATTTGTGACCTTCCTGAAACAAGGGTAAAAAGTAATAAATACAATAATAAGGAATGAGAGAAACACTCTTCTAGTGTTGTGATCAATCATTCCTCCATGGTAACCTGGAAAAAAAACAAGAATTTTCTCCTAGAGGAGATGTTAGTTATATCTAATAAATTATTACAGAAATCATTTATCTCAATAGTGCTCACATGCTACCAAGTATTCAATAACAAAACTTTTCAAATATTTCTATCACAACTATAGTGTTTAGCAGTTATCAAACTTGATATGTGTAAATTTGAATCTTATCAATTTAATCAATCAAACCTGGAACCTTGAGTCTTGTCCTCAAGAATGAGTGTGTTGATTTTCTTCCGAGTCTCCTTCACTCAAGATGATAAGTACATTCTTCAAAATTTCCTATTTACTAAGACAATATGCTATCTTGACATAAATATGAGTTAGGGAATAAACTCTATAATCTCAACTTTAATCAATCTAATACTTTGACTTTAATTTTGACCAATGGTTAGTGTGATGACTTCAACAGATCAAAATGCAACCTAGATATTCATAATATTACAATAATGCCATAACAAGTAGATGCATATCAAAGTAATCAAACCTGGGGTGCATAGTTCCTCTGAATGTGTTGGATCTAAGATCCCTTTGGATATATGATTGTTGTTTAAACAAAATATCATTTCTCCTACAAATAGCCTTTAAAATAATGATACATTTTAAACATATGTAAGTACATACCTCTGACAACATCAGTAGGTAGTGGCACCATCCAACAACAATGACAATAAATAACAAACCTTTAAAACTTCAAAGGTGTTGCAATTTGTAATTTAAAGGTAGCTGGAGATTTTCTAGGGTAAGGCGCACTAGGACAATAAAAATCAGCCCCAACACCTGACAAAAATTTTTACTGCAACTGGCATGAAGGAACTGGTACGAAGACACTGGCATTGGCACTGCAACTGATACTGCAACTGCAACTTTAACTGGTACTTTAACTACAACTACAACTACAACTTAGGGTTTTATGAGGAAACCCCAATTTTTCAAAATTCAAATTTTGGAATTCTTATCTAGGGACTAGATGCACCCTCCTAGGTCGAGCTCCTAGATGTGGTTAATTTCCCCAATGTCCTCCTTAAACAGGGAAAATATCACACTTAGGGTTTATGCAGAAACCCTAATTCTACAACAACTGCAACACTGAAAACTGAATTTTGGAGAGGATGCGCTAAGGCTAGCCACTTCTTTATAAATTGTGAGTTGGTCTCTTTCAGGCCTGATCTGATACCATGTTGAAGTTTTACTTATATAGCTAGAAGTTACAATTCTTCTCTATTATTATAATCATTTATCACATTAGCTGCATAAATAAGGTCACTAAAAGAGAGGAAATCAAAGAAACAATAGAAACACACAGATTATCCTGTGAAACCCTCATGGGGGAGAAAACCTAGCAAAAAATTC
Source organism: Picea engelmannii (assembly GCA_009831015.1). Classification (NCBI taxonomy): domain Eukaryota; kingdom Viridiplantae; phylum Streptophyta; class Pinopsida; order Pinales; family Pinaceae; genus Picea; species Picea engelmannii. The sequence goes on along the minus strand of ML780520.1, from coordinate 405,192 downwards.
CTCAATATAGATAGACCAAAGACCAAACAAAATATCCTCCTCTACTCCTTCACTAGGAAGAGTAGCACACCACTTAACCAAGAAATACCAAGAGATAGACCAAAACCCTCCTTGATGTCACCCCTAGTTGCAACAGTTTCTCCTCCAAGACTTGTGCACTGCATAGCTGGTTAGTGAGTGTACGTCCAAATGAGGCACTAGCCTCTCTTATAAATAGTGGTATAGCTAGCCTATAATTAGGTTTGGGCCGACCTGTCACTTTACCCTCTTAATTTACAATTAACTGTCAAGGCACAATAGGGATGAATTTTACTAAGGCACAATAGGGCCAAATTTTACTAAGGCACAATAGGGCCTAATTAAATATAATATAATAATATTATTCAACTCTCTCTCAGGTAGAATATTATTTGAAGTTACAATATTTCAACAATGGGTTCCACATAAATCTTGTCTTCCATTTTATTTATTGTGATTGATTTCCTATGGTTGATGAATGCTTGAAAAAGTAAAAAATTGTCTTATACTGATTCACCCCCCCCCTCTTAGTATAAGTGTGTGGTCAACAATTGCTATCAGAGTAAGTTCCTTTGGAAACAATCTAACCAGTGGAAGGTAGATATCGAGAGAACACATGACCGATCAAGAATGTTTCTCCACAAACAGGGTTATGTTGTTTGGCAGAAGAAATTATGCCTTCTGGAGCATAAGGATGCGAACCTATTTAATGGCTCTTGGTTTTGATATTTGGTAATCAATCATCACTGGTTATACAACCCCAAAAAATCCACCAACATGTGCGACCAGGAAGAAGCCTAGTGAAAATAATTCAAAAGACATGAATTCCATATTGTGTGGTCTATCAGAGTCTAATTTTGTCAAGGTGATCTACCGTGGATCGGAAAAATAGATTTGAGTTAAGATTCAAAATATCTATAAAGGTGATGAAAAGGTTAAGAAGGGAAATCTCCAAACTTATAGAAGACAATTCGAGAGTCTAAAAATGAAATATGAATATAATTTTGCAGCCTATCTCCTCTGTGTGGATGAAATTATCAACACCATCATAGGACTTGGTGGATAGGTTGAAGAATCGATGATTGTACAAAAGGTGTTAATATCACTCCCCTCAATATTTTCTACCAAAGTTTCTGCTATTGAAGAAATGAAGGATCTCGATTCATTAACAGGATGATTTGCATGGGATCCTCACGACATATGAAATGAGGACAGAGCAAGAAAAGCCATCAAAGAAAGAAGCATCCTTCAAATCCTCAAAGAAGACAAAGAAAAGAGAGGATGAATCAAGTGATAGCTTCGACAATGAATCATATGCAGAGGAAGCACATTTTGTTAGAAAAATAAAAAGGGATCTAGAAAACACAAAAGTAATCTTCCCTTTAAATTATTTAATTGTGGAAAAATAATACATTTTGTTGATAAGTTTCCATATGAAAATGATGAAAGTAGTGATGATGAAGGATACCATAATGTAAATAAAGGGAGCAAGCATGATCAACACAAAAAGAACTAGGAAAATTATGAAAAGAAGAAAAGCTCTTATAAGCAGAAGAAAAATATATACTCAAAAGGAGTTAGTGGCTCATCTGAAGAAAGCAGTGAAATAAATTTCTATAGCGATAGAGAGGAAACTATATTTATGGTAATACAAACAAAGATTAATAAATACAAAGGGATAGAAACGACGGACTCAGAAGAAGAGGAAAATTATTAAACATATGGGGAAGTGAATCTTGAAGAATAAATCATTTGTGCCTTAAGTGAAATAAAGAACCTTAGGAAAACGAATTTGAAACAAAAGGAGAAGCTACAAAAATATGAAGAAGATGATCGTGATTCAAAAGACAAAATGTCAAAAATACTTGAAGAAATAGAAAAGACTATCATGAACCTAAAGGTTCAATTATAAGAAGCAAGAAGGATGGAAGAAGTGGTGAGAATCCAACTGAAGAAAAAGAAAGAAAATTGTGAAGAGATAGAATCTAAAATTATTTCCTTAAGAAATGAATTAGAGAAAACAACTATTAAATTGAATAGAAGCTTGAAGTTTGAAAAGAGTACTGAAATATTAGATGATATCATTAATTTTCAAAGGTCTCCATTCATTATGACTAGTCTTGGATATGATATTGTTATTTCCTCCCTACCTACACCTAGCCTTGCTACAACTAGGGGATTTTTATTTGTTGCAGTTGGAGTTCAAACTTCTTTTCTAGAGGAGAAACCTACTATTGATTGTGTCAAAATGATGCAGGAGAATCACTCCACCTCAGAAAATGCGCCAACATGCAGACACATAATGGAGAAAGGGAGAGGCACTAACCCTCCCATTTTTGAATTCGAAAACTGATCTAATACGGATTTTGTTTTGTAAGGTTGTAAGGACAGATCCATACCTTTGTACAGGTAGTGGATGGGGTTGCCTTAAATGGTTGCATGTATTAGGTCCAGATCGTAATCGGTTCTAGATCAACATTTATGTAATGAGTCGTAGAAAGTATGGTGTCATAACTGAGACAGTGATAACACTAAGGCGGTGGAGAGGATAAGCTCGTAGAGCCCTCTTTTGTAAAGAGATCTTGTATCATATTTCAAGGGAGAACAAGGAGAAGCAAAACTCGAGAGAGGTCTAATAGCATAAGTAGAACTTAGAGTAGAGTTAGGTTAGGAGAGATTGAGAGAACTGGGACTCTGTTGAAGTCTATTTTTTTGTAAACATCTGTATAGACACACAGAGATAATAGAAAAGCAGTGTTTCATGCACATGGTATGTTTGTATGTTTGTGTTTATTGTTAAGATTTTATATGTCATTCACATTTTGAATGTATGAACTGGTGAAGTAGTGAATAAGTTTCAATTGTTTCTCTTCTTTAAGTTTTGAGTGCAAGGAGTGCACATTGTCCACAAGGAGTGTGTTGACAAAGGTAATTTAACCTCAGAGAAGCTAAGGAGAGATACCATTAAACCTTCATTATTAGAAGTGCAAGGAGTGCACAGAAAGAACTCTTTGTTGAGTTCATAAAATGATAGAGTTATTGAACACTCTGTAAGGAGAAGATCTGCAAGGTGTGCATCGAGTAAGGAGAATCTCAAGAGGGCGAGAAGAATTTATTTTCAATAAATCCTTCGAATCTGAGTTTGAAGAAATCCCAGAAACTCAAGGAGTGTGTGGGAGATCGAAATCTTCAAGGGGATCAAGCTCAGAAGGAATAATGAAAGGAGTGCATGGGAAGCAATATTATTCTAAGTCCTAAATCTTATAAGAGACAACGCGTTCAAGAGCGTAAACGAGACCCAAGATAGTCGGGTTCACAGGAGAAAGTTAAAAGGCTGAAACTTTTGAACACAGACAAAAATCTTCTAAGTCAAAAGAAGTCAAAAGATCAGGAGGAGGAGCGACAGTAACCATCAAATCAGTTATGGAAGGGAGCCTGGACCATTAGATCTATGTCTAGCGAACGAAGGAAGCGTAGAGGAGAGGACCAGACTCAATCCATTGGATCTGAGCACAGAGGACCAACAATAGTTGGATCCGGAGGTAAGTGCATGAGAATTAACCCTTGCGTGTGTAGGAGAGTGGACTGGTTAAAGTACCAAAGTCCCTAAGTGAGCAGGGACCCTCCATCATTTGGAAAGATACGTGGTGGAAATCCATCAATTTCAGGTGGAAACGCTCCGGGAGGAATGAGCGCACAAAAGTTGAAACTTTGGAAGTCTCGAAGAGCCGAAGGGCCAGAGGGAATATGAACCATCAGATTCAGAGTAAAATGTGTCAGTGAATTGTAAGATCAAGAGAAAGACAGAGGATGGAATTTTGAAACACCTGAAGCTTGAAGTGCCAGAGAGCCGAAGAGCTGAAGCATCGTGGAGCCGAAGACCCAAAGTGAATCTAGATCGTCAGATTCAGAAAGGGTACCTAGCCAAAGATCGTGCACTTCGGGTGAAATCATTCCAGGAGAAAGAAAAGGAGAAGGGTTTGAAATCATCGTAGCCTGAATATCCAAAGCGGATGATAGTCGTTGATCTGGGTTGGACAGGTTTCACCAGATCGTGAACTTCAGAGGATCATACTCCGGGATTTTTTTAGAAGTTGATTTTTTGAAAGTTTCTGAAGCACCAAAGCCAAAGAATTCAAGTTCATTGATCCCAAAGGGAGCACATGGATCATTGATCTACAAAGGGATGTGTAGAGGGAGGAGACTCACTACATTGGATAACCATCGGATCAAGGAAAGGTGTCAGAGGATCTGACACTCCGGAAGGATTCACTCTGGAGGTCTATCATGGTTTATATTTGAGATCGTCAAAGGTCGAAGTCCTGAGTAGACGAAATTCATTGATCTAGAAGCGGACGTGTGGCACCAGGTCTGGAATTCCAGGTACAGAGCACTCCGGAGGAAAGCAGAGGTTGAAAGAGCCAAAGTCCCGAAGGAGATATCGATCATTGATCGAGGAGGAGGTCGAAAGACCGTTGATTTGGTTGAGGAAGCTAAAGTCCCGAAGTGAGAGAATAACTGTTTATTGGGGAGGATACATGTCAACAAATATTCCACTCTGGAATATAACCAATCAGCAGTGGTGAGGGTTTGAAAATTAATATTCCTACAGGTCGGATTCACAGAGGAAATCTGTTGTAGGAAAATCTCACTGCGGACAGGTAGATTTCCTCTTGAGAGCTAGACCCTTAACCCTAAGACATAAAGTTGTCAACATAGACACTGACTTCCTTTTAGATATAATCAAGCTAATGAATGAAAGAAAAGGAGGAAGGTATGTACCTTATGAATGTCGTTTGTCCCTGCAAAGTCCAGGCTAAGCTTTGATCTTGAGCTCCTTGGTAGGTCCTGCAAGACAAACAAAAGTACAAAATACTTCCTACTCTACTGAGATTATCTCAAACATAGATCCATCTACTATAGACAAACTTATATGGAACAAGTACAAGTTTGAAAGAAACGGACCAAGCATTGATTATATTAATGAGAACAAGTAAAAGTACTTACAATCCTTTGAATGAAGGTACAACAACTTCTTCCAGTTCTCATTGTCCAACCCCTTTGCTCAATCAATCTCCACTGATAGCTTTGATGGCATCTCACTCATGAGATCATAAGTTTGATGTAATTATCCAACTTCCTTCTGCATGTAATGTCAATACCACTTATAGGATCATAAGTTTGGTATCGAACTCTAGTCTCTATTCTGCCTTTCACTATGAGAAGGCCTCTTTATATAACCTTGGAGAGGTCCAAATACTTGAGAGATATTTGGGATAGGTTGAGGATTCCTCTCCTTCAGTTGAGGATCTTCCCTAAGATCATGCCTTGACCATCTCCTCGAATCCAACCACCTTCAAGAATTGAGGGATTCTTACCTAATTTCCCTCAACAAACTCAGAAATTTATGAAGATGGGGTAGCGCTCCCCCATAAGGGTGCACAAAGCACTCAAACTCTCCCCCAGAGAGGCCTGGGGAGCGCTAGCACTCCTTGACAATGGGTAGGGGAGCACTCCTCCACAAAACTCAATTTTTTTATGGTTTTTCCAATGGAAAAGGTCTTGTACTTCTTGCCAAGTGATTTTTCTTCTTCCAAACAATCTTTGAGGTGTCTTTAAGTGTCTTTATGATGTCGTTATGGGCATGACATAGGCAATATGGAAGCATACTATTTTGTGACACTTGCAGCACTTGTAGTTAAGATGCGACACTTACAACACTCATAATGACGACACTTGCAACACTATCGAAGTGAGTAAATTTGAGGTGTAACAGATTTGCCCCCCAAAGTATGAATTTAGAAGACAATGATGACTTAAGTACTTTGTAGACTTTTTCGATCAAGGTTATGGACGCAGAGAGACCAGAAAAAGATGCACACAAGCATCAAACAAATCTTATGACATGTTTCAAACTCAAGTCAGGCATACCTATGCTTGAGTGATAAAGACTTTTTAGGTATGGCTGCCATACAATACACTGCGGATCCATAATTATATTGACAAAATGGTATAGCCACTGCAGATACAATGTGGATCTATACTCCTATAACCTAAACTGATCATAGCCACGAATAATACACAGTGGATCTACGAAATGACAAGACATAGCCACGACCAATACAAAGTGGATCTATGTAACAGTATATGTGTCATAGTTCAAAAGAAAACTCCTTCACAACCTAGGAAAAGTACATATAAGAGTGATGACTCAACCCAGAGTCTTCTTACCGATCCTGATGTAGTACAAATCTAGCCATGTGAATAGATGTCCTGATGTTGAACATGGTAGAAACCACTTGATTACCAGTCAATGATGTAAACCGTCAACAAGTGCGAGGGAGATCACCATTAATTTCAATGATTCCCAAGGTACTCTAGTACATACTGACGAATGTGAATGAATGAGTTGAAGTCGAACATCTATGGAATCATCCGATCAGGGGTCAATTATGTAAACCCACTTTCAGACGCAAGGAGGCCTGCCATTTAGGCATGCAGGTCCCAAGGTACTAACTGGTTTCTAAATCTAGTTCCTGGATAATGTGTTGAAGTCGACAGGAATAGACTCGTCGAAGGAGGGCCTTGATATATCCCCCATCAATGAAACAAAACTGACACAGAGATGTAATTGGTAGATCAAATGAACATGGACTGACACAGGTATTGAAACAGGATATTTGTGATGGCTGACTCTTGAGGCAGATACTTCCCTTGAACACTAAGGCACATCAACAGAAACATGACATGGACCAAAACTTTATAATGCAGTGGATGTTATGACTTTCGTCGGGTGACCCAAAGGAGTAAAATAAACTCAAAGGATTGGCTCAGTGCAGAGGCTCAGTGGATTAAAATGCGTGCAAAGACAAAGTGTCGTGTTCAAGGGCGACCGTAAGAGTTACTGGTAGTGTTCTCAAAAACTGCTCGGCTTGCTTCTTTCAATTTTTTCCCCCATCTAGATAGACGAGTACCTCTTTTTAATTTAATGAGCTCGAGGAGGGTAACACATGCTTGATATGACTCACCTTCGGTAAGTCCCTCTTCCTTTGTTTGGCGAACTGGAAGAAGTAAGGGTTCGATCCCGTATGGGCCCTTCAATGTATGATTGTTTAACGAGTCCAGAGAAGGTAAACTCGGTGGTTTTTCATATTTAGAGAGTTTGAAAACAACTTAAAGATGACTCCAATGTTGTCCTTTTTTGTAATGTTAGTCTTGCGAGGCCGAAAAAGAGATAAATTATCACTCGAAAGATGCCCTTTCAAACCTTTTAATGAGTGGGAAAGGAAGCAATATCACTCGGAAATATTTTCATGTTTAGAGAGTCTGAAAAGAGCTCAAAGACGACTCCAAAGGGTTCCTTTTTCGTATATCCATGCGAGTCCAAAAAAGTGATAAAAATCTACTCGATTACATTCTCATGTTTTTTCAAGCATGAGAAAGAACAAAGACTAAGATCGGTATGCCCCCAGCTTGAAAGCTACTAGCTTAACTCCAGAATGAGCATCAAAGGCTGGAGATGTGCCCTCCAATATTCAATTCATTCACCGACTGTGAGGTTGTCAACAATTTCTCTACTAGACGGAGAAAATGGATAAGAGTGGATGAAAAGAAGCTTCAAGAGAGGTGACTGTTTCATTTTTTGACGAGCTTGAAATAGAAAAATAACTATGCTTAGGGTTTCGGGTTCAATCCCCAGATTGTTGTTTCATTTTTTAACGAGCTTGTGACAGAGAGGAAAACTATGCTCGTAGCTTCTGTTTCATTTTTTAACGAGCTTGCTACAGACAAGAGAAACTATTCTCATGACCTCTGTTTCATTTTTTAAATGAGCTTGCCACAGAGAAGAAAAACTATGCTCGGAGACTCTTCTTGATCATGGCTTCCAAGAGAATAATGCTCTGGAAGGATACCATATCAAGGGACAAAACTCGGTCATGGATTCCAAGAGATCTTCACTGGATGGAAGAAAATGACTCTGGAAGGAACACATGTCAAGGTTCGCGATAGGGGTAAGAAGATCAGGCTCCAATAACCCTACCGAAGAGATCACCATGTCAACTACCAGATCCAAATCATCGAAATTTGAAGGCATGGGAGACGATAGAAAATAGACATCAGGAGGGGAGATAGACTATATATCTGCCTGAATTTCTTCACGAGGGGGAAGAAAAGAGGATCGATGATGGTTATCATTCTGAGGTAGCTTTTCAATGCTCAACATTTCCATGATAGATTCATCCGAGGGAAAAATTGGGGAAATGTAATCGATCGCAGACGACAGGGAACTTAACCGTGATTGCATCGAGGAACTGTCGGGTGCCAATAGAGTTTGGTCATTCAACGAGGGAGAAGTGGATCGGATAGAAACGTATGATGTTTCGACTGGACTAAGTGGCATGGTGTCACCTAGTGCATCGAACTCCAACGGACTAGGTATAATCCAAGGGTGTGATGACTCCAAAGATTGATAAGCCGCGATCAAAATCATGTCGACGGTGGAAATATGATGTGTGGTCGGTGGAAGTGGTGTAAGGAAGGTACCCATAAGGCTAGAATCTTTCAGTAAGCCAACACCAATGCTTTCATACGTTATCTTGTGGTCTCCCAAGAAAGGAATATTGTTGGTGGTGGGAGCACGAGCATCGGTCGTGTAGAAATCCAAATGATCAATAGTGAAAATTTTTCCCTAATGAGGAAATTGTACACATCGAAAGATCGACGAGGAAACGATAGTCATAGCATAAAACCAACTTCTTCCAAGTAACAAGTTGTAATTGAGGGGAGCATCAACCACCTCGACATCAACAGTGACAGTTTTACCACCCAATTGGACGGGCAGAGACTGTAAAATCCCATGAGGATGAAAGCCTCACCCATCGAAGGCACATAACATCGTTGGGGATTTGTTCAGTGTGGGTGATTTTAAATCTTTCCAACATGATAAAGACATGACACAAGTTGAGGCTCCCTCATCCAGAATAGTTCAGTGGATTTTTTGACTGTGTACAACAACATCAACTTGAAAAGAAAGTTGGTGAGAGAGTCGACATGCATAATTTTCCAGGTTAAACATGATATGGTTGGACGACTCAGGATCAACAGCACCAATAGCGGCCAAGAGCATTCTACGTTGACTGGGGCGGTGCTGTAGAACTTCTAACATAGACATAGCACATGGTGCTTGAGCCAAATCTTCAACAATGTTGTAGTTCTGGGTGACACGTGAACTAGGATTAAAGGTAGATTTACGGATAGTGCTCTTAGGAGGGCGTAAGATAGAGTCAAACGCAGTTTTCTCAATCTGAAGTGGTCCAGACGGAGGAGTAACCGATGGAGGACTGATGGAGGACTGTGATGGATTCGGTAAAGTACTGGTACCGTTAGTGTCTTTTCCTTTGGCAGGGTTACCTGGTGTGTCATATGTCTTAGAGTGAGTGTTAAAATTAATCCCATTAAACATATAAATATGTGCACTCATTGAGGCCTCATCATGAGGATGGCTAGAACTACCCCTAGGAGAGGGGATTTGAGCAACCATGGATTGTTGCTGTGGAAAAGGTTGAGTAAGCACAGCAGGTTGTGAATTTCCTTGGAAAATTTTGGCCACTTCATTGCGATGTGAACAATATCGAGTGTAGTGATCATCGCCACAAATGATACACGAAAATTTCAGTTTCCGTTGTGGTTTATTTTCGGTAGCAGTTGTTTGAGATTGATTTTTTGGTTGTTCACTGTTATTGGTATTTTCTGATTTATTCTTTGGCTTCTTCTTACCTCCGGATTGTTGTGAAGGGGCAGATTGAACTACATTCACTTCAGAAATATGATTTTGGGGGGAGGTATAGGAGAGTGCGGTCGATTTGGAAGTAGATTGAGTTTTGACGGAACCGATAACACCATCCGCATGAGATGATGATGATGGTTTGGATGGATCAATATTATCTCGAGCAGCATTCAAAAGCAAATCATACAAAGTACCAGATTGTGAATAAACCAAATCTAAGTACTAAGCCTGAGAAATGGCTTCTTCCTCGGTGACCGCACCATCCATAGCGACATCGCAAGCGATCGGGGGTAAAAGTGATTTAGTAAACCATTCCGCCAATAATATGTGAGGAATGATTACCTTGATCATCCTTTGTCGTCGTCTCCACTCATGAATATGGTTAGAGATATGCATGGAGTCAATTTGACGAAGGGAGGTCAAGAGTTCAGTACCCATCTCGTAGTGAATACATAGTTGAAAGTGCATGAGGAAAGACATGGCAAGGAATTGAAATTATGAAAAGAAGCACGTGGTAGTTCAATATACCACTTTGATGCCTAGCCTGTAAGTGTTCGTTGGAAAAGACTCAAACGTACATAATCATCCATGAGGGAGTTTGATGAACACCACAAATGGAAAGTCATCACATGGTTGTTTGGATCTTCGCCAGATTTTTCGTCAAATTTCGAAATATCATAAGGAAGTTTAGCTGGAATGACTGGCCAAACTGATGAATGAAAAATAGGATCATTAGTTAACCGAGACAAGTCTGGGATATCGAGAGTAGCAAGGGAAGGTAGTTGTCAATTAATTTATGGATGATACTGGTGTGGCATAGGAACACCAGTAGGACCATAAACTAGGTTAGGTGGATAGTTGTAACCAGTAGGTCCTCCTACATATGGTTGTTATTGGCCAGGATAAGCAGGATTCGATGATGGATGAGAAACATTTGCATAACTCGGTGGGTTCTGAGAATTATAGACCAGGTGATTTGTTTGCCCATAAGGAGGATAAGCATTTGGCCCTTGAGGATGGTAAGGAGTAGATCTCGGAGGTGGATACACATTAGACCCATGAGAAGGATAAGGCTATTGACCTGGAGAACTCCAGGTGGTGTTTGGGATGCTGCCTAGATAAGGTTGTCCATAAGATGTTCTGGAAGGAACATGATTTGATACTCCTCCTAATGGGTTATGATACGAGTTTCCCCCAACATGGGGTTGAATAAAATTTCCTCTTGAAGATACTCCCCAATATTGTGAAGGGTTTCCAGCAAACAAAGGTTGCCCCCCTGCCAGCGATGGATTAACGACCGAGGTATGACTGGAAAAGGGAGGTTTCCCTCCAGGAGGAGCATGAAAAGGGGGTTGTCCCCTGGGAGGGGTAGGCCCGCCATAGAATGGTGGTACTCCAAGAAGGAAAGGTTCATTAGATGGTGGTTTCCCTCCATCTGGTTGTATTTGGCTGGCAGGGGTCTGCATTCTTGGGTGAAAATATGTCCCAAAAGGATTGTGTGGAACATGTGGGGTTGTAGAGTAAAATCTTGTAAAAACAAGGGTAGGTATCGAAGTGCCTTGGAGATGAGTAGAGGTGATGAGTCCAGCATTAGGATGGACTTGTGCTGACGTAATATTAGGGTTAATGACCTGATCAATGGGGTGATTCATGGTTTGACCGGATGGTCCTGTTTCACCAGGAGGGTCATGAGGATGAAAGGGTTGTCGAAAGGATTCGAAATGATCATAGAGATCGTGTCTCGATGAAGTCCTCCATACAGAATGAGAAGGTGTGGGATTTGTATCTACTACAGTGCTAGGACAAACAAGATTCCTATACTCATCACCAAAGGTTGGTTCTGTGGATCCCATATATGTTTCGGTAAAAACTCTCTCCGGTAATCATGGGACCTCTTCGTCTATGACGTTCCCAAGGGAGTCTAAATGAAGAAAAAGTGGTTCGATAGGGGTTACCAATACATATGTAGTGTGAGGACTGGGATTCTCAACCATAACCAAAGCACCTTCTGAGTTATCTAACGGAGGAGCAACAACAATTCCAGCGTCATATTGGTTTTCTACCTCTCCACGGTAGTTGTCTTCTGGAGGGTTAGGAGGTAAGGGTTGGTAGCCTTTTGGAGAAAACCCTTGCATCCTACATGATCGATGAATACCTTTATCATCTATAGGCTCAATTTTGGAGAATAGCAGTACACACTGAAAATCTAGGGCCAACTAAAAAGAAACAGCATACGCTAATAAAATCTAGGAATCAAAACCAAGCAAACAAAACTTCTCTCGATGATCGTACTAGTTGGTGATGAAATCCAAAATCGTGTGATCAAGTCAAGAAGGGGCTAGGATATGGTGGAATAGTTTCAATGGTGACCTGCTTAATGGACTTTCACCTTAGTGCAAGCTTCCACGCAGTAATTGTGGATTTACCCTCTAAGGAGCTTGAGTGAGTTTGACCAATGTTTGTCCCAGGTACAGTGAGACTTCCCTTCATTTTCACCTCATGTAAGTACCTAAGGATTATGGAAACTAAGGACACCAACTCGCAGTCAGCCCTTGGGCGGGTACACTCGACAGTCCAATCAGAACGTATGGGCAGGATAACAAGTCTGAAATCAACTCGAGAGGCTCCCACACATAATCGTGAGTATACCTTCAAGTGACCCCAAATATATGATCTGACCACTACAAACAGTTGAACCACAGAGGGATAATCTCTGTAACTCACCCGAATGTGACCTCATGTGTAACCCCTGTGCGAGAGGGGGATCCCATAAAGCCTATACGACAATTGGATTTGACTCTCCCTATATCATGATGATAATGTTCATTTTGAAAACTTTGGAGAGTTGTACTCACAGCCTAATCCAAAGTGCTAATCCTAGTCTAATGTTGGTGGAAGATCCTCAAAAAAAAAATGTTCTAGATAATTTTTAATTAGCGTTGATTTTATGGTTGTTCTTTACTCAAAGGGTGCATGACAATGAAACTGATGGTATGATGACTCAAATCCCCCAAAAAAATGCACAAGAAGATGATAAGAAATCTTGTCTTTCGATGAACGACTATTTAAGGGAAAGAGAGAAAGTTGTTTTCACTATCAAACACTAAGATGCAATGTCCTCATACAAGTGTTTCTTAATGAAATCCAATGTAAAGCTAAAAATTTCAGAAATGCCTTCTAAAATCCAAAACAATCACTAAAAATTGTCCTTTTGTTTCTATGTGAATGATAATCAAATGCAAGACTTCTAAATGCCAATCAGACTTCAAGATTAAAAAGTCATAAGCAAACCTCACACAAAACAAAGACACACTCTCGTCGTGAAATAGACAAGAAGAACAAAGATAACCAAATTGCAAACAAGAACCAAAACCTCAAACAAAAGAGAAATGATAGAAATTTGACCTCAAAGATCAAATGAAAAGTTCACAGACCTTTGGATTTCCTCACAAAAGTTTTCACTCAATTAGATAAAGGAGAACAAAACAACAAGTTTACTCTAGGTCAGCAAAGACAAAGATTGGCTTCAAGGCAAGGAAAGATGTCAAAATCCAAATAAAAGAGGATGAAATATCAGAAAGAAGGGTGTTTGAAAGCCAATATCAAAATGAACTGAGAGTATAGGACCTTGAGCAAATGCCAAAACCCAGAAACAGCTTCAAAAAATGCAAATTTTGGAGAATTTCTCACCAAAAATGGGGTAGCGCTCCCCCAAAAGGGGACACAGAGCACTCCAACACTCTGTGGAACATTCTTCAGAAGTGACAACGCCCTGGTGCTAAGGGTAGGGGAGCGCTCTACTCCAAAAACTCAGAAAAATGTCCAAAAACTCAAAAAATGAAGGGAATTCAGTCAATCAGAGTAATATTGATGACATAATGAGGCAATCAAACCAATCTAAGAATCAATATGACAATATGAATAAGATCAAATCAGTGGGCAAAGGTTCAAAAACAAGATCTGAGAATGGAAACAAAAATCAGAGCTCCTCCCCATTGGAGTCGCCAATTTTTGTTGTAGGAAAATCTCCCTGCGGACAGGTAGATTTCCTCTTGAGAGCTAGACCCTTAACTCTAAGACAGAAAGTGATTAACATGGACATTGACTTCATTTTAGATATAATCAAGCTAATGAATGAAAGAGAAGGAGAAAGGTATGTACCTTATGAACGTCGTTTGTCCCTGCAAAGTCCAGGTTGAGCTTTGATCTTGAGCTCTTTGGTAGGTCCTGCAAGACAAACAAAAGTACAAAAGACTTCCTACTCTACTGAGATTATCTCAAACATAGATCCATCTACTGCAAACAAAATTATATGGAACAAGTACAAGTTTGAAAGAAACAGGGCAAGCATTGATTATATTAATGAGAACAAGTAAAAGTACTTACAATCCTTTGAATGAAGGTGCAACAGCTTCTTCCAGTTCTCCTTGTCCAACCCCTTTGCTCAATCAATCTCCACTGATAGATTTGATGGCATCTCACTCATGAGATCATAAGTTTGATGTAATTCTCCAACTTCCTTCTACATGTAATGTCAATACCACTCATAGGATCATAAGTTTGGTATCAAACTCTAGTCTCTATTCTGCCTTTCACTATGAGAAGGCCTCTTTATATAACCTTGGAGAGGTCCAACTACTTGAGAGATATTTGGGATAGGTTGAGGATTCCTCTCCTTCAGTTGAGGATCTTCCCTAAGATCATGCCTTGACCATCTCCTCGAATCCAACCACCTTCAAGAATTGAGGGATTCTTCCCTAATTTCCCTCAACAAACTCAGAAATTTCTGAAGATGGGGTATCACTCCCCCATAAGGGTGCACAAAGCACTCAAATGCTCCCCCAGAGAGGCCTGGGGAGAATTAGCACTCCCTGACAATGGGTAGGGGAGTGCTCCTCCACAAAACTGATTTTTTTTATGGTTTTTCCAATGGTAAAGGTCTTGTACTTCTTGCCAAGTGATTTTTCTTCTTCCAAACCATATTTGAGGTGTCTTTAAGTGTATTTATGATGTCCTTATGGGAACGACATAGGAAAGATGGCAACATACTATTCTGTGACACTTGAAACACTTGTAGTCAAGATGCGACACTTGTGGACAAGATGCGACACTTACAACACTCATAATGATGACACTTGCGACAATATCAAAGTGAGTAAATTTGAGGTGTAACAAAATCCTAGCCGTAGATTAAGGGGGACAAGTGTCAATAGATATTCTACTCCGATATATTATCACACAGGGAAAAGAATGAATTGAGATTTGAGATTCCCAAAGGTCAGATCCGTGAAGGAGATCCTGGCCGCAAGTTTAGGGTGACAGGTGGCAACATATTGTTAACTCTATAAGATTGGAGTATGGAGGAAAGAGAGGTTTGAGATTTCAAAACCCCGAAGTATGGAATCATGAATAGATCGTATCTGTTGATTCAGGAGGGGCAGATCTGGTCCGTGGATTTGTAAGGGGCAGATCTGAAGCATCCATTCATACAATATTGTCAAGATCGTGAGATCGAAGATCCCGTAGCATTTTGGGGATTGAAAGTGCGCAAACTTTAAAGGCCATCGCCCAAGGTCACATGCAAGGAAGGGGCTAGTGGAAAAGAGCTAGCACCCAAAATTTGAAGAGCGCGCAGACAAAGGTCGTGGGTATCAAAGGACATGTGCCTTAGGAGGAAAAGGGGCCTATGCATAATTGATTTGGGTTCAATCAGGAGCCCGAAGAGTCAATTCGACTCATATTGAAGAAATATCCTAGACCGAGAGGTCGCAGAACCCCAGGAGGGTAGGGGGGTTCCATCAGGTGGTATCAGAGCACATATTTTTTATTTTTTTTTGTAGCAGAGAGAAGAGAAAGGATATAGTTTGATACCAGGTGGCATCAGAGCCAAATTTTGTTTGCATACAATAGACAAGAGGGAGACAATAGAAGGAGATAATCTGGTAACATCAGGTGGTATCAGAAGTTAAAGTTTTCCTTTAGACAGCAGGTAAAGGAAAGCAGGGTATTGATGCTCTGTTAGAAAATTGTTGCGCGCATACCACGGAAAAAATTTTAATATTCAGGTGATCTATGAGAGAATATGGATATTCTCTCGGATGTAGAGTAATCCATATACTTTCCAGGAGGGCAGGTAGAAGGTGGAAATGGCAACTGAAGGCCATGAGCATGGTCGAAGAGAAGGCTGCAAGAAGAAATGCAATCCAGAGATGGATCTGGAGCTCAATGAAATCAGAGCAAGGATGTAACAACTAGCATTGAAGATGTAGCAAGAGTCAAAGGTACACTGGAGGTACGACTATCTTGTGAATAGGAAGGCAAAATGGCATGTTCAAAAGTTGTTGGCCAGAAAACAACAACAAGAATTGAGAAGGTGGCTAAGGGAATTAGAAAACCTCAATGACACAGAGGAGGAACAAATTCACATATGTGAACCATAAATTGGGAGACACCTCAGTGATGAGGAGGAGGTGAGATCAGATGAATATCGCATAAACTACCAAGTAGGAAGAAATGGACTTTCAAGTTGCCAGGTGGGAAATAGAAAGAGATCAGTGGAAGGTCTCATATACTGCCAGGGGAGCAGTGTTGAAAGTTAAAATTACCAGGTGGGCAATGGGATGGGATCGGTTGATCTCATATACTGTCAGGTGGGCAGAAAAGAAGTCCCAATTCACCAGGTGGGTAGGGGGAAAGGAACGAGATTGTCTGAAAGTATCAGGAGCTCAGAAGTGAGTTCATGTCAGCAAGGAGTGCTCATAGGTGAAGATTCATGTGTATTTGCAGACCATGTCAATGAATATGATGAGAAGTTAAATACTTTCACCATCAAAGAGGAAGATCAGAAGAGTATTTTGATCATTGGAGGGATCAATGAATTCCTATCAAACAACCAAGTAGAGGCTAATGCACATGATGAAAGTGAAGAAAAAAAAGTACAGCCAAAAAAAACTATCAAAGAGGAAGAGATGGAGCAGACACTGACGTCTATCCCAGCAGAAGGGGAAGAGCATTCAACCGAATTGCTCAAAACTTTTAGCCAGGAAGCTAAACAAGATTTGACTGCAGCACTGGAGCCTGTAGCAGAAGAGGAAACATACATCATGGATTTTGTTGATCTGTATGAGGAATTGGAATCCCTAGAGAGAATGGTAATGGTGCAAATATTTCACATCCAATACGCTAGGTTGGAAACAAATGGAGGAGCATACCAGCTCGGAGAACAGCTGGAAGGAGTTGGAGATGTACCAATAGAGGAGCTGACAGAAGAAACTGATATGTCAGAGGAGGGAGCTGAGCAACAACTTGATGATGAGACTGCAGAACTGGAGTCTACAGCAGGGTGGAAATATAATGCCACAAAAGAAAAATAAAATGACATGGGGGATCAAGATGATCTACCCATTGATAAGAAAGTGCGGCAGAGAATATTGTATAAGAAAAACCAGCCACTGGAGCAGTTGGACAGGGTGATAGAGGGGATAAAGAAGTTGATGTTGAGTTCAACACAAGAAGCAGTCAGCAAAGGGAAGCTAAACATAGGAGAACATGCAACAACAAGAAGAAAGGAGAAGAAGAAGCAACAACAACAACAACGACGACATAGTTGGAGAGGAGCAAGAGGCCAGCTCCAGAAGAGAGTTTGGGACCCAGGTGGATTCCAACACTGGAGAAGAGGAGCTCATGAGCATAAGCTCATGAAAATTTCACAATAGTGGAGTATGATGCAGGAGCATCGCTCCACCTAGAAAATGCACCAGCACACCAACACGCAGACGCGCAATGGAGAAAGGGAGAGGCATTGAACCTCCCATTTTTAAATTCGAAATCTGATTTAATACAGATTTTGTGTTGTAAGGTTGTAAGGACCGAGCCATACCTTTGTACATGTAGTGGATGGGGTTGCCTTAAATGGTTTCCTGTAGCAGGTCTAGATCGTAGTCAGGTCTGGATCAACATTTATGTAATGAGCTGTAGGAAGTATGGTGTCGTAACCGAGACAGTGATAGCACTAAGGCGGTGGAGAGGATAAAATCGTAGAGCCCTCTTTTGTAAAGAGATATTGTATCAGATTTAAATAAAGAACAAGGAGAAACAGAACTCAAAGTAGAGCTAGTTTAGAAGAGCTTGAGAGAACTGGGACTCTATTGAACTCCAGTTTTTTGTAAACATCTGTGTAGACACAAAGAGATAATAGAAAATGAGTTTTTCCTGCACATGGTGTGTTTGTATGTTTTTGTTTATTGTTAATCTTTTATATGTCATTCACGTTTTGAATGTATGAATTAGTGAAGTAGTGAATAAGTTTCAATTGTTTCTCTTCTTTGAGTTTTGAGTGCAAGGAGTGCACATTGTCCGCAAGGAGTGCGTTGACAGAGGTGAGTTAACCTTAGAGAAGCTAAGGAGAAATATCGTTGAACCTTCATCAGCAAAAGTGCAAGGAGTGCACAGAAAGAACTATGTGTTGAGTTCATAAAAAGACAAAGTTACTGAACACTCTATAAGGAGAAGCTCCACAAGGTGTGCATCAAGTAAGGAGAACGCTAGGAGGGCGAGAATAATTTATTTTCAAGAAATCCTTCGAATCTGAGTTTGACGAAATCCTAGAAACGCAAGGAGTGCATGGAAGATCAAAATCTTCGAGGGGGTCAAGCTTAGAATGGATAACGCAAGGAGTGCATGGGAAGCGTACTTATTCTAAGTCTTAAAGCTCAAAAGAGATAGCGTGTTCAAGAGAGTAAATGAGACCCAAGATAGTCGAGTTCACAGGAGAAATTTCAAAGGCCGAAACCTTTGAACACTGACAAAAATATTCTAAGTCGGAAGAATTCAAAAGCTCAAGAGGAGGAATGACAACAACCACCAGATCGGTTTTGGAAGGGAGCTTGGACCGTTAGATTTATGTCCAGTGAACGAAGGAAGCGCGGAGGAGAGGAACAGACCTAATTCATTGGATCTGAGCACAAAGGACCAACAACTATTGGATCTGGATGTAAGTGTATGAGATTTAACCTTTGTGTGCGTAGGAGAGTGGACTGGTCAAAGTCCCGAAGTCTCAAAGTGAGCAAGGACCTTCCATCATTTGGGAATATGCGTGGCATAAATCCATCAATTTCAGGTGGAAACGCTCCGGAAGGAACGAGCACACAGAAGTTGAAACTTTCGAAGTCCTGAATAGCCAAAGGGCCAAAAGGAATCTGAACCGTCAGATTTAGAGGAACACATGTCGTCAAATCGTAAGATCGAGAGAAATATGGAGGATGGAATGTTGAAACACCTGAAGCTCGAAGTGCTAGAGAGCCGAAGAGTCGAAGCGTCGTGGAGCCAAAGACCCGAAGTGAATCTGGACCGTCAGATCCAAAAAAGGTACGTGGCGAAAGATCGTGAACTCCAGGTGAAATCATTCCTAGAGAATGCGAAGGAGAAGGGTTTGAAATCATCGAAGCCCAAACAGTCGAAGCATATGATATCCATTGGTCATGGTTGGACAAGTGTCACCAGATCGTGAACTTCAGAGGATCGTATTCCAGGGTTTTTTGAGAATTTGAGTTTCAGAACGTTTCCGAAGCACCGAAGCCGAATAATTTAGGATCGTTGATCCCAAAGGGAGCACATGGATCATTTATCTGTGAAGGGATGCATGGAGGGCGGAGACTCACTCCGTTGGATAACCATCAGATCAAGGAGGACAGGTGTCAGAGGATCCGACACTCTGGATTTTTGTACGTGGTGGTTGATATTTGAGATCGTCGAAGGCTGAAGTCCTGAGCGGATGATAGTCGCTGATCTGGAAGTGGAGGACAGTCATTGATCTGGAAGCAAATGCATGGCACCATATCTAGAATTTCGGGTACGAAGCACTCCAGAGGAAAGCAGAGGATGAAAGCACCGAAGTCCCGAAGGAGATCTTGATCATTGATCGAGGAGGAGGCTGAAAGACCATTGATTTGGTTGAGGAGGCCAAAGTCCTAAAGCGGGATCATAACCATTGATTGGGGAGGATACGTGTCAGCAGATCTTCCACTCCGGAAGATAACCAAATAGCAATGGTGAGGGTTTGAGAATTAATATTCTTGAAGGTCGGATTCATGGAGGAAATCCTAGCCGAAGATTAAGGGGGCAAGTGTCGATAGATATTCTACCTCGAAATATTATCACATAGAGAAAAGAAGGAATTGATAATTGAGATTCCCGAAGGCTGGATCCGCGGAGGAGATCCTGGAGGGGCAGATATGGTCCGTGGATTTGGAAGGGGAAGATATTAAGCATCCATTCAAACAATATCGTTAATATCGTGAGATCGAAGATCCTATAGAATTTCGGGGATTTAAAGTGCGCAAACTTTAAAGGTCGTCGCCCAAGTTCACATGCAAGGAAAGGGTTGCTGGAAAAGAGCTAGCACCTGCAATTTGAAGAGCATGCAAACAGAGGTCACGGGTATCACAGGACTTGTGCCTTAGGAGGAAAAGGGGTCTGCGCATAATTGATTTGGTTTCAATCAAGATCCCAAAGATTCAATTCGACTCATATTGAAGAAATATCCTAGACCAGGAGGTCGCAGAACCCCAGGAGGGTAGGGGGTTTGCATTAGGTGGTATCAGAGCACAATTTTTTTTAATTTTTTTTTTAGTAGCAGAGAGCAGAGAAAGGATATACTCTGATACCAGGTGGTATCATAGCCAGATTTTGTTTGCAGACAACAGACAAGAGGGAGACAATAAAAGGATATAATCTGATAACATCAGGTGGTATCATAAGTTAAATTTTTCCTGTAGACAACAGGTAAAGGAAAGCAGTGTACTGATGCTTTGTGAGAAGGTTGTTGCACACATGCAGCAACAAAAATTTAAACATCTAGGTGAGCTGTGAGAGAATATGGAGGTGCTCTCAAATGTAGAGTAATCCATAGACTTGTCGGGAGGGCAGGTAAAAGGTGGAAATGGTTGTTGAAGGCCATGAGCATGATCGAAGAGAAGGCCGCAAGCATAAATGAAATCCAGAGATGGATCTAGAGCTCAATGAGATAAGAGAAAGGATGGAACAACTAGCATTGAAGATGCAACAAGAGACAAAGGTACATTGGAGTTACGAACGTCCTCTGAACAAGAAGGCAAAATGGCCTGTTCAAAAGTTGTTGGCCAGAAAGCAGTAACAAGAATTGAGAAGGTGGTTGAGGGAATTAGAAAACCTCAGTGACATAGAGGAGGAACAAATACGCATCTGTGAACCATAAATTGGGAGACACCTCAATGATGAGGAAGAGGTGAGATCAGATGAAGATATCATAAACTGCCAGGTAGGCAGAAATGGACTTTCAAGTTGCCAGGTGGGAAATAGAAAGAGATCAGTGAAAATTCTCTTATACTGCCAGGGGAGCAGTGTTGAAAGTTCAAATTTTCAGGTGAGCAATGGGATGGGATCAATTGATCTCATAGACTTCCAGGTGGGCAGAAGAGAAGTCCCAATTCACCAGGTGGACAGGGGGAAAGGAACGAAACTATCTGAAAGTCTGAGGAGCCTAGAAGTGAGTTCATATCGGCAAGGAGTGCTCATAGGTGAAGATTCATGTGGATCTGCATACCATGTGAATGAAGATGATGAGAAGTTAAATACCTTCACCATCAAAGAGGAAGATCAGAATAGTATTTTGATCATTGGAGGGATTAAAGAATTCCAACCAAATAGCCAAGTAAAGGCTAGTGCACATGATGAAAGTGCATTAACAGAAGGATAGCCGACAGAAACTGTCAAAGAGGAGGATATGGAGCACACACTGACGTCTACCCCAGCAGAAGGGGAAGAGCATTCAGCCGAATTGCTCAAATTTTTTAGCCAGGAAGCTGAACAGGAGATGACTGCAACACCGGAGCCTGCAGCAAAAGAGGAAATAGACAGCATGGATTTTGTTGATCTGTATGAGGAATTGGAATCCCTAGAGAGAAGGGTAATGGTGCAAAGATTTCACATCCAAAAAGCTAGGTTGGAAACAGATGGAGGAGCATACCATCTCAGAGAACAACTAGAAGGAGTTGGATATGTACCAACAGAGGAGATGACAGAAGAAACCTATATGTCAAAGGAGGGATATGAGCAGCAGCTCAGTGATGAGACTGCAGAACTGGAGTCTGCAGCAGGGTGGCAATATAATTCCACAAAAGAAAAATAAAATGACATGGGGGATCAATATGATCTACCCATTGATAAGAAAGTGCAACAGAGAAGACTGTATAAGAAGAGCCAGCCACTGGAGCAACTAGACAGGGTGATAGAGGAGATAAGGAAGATGATCTGGAGGTCGACGCAAGAAGCAGTCGACAAAGGGAAGTTGAACATAGGAGAACCTGCAACAACAATAGGAAAGGAGAAGAAGAAGAAATAATGGCAACAACAGCAGCATAGCTGGAGAGGAGAAAGAGGACAACTCTAGAAGAGAGTTTGGGACCCAAGTGGATTCCAACACTAGAGAAGAGGAGTTCATGAGCAGGAGCTCATGAAATTTTCACACCACTGGAGTATGATGCAGGATCATCTCTCCACCTTAGCAAATGTGCCAACATGGCAACACACACAAACGTGCAATGGAGAAAGGGAGAGGCACCAACCCTCCCATTTTTAAATTCGAAATCTGATCCAATACGGATTTTGTGTTGTAAGGTTGTAAGGATCGAGCCATACCTTTGTACATGTAGTGGATGGGGTTTCCTTAAATGGTTGACTGTAGCAGGTCCAGATCGTAGACAGGTCTGGAACAACATTTATGTAATGATCCGTAGGAAGTATGGTGTCGTAACTGGGGCAGTGATAGAACTAAGGTGGTGGAGAAAATAAACTCGTAGAGCCCTCTTTTGTAAAAAGATCTTGTATTAGATTTCAAGGGAGAACAAGGAGAAACAGAACTTGAGAGGGGTCTGATAGCAGAAGCAGAACTCAGAGTAGAGTTAGGTTAGGAGATCTTGAGAGAACTGGGACTCTGTTGAAGTCCAGTTTTTTGTAAACATCTAGATAGACACACAGAGATAATAGAGAAGAAGTTTTTGTTGCACATGGTGTGTTTGTATGTTTGTGTTTATTGTTAATATTTTATATGTCATTCACGTTTTGAATGTATGAACTGGTGAAGTAGTGAATAAGTTTCAATTGTTTCTCTTCTTTGAGTTTTGAGTGAAAAGAGTGCACATTGTCCGCAAGGAGTGCATTGACAGAGGTGAGTTAACCTCAGACAAGCTAAGGAGAGATATTGGTGAACCTTCATCAGCAAAATTGCAAGGAGTGCACAGAAAGAACTCTGTGTTGAGTTCACAAAAATATAGAGTTATTGAACACTCTGTAAGGAGAATCTCCGTAATGTGTGCATCGAGTAAGGAGAACGTCGGGAGGGCGAGAAGAATTTATTTTCAAGAAATCCTTCAAATCTGAGTTTGATGAAATCCCATAAATGCAAGGAGTGCGTGGGAGTTCGAAATATTCAAGGGGATCAAGCTCAGAAGGGATAATGCAAGGAGTGTGTGGGAAGCAGATTTATTCTAAGTCCTAAATATCATAAGAGACAATGCATTCAAGAGCATAAATGAGACCCAAGATACTCGGGTTCGCAGGAGAAAGTTCAAAGGTCGAAACCTTTGAACGCTAACAAAAATATTCTAAGTCGAAAGAAGTCAAAAGCTCAGGAGGAGGAGCGACATCAACCGTTAGATCGGTTATGGAAGGGAGCCTGGATTGTTATATCTACATCCAATGAACGAAGGAAGCGCAGAGGAGAGGAACATACCCAATCTGCTGGATATGAGCACAGAGGACCAACAACCGTTGGATCCGGAGGTAAGTGCACGAGACTTAACCCTTGTGTGTGCAGGAGAGTGCACTGATCAAAGTCCCAAAGTGAGAAGGGACAGTCCATAATTTGGGAATACGCGTGGCGAAAATCCATCAATTTTGGGTGGAAACGCTCCAAGAGGAACGAGCACACAAAAGTTGAAACTTCCGAAGTATCAAAGAGTCGAAGGGCTGGAGGGAATATGAACCGTCAGATTCAGAGGAACACATGTCGGTGAATCGTAATATCAAGAGAAAGACGAAGGATGGAATGTTGAAACACCCAAAGACCGAAGCGTTGAAGAGCCAAAGAGCTAAAGTGTCAGGGAGCCAAAGACCAGAAGACCCGAAGAGAATCTGAACCATCATATCCAGAAAGGGTATGTGGCGAAAGATCGTGAACTCCGAGTGAAATCATTCCAGGAGAACCCGAAGGAGAAGGGTTTGAAATCGCCAAAGATCGAACAGCAGAAGCGGGTGATAGCCGTTGATCTGGGTTGGACAGGTGTCACCAGATCTTGAACTTCAGAGGATCGTACTCTGGGTTTTATTGAGAAGTTGAGTTTCGAAAATTTTATGAAGCGCTGAAGCCAAAGCATTCAGGGTCGTTGATCCCAAAGGGAGCATGTGGATCATTGATCTTCAAAGGGACGTGTGGAGGGCGAAGACTCACTCCATTGGATAACCGTCGGATCAAGGAGTATAGATGTCAGAGGATCCGACACTCCAGAAGGATTCACTCCGAAGGTTTGTGGTGGTTGAGATTTGAGATTGTCGAAGGCCGAAGTCCCGAGTGGATGACAATCGTTGATATGGAAGTGAACATGTGGCACCGGATATGGAATTTCAGGTACGGAGCACTCCGGAGGAAAGCAGAGGGTGAAAGCGCCAAAGTCCTGAAGGACATCTCGATCATTGATCGAGGAGGAGGTCAAAACACTATTGATTTGGTTGAGGAGGCCAAAGTCCCAAAGTAGGAGCATAACTGTTGATTGGGGAGGATACGTGTCAGTAGATCTTCCACTCTGAAAGATAACCAGTCAGCAGTGGTGAGGGTTTGATAATTAATATTCCCGAAGACCAGATTCACAGATGAAATCCTAGCCATAGATTAAGGGGGACAAGTGTCGATAGATCTTCTACTCCAGAAGAATATCACACAGGGAAAATAAGGAATTGAGAATTGAGATTCTCGAACTCACATAGATCGTTAACTTTGGAAGATTGGAGTACAGAGGAAAGAGAGTTTTGAGACTATCCATTGATTCGGAAGGGGCAAATCTGGTCCATGGATTTGGAAGGGGCAGATCTGAAGCATCAGTTCAGAAAATATCGTCAAGATCATGAGATCGAAGATCCCGTATCATTTCGAGGATTGAAAGTGCGTGGACTTTAAAGGTTGTTTCCCAAGGTCACATGCAAGGAAGGGGTTAGTGGAAAAGAGCTAGCGCCCAAAATTTGAAGAGCGCGCAGACAGAGGTCGCAGGTATCACAGGACTTGCACCTTAGGAGGAAAAGGGGTCTGTGTATAATTGATTTGGGTTCAATCAGGAGCCCGGAGAGTCAATTCGACTTAGATTGAAGAAAGATCCTAGACCGGGAGGTCACAGAACTCTAGGAGGGTATGGTGGCTGCATCATGTGGTATCAGAGCACATTTTTTTTTTCTGTAGCAAAGAGAAGAAAAAGGATATACTTTGATACCAGGTGGTATCAGAGCCAAATTTTGTTTGCAGACAGCAGACGAGAGGGAGATAGTAAAAGGAGATAATCTAATAACATCAGGTGGTATCAGAAGTTAAATTTTTCCTATAGACAATAGGTAAAGGAAAGCAAGGTATTGATGCTCTGTGAGAAGGTTGTTGCACGCGTACAGCAGCACAAATTTAAACATCCAGGTGAGATGTGAGAGAAGATGGAGATTCTCTCGTATGTAGAGTAATCCATAGACTTGCCAGGAGGGAAGGTAGAAGGTGGAAATGGTTGTTGAAGGCCATGAGCGTGGTTGAAGAGAAGACCGCAAGCAGAAATCCAATCCAGAGATGGATCTAGAGCTCAATGAGATAGGAGCAAGGATGGAACAACTAGCATTGAAGATGCATCAAGAGAAAAAGGTACACTAGAGGTACGAATTTCCTGTGAACAGGAAGGCAAAATGGCCTATTCAAAAGTTGTTGTCCAAAAAGCAGCAACAAGAATTGAGAAGGTGGCTG
Organism: Picea engelmannii; assembly: GCA_009831015.1. NCBI lineage: Eukaryota > Viridiplantae > Streptophyta > Pinopsida > Pinales > Pinaceae > Picea > Picea engelmannii. The sequence continues at coordinate 379,363 of ML780520.1, read as the reverse complement.
AGGAAATTAGAAACCTCGTGAAACAGAGAAGGAACAGATTCACATTTGTGAATCAAAAATTGGGAGACACCTCAGTGATGCGGAGGAGGTGAGATCATATGAAGATCTCATGTCACACACCCACTACAGCCACTTACATTTTTCATGTTTTTCTTCGAGGAACAGAATCCTCGAGACTTCTATGGGGCCTAGCACAGACCCTCTCTTCCCTTATCCTCCTCCAAATGACCAAAAGTTGGCCTTAGCACAAGCACCTTTCGCAACTCACGAGTCGGGAATCAAGACTCTCGACTCCTCTTTCTCCAAACACCGATACCCAAGATACTATACGGGTATGGCTCCCTCCTCATTAGCACCTGCTACATGTAACCATAGTCTAGGCCAAACACTAGCACCACTTGCAACCTCCCTAGTTGAGGTGTTGATCTCTCGTTCTCCTCTTTCGTGAATCCCCGAGACGCGAGAGGTCAATGTTGCGTGGACTCTGCCAAAGATACGTGCACACGCCACTTTTCAACCCCGCTATACTCTGCTCATGACTTGTGTCACCACCGCCTGTCGCATGAGACCTCGACTCTCGGCGTTTCGTGGCCTTAGCAATCAAGGTGAAGCTTCTTCATCCTGCGAAACCCCGAGCCATGATAATTCAACAGTGGGTTGACTCTTTCCCAGTGTGACACGTGTCCACCACCGATCACCCGCTTCCTAGGTTAAATACTAGCGCTACTCGCATCTCGCGACTTCGCGAGTTGGAGTGTTGATCCCTCATGCTCCTCCTTCACGAGTTCCCAAAATACGATAAGTCAACAATGGGTTGACTCCTTCCCAGGCAACATGTGTCCATCACCTGTCACCCGTTCCCACCTTTCTCTGGGCGCTTGTTGTTACGCCACCTGTCAACCACGCAGTCCCCACTTATGGATGGGTCACATGTTTGCACGAGCCCTCGGCACTCGACACTTTGCAAATTCTACAATAAAAAAGAAACTCCCTCAAGTTCCGAACTCCCGATAGGAAATAACCACGAAAGTTCTGATCCAACAGTTCTCTCATGCCTTGGATCCAACAGCCACGATTACGTCGTGATCTCGTGAATCGTGAGTTCATGCAGTCCTACCCTTTACCACACTAAATCATGAGTCAGGGAAATGCTACTCTCCTACCTATACAAAGGCTAAGATCGACGGTCATTAGGGCTCCATCAGATCCTTGGATCTACAGTCCCGGGTCCCATCGCTACTTGCGAAGGCTGAAAGGGGTGAGGTGTTAACGCCTGCGCTCCTTCTCTATATCCATCGGTCTTGACAGATCTAGGGTATTCCCGAAAGGATTTCGACTGTTCATATACCAAATGATAGGGTATTCTCTCTTTCTATAATTGGTCTCGTTATCCCTTCTGAGCTTGAATCATGAAATTCAACTTCTCAGGGATTCAAACTCCCACGACTCTGAAACCTTAGAGAGCTATCCTTCCTTGCATAAGGTTTCCAGACCCGAATCGCATGAATCTTCAGACGGTTCTTGGGAAATCGTCCCAAATCTTAGTTGAGTCTCTGGGTAAAGGTTCGGCATGGTTCTAGGGTTTATGGGGTAATCCCTAGGGAAGAGTACTCTCGAGGGGCCTTCCCAGAATATTATAAGAATCAAGCAAACAAACGATTCTCGATGGAGTGAACTCATGCCCCAACCTTAATCCTTTGTACAGAAACTGACTATGGCATGTAAGCATACACAAGTATCCATTATTTCCAGTCTAACACACCAGGCAATCATTCTACACAAAAATTATTATGGGCATATAAACATAAGCATGTATTCATCATATTCAGTTCAAAATACAAGGTATAAAACACTTATCAGATCTACTAGGCATGATGCAACTGCTGAGAGGGGTTCTCATTTCCACCCAACCGTAGGCTCAGTGACTCCAAACTTATTTACCACTAGCCACCCCCGAACTAGACCACAATGCTTTGAGGTTCAGTCTCCTACTTCCAGCTCAACAGAAATCAAGGAAAAAGGTTACTCTCCTTCTCCTAATATAGGAAAAAAATCCAGGACGAAGGTTACTCTCCTTCTCCTAGTATTCAGAACTCCCTGCGTTTCCAGGGTTTCTCCAGTTCTCTTCCACGATCCCCCGTCGTGCACGCTTCTCTCCCTCTTACCGCATTTCCTCTTTTGCCAATTTCTGTCTACAAGGTTGTGTGTGGCACAAATTTCGTCGTCTGTGGTCAGGTCTGAGGGCTATTACGAATGGGTGGTTCACCCCCATACCCTCATTAACTCTTGAGGATCCTCCCCACCTACCAATCTGACGAGAAATCCATTCCAGGATCAGAGAGATGCTTTGGTTTGTGAGAAAATATAAACCAGTACGGTACTGGCTCGGTGGAAGTTAACGCAACCATTCCAGGTCCCTTCCACCACCTCTCATTAGCCATTGTGGTCTCTTTTAGCACATCCCCCTCTCAGCAGTCATGCAACACATATTCATTATATAATTTACATTCATCGACCTTGTATGCAAAGGTCCGTCAAATCAAACATTCACATCTTTGAGTTTTCCATAGTTCTTGGCCAACATAGTTATTTTTACAGACTGGGGGAAACAGGGTGTTACAATTCCCTCCCCCTTAAAGGAACATCATCCTCAATGTTCTATCTATCAATATGACGTGTATGTTCAAAAGTAAACAAAATCGAATATGCATGTTTCACGACATCTTCCATTTCCCACGTAGCCTCATCTGGGCCAAAATGTTTCCACTGCACCTTGACCTATGCAATGGTTCGGTTCCTAAGTGGGGTTTCCTTTCTGTCTAGTATGCATTGAGGTTTTGGTAGGAATTCTCCCTCCGGTTCCACCTGGATCACAGACCAGTCAATTATATGATTAGAATCATGTACATATCTCTTCAATAATGAAACATGGAAAACATTATGTGCTTTTACTGTGGGAGGAAGTGCTAGCCTATACGCTACAGGTCCCACTCTATATAGAACTTCAAAGGGTACACAATACCGAGGTGCCAACTTGGCACAAGATCCCATCCTCATGGAACTCTTCCTGGGCCTAACTCTGAGATATACATGGTCTCCCATCTTGAATTCTCTCAGAGTTCTCTTTCAGTCGGCATAACTTTTCTGTCTATTCTGAGCGACCTTTAGATTTTGTTTTATCTGAGTCACTTGTTGTTCCATTTCTTTCAACATGTCAAGTCCAATAGTAACTCTATTCACAGGATTACTCCAACTGACTGGAGTATTGCATGGTCTACCATAGAGGACTTTGAAAGGGCTCATCTTCAGGGATTCTTGGTAGCCATTGTTGTAGGCAAATTCCATTAGTGGCAGGAAATATTCCCACTTCTTGGGTTGATGCATTACATGCATTCTTAGCATGTCTTCCAATATTTGGTTCACTCTTTTTGTCTGTCCATCGGTTTGAGGATGATAGGCGGTGCTAAACAGTAATTTGGTCTCTAGACAAGCCATCAAGGATTTCCAAAAGTTGGAAGTAAATTTCATGTCTCTGTCAGACACGATCTCTTTAGGCATAACATGTAGTATGAATATCTCCTTCATGAGTATGTTGGCGATATCTATTGCCTTGCAAGTCAATTTGACAGGGATAAAATGGGTAGACTTGCTCAATTTATCCACCACTACCATGATGGAGTCATTTTGTTTGGTCGATGTTGGTAATTAGGTGATGAAGTCCATGGAAATGGTTTCCCACTTCCATTCTGGGATTGGTAAAGGTTGTAATAATCCTGTTGGGTGTCGGTGTTCTGTTTTAACCTGTTGGAATTCTATGCATTTGGCTAAGTACTCAGTTATTTCTTTCTTCAATCCAGGCCAATAGAATTGTTTCCTGGTGGCTATGATCATCTTCTGGTATCCGAGATGACCAGTATATGGTCTTTTATGTAGTTCATCCATTATGAACCTCTTCAATTCATCACATTCTGGAATATACAATATGTTTTTGTAAGTTAGCAGACCTCCATCTATCATCTGGTAGCCTTCATACTTTATTCCTGTGGGTTCTTGCTCTAGGTACGAGGTCATGGTCTGGAAGAATGTGTATGTTTCTTGTACATTCTTAACTCTTTTCCTGACGTTGGTCTTGTAGGTGCTCACCGCTGCCAGATGAATTGTTTTCATACTTCTGCTAAGGGCATCGACCACCTTATTTTCCTTTCCTTTAACATGTTTGAATTCAAAATCGAACTCACTAAGGAGGGCCACCCACCTAGCTTGTCTGGCATTGAGATTTGGTTGGTCAAACAGATATCGCAATCCATAGTGGTCTGTCATAAGCACAAATTTCCTTCCCAGGAGGTAATGTCTCCACAATTTTAAGGCATGCACTATGGCATCCAGTTCTAGATCATGGGTCACATATTTGACTTCGTGCTCATTCAATTTTCGGGATTCATAGCATACTACACTTCCTCCTTGCATAAGGACTCCTCCGAGCCCTTCCTTACAGGCATATATGCACACGAAGAATTCATTTTCGGGATCAGCGATCTTCAACACGGGTGCATGGGTCAGTAGATGTTTTAGGAATTGAAATATTTCTTCACATTCTTGTGTCCATGTGAATTTAGCTCCCTTCTTCTGGAGGGCAGTGATTGGACAACCAATCTTGGAGAATCCTTTTATAAATCTCATATAGTATCCTGCTAAGCCCATAAAGGATCTGATATATGAAACATCCTTTAGGGTAGGCCATTCCATGATAGACCTGATCATGTCAGGGTCTACTGCTACTCCTTCTTCAGATATGACATGGCCCAAGTAATGTATTTTCTTCTGGAAAAAGTCACACTTGCTAAATTTGGCATAGAGTTGATGTTTTCTTAGCACTTGAAGCACAAGTCTAAGATGTTCCTCGTGTTCCTCTCTATTCTTGGAGTAAATTAATATATCATCAATAAAAACCAATACAAATTTGTCTAGGAATTTGTTGAGCACATTGTTCATCAAGCACATAAAAGTGGCAGGGGCATTGGTTAATCCGAATGGTACTACCACAAACTCATAGTGACCATATCTTGTCCTGAAGGCAGTTTTGTGGATGTCTTCACCCTTGATTCAGAATTGATGGTATCCAGATCTCAATTCAATCTTTGAGAAGATGGAAGCACCTCCCAATTGATCGAACAGGTCATCGATCCTGGGTAAGGGGTACTTGTTCTTTATGGTTACCTTGTTTAGTTGTCTATAATCTATGCATAGCCGGAGGGTACCATCTTTCTTCTTTACAAAAAGAACTGGTGCTCCCCATGGAGACATGTTGGGCCGGATATAGCCTTTGTCCATCATTTCTTTTAGTTGTAATTTAAGCTCAACTAGCTCGGGTGTGCTCATTCTGTAGGGTGTCCTAGACACTAGCACCGCTCCCGATGCAAGTTCTATAGAGAAGTCAATGTCCCTTCTCGGAGGTAGACCCAGTACCTCTTTCATAAATACATCTCTATATTCTCTTAGTGTGGGGTGGTCTTCGAGGCTTGGCTTCTCATCTTCAACTGATTCCAACACCTGTATCGCATAAAGTGGACATCCCTTTTTGCAATTCTTTCTCATTTGAAGGGCTGGTATTTGTCTCACCGAGATAGGTTTTTGGATCCCTCGAAGGGTTATCCTTCTTCCTTCTTCACCCACACATTCTAAGGTTTCATGGTAACAGTTCAGTATGGCTTTATATGTGGCTAGCCAGTCCATACCAATCAACAGGTCATATGATCCTAGGGGTAGTATGTTAAGGGTTGCTTGGGTGGGGAATTCACCCATAGTGAATTGGCAAGCTGGTATGATATCCACTACCTTTATTTTGGTGCCAGTGGCTAACTGTACCAACCATGGCTTGGCGTGTTTATGTGGTTGTAATTTACACTTATCAACAGCCTTAGGAGCTATATAACTCAAATTTGAACCAGGGTTAATTAGAATAGACACTAGATGGTTGGTGATCATACCTTCCATCTCCACCACTAAAGCTTGGTGGTCAGCTTGTTTATTATCCAAGGCTGCATAAATTTGCGGCACACTCTTGGCCACGTCATTGACGGTGGTAGCTTCTTGAACGTTGTAAATTCTCCGACTGTTCTATTGTCAGTGCGGGCAGTCCCTCAGTAGATGTTCTTCTCCACAACCCCAACATTTCAAGGGTTCTCTCTTTGGGTTATCAATCTTTCCTAGGGTAGATCCAGAAGGTTTATTTCCACTCTAGGAGGGGAAATTATGCTGGTGTACACTTTGGGTTGGGAAGCTCATCCTTGAGTCCTCTTTATAGTTTTTAAATCTTGGGCATTTAAACCCCTTTTTCTAGAATCCCGAACTATTCTTCTGCTTCCAGTTTTCGCGAGGTTCTATCCGATGCCCCAGTTGTTCATAACAATATCTTGCCTTTCGGATAGTATCTTCTAGGGTCTTTGGCTCGTCAAACACAATCCTTTTCTGATAGTCCTTAGGTAGTCCACTAATGAATCATTTCACCTTTGCCTTCTCTACTTTTATATAGGGTACGTACCTCAGCAATTCAAGGAATCTGCTGACAAATTCCTCTATGGTGCGTTGCCCCAGTTTGAGTTCATAGAATTCTTTAGTCTTTTCGTCGAAATACTTTTCCGACAGATACTTCTTTCTAAAGTATTTCTCAAACCGTTCCCAAGATAGTTCCTCTTCGTGAATCCCTTTTACATTCTTAAGGTCTTCCCACCAAATGGAAGCCTTTCCATTCAAGTTGAAAGTGGCTACTCGGGCCTTCAAGTTTTCTGAGAAGTCATGGACTCTAAAATACTTATTTAGTCCAAGCAGCCAGGCCTCCGCTTCCTCCCCTTTCTTTATTTCACCGTCGAAAGAGGGTGGTTTGGCCTTCTTGAATTCTTCGAGATTATGACTTTTGGAATGCTTTCGCTTCTTCTATTTCCTTTGGGAATAAGAACTAGTTCTGCTACTAGAAGATCCCTCCGAGTTGCCAGTTTCCTTTCCAAAGGAATCGTCCAATGCTTGTCCCTTATCTCTGGGGTGGACCTTTCTCAAGGTGCTCTTCCCAGTGTGGCCACTTAAAATACCACATTTATGTATCTCAGGTGGACTTCGACTTTTCTTTGTCTGTCATCAGTCCACGTGACTGGTGTCAGGTTCATGCTGCAATTATCTTTGTATGTCGGATAAACTCTGCAACAAGACTACATTAATTTCTGTCTACTTCTCTTTCTCTTTTATCAACCTCTCGTTGTCGGCCTTGCAGCTCTGTAGTTCGACCATGAGGCTTCTCACAGTCTCATCTAGATCAGGAGGGGTCTCTACCTCTCTCCTTTCATCAGAATCTTCATCTCTGTTGTGGGAGCCATCCCCCACTTCATGGTGCATCACCATTCTATGCGTCTGTAGTTTCCTGCGGTTGATCATCCACTTGTTGTGCAAGAAAAACACTTATTATTAGTCAACATTATATTCATTCACAATCAATGCATAATTCATATTTTTTTTCAAATGCATACACACAATAGGAATTTTCATTCTTAACTTCGGCTTTTGATAAAGGGGGTTAAGATAGAGGGTTACTCCTTTTAAGAGTACTTCAAATGGAGTTTTTGCGCAACTCGTTCATGAGCCCAAGCAGGCCAAGTGTTGTAACCATGCTCTGATACCAATTTGTCACACACCCACTACAACCACTTAGATTTTTCATCTTTTTCTTCGAGGAACAGAATCCTCGAGACTTCTATGGGGCCTAGCGCAGACCCTCTCTTCCCTTATCCTCCTCCAAACAACCAAAAGTTGGCCTTAGCGCAAGCGCCTTTTGCAACTCGCGAGTCAGGAATCAAGAATCCCGACTCCCCTTTCTCCAAACACTGATACCCGAGATACTATATGGGTATGGCTCCCTCCTCATTAGCGCCTGCTACATGTAACTGTAGGCTAGGCCAAACGCTAGCACCACTCACAACCTTTCCAGTTGAGGTGTTGAGCTCTCGTGCTCCTCCTTCGCGAATCCCTGAGACGTGAGAGGTCAATGTTGCGTGGACTCTGCCAAAGCGACACGCACATGCCACTTGTCAACCCCGCTATACTCTAGTCACGAGATGTGTCGTCGCCACCTGTCGCACGAGACCTCGGCTCTCGTCGTTTCACAGCCTTAGCGATCAAGGTGCAGCTTCTTCATTCTGCGAAACCCCGAGCCACGATAAGTCAACAGTGGGTTGATTCTTTCCCAGTGTGACACGTGTCCACCACTAGTCACCCACTTCCTAGGTTAAATACTAGCACTACTCGCATCTCGTGACTTCATGAGTTGGAGTGTTGATCCCTCATGCTCCTCCTTCGTTAGTTCCTGAAATACAATAAGTCAATAATGGGTTGACTCCTTCCCAGGCAACATGTGTCCATCACCTGTCACCTGTTCCCACCTGTCTCTAGGCACTTGTTGTTATGCCACCTATCAACCACGCGGTCCCCACTTATGGATGGGTCATGTGTTTGCATGAGCCCTTGGCGCTCGACACTTCATGACTTCTACAATCGAAAAGAAACTCCCTCAATTTTTGAACCCCCGATAGGTGATAACCACGAAAGTTCTGATCCAACGGTTCTCCCATGCCTTGGATCCAATGGCCATGATTACATCATGATCTTGCGAATCGCGAGTTCACACAGTCCTACCCTTGACCACACCAAGTCGCGAGTCAGCGAAATGCTATTCTCCTACCTATACAAAGGCTAAGATCGACGGTCATTAGGGCTCCGTCAGATCCTTGGATCTACGGTCCTGGGTCCCATTGCTACTTGCGAAGGATGAAAGGGGCGAGGTGTTAATGCCTACGCTCCTTCTCTAGATCCATCGGTCTTGACAAATCTGGGGTATTCTCGAAAGGATTACGACCGTTCATCTACCAAATGATAGGGTATTCTCTCTTTCTATAATTGGGCTCGCTATCCCTTCTGAGCTTGAATCACAAAATTCAACTTCTCGGGGCTTCAAACTCCCATGACTCCGAGACCTTAGAGAGATATCCTTCCTTGCATAAGGTTTCCAGACCTGGATAGCATGAACCTTCAGACGGTTCTTGCGCAATCGTCCCAAATCTTAGTCGAGTCTCTGGGTAAAGGTTCGGCACGGTTCTAAGGTTTATTGGGTAATCCCCGGGGAAGAGTACTCTTGAGGGGCCTTCCTAGAATATTATGAGAATCAAGAAAACAAACGATTCTCGGTGGAGCGAACTCATGCCCCAACCTTAATCCTTTGTACAAAAACCGACTATGGCATGTAAGCATACATAGGCATCCATTATTTCCAGTCTAACACACCAGGCAATCATTCTACACAAAAATTATTATGGGCATATAAACATAAGCATGTAATCATGATATTCAGTTCGAAATACAAGGTATAAAACACTTATCAGATCTACCAGGTGTGATGCAACTGCTAAGAGGGGTGCTCATTTCCACCCAATCGTAGGCTTAGTGACTCCAAACGGATTTACCACTAGCCACCCTGGAGCTAGACCACGATGCTTTGAGGTTCAGTCTCCTACTTCCAGCTCAATAGAAATCAAGGACGAAGGTTACTCTCCTTCTCCTGATATAGGAAAACAATCCAGGACGAAGGTTACTCTCCTTCTCCTCGTATTTAGAACTCCCTGCGTTTCCAGGGTTTCTCCGGTTCTCTTCTGCGACCCCCCGTCACGCGCGATGCTCTCCCTCTTACCACATTTCCTCTCTTGCCAATTTATGTCTGCAAGGTTGCATGTGGCATGAGTTCCATCTTCCGTTGTCAAGTTTGAGGGTTGTTATGGATGGGTGGTTCACCCCCATCCCCTCATTAACTCTTGAGGATCCTCCCCACCTACCAATCTGACGGGAAATCCATTCCAGGATCAGAGAGCTGCTTTGTTTTGTGATCAAGTATAAACCAGTACGGTACTGGCTCGGTGGAAGTTAACGCAACCATTCTAGGTCCATTCCACCACCTCTCATTAGCCATCGTGGTCTCTTTTAGCACATCCCCCTCTCAGCAGTCATTCAACACATATTCATTATATAATTTACATTCATCAACCTTGTATGCAAAGGTCCATCAAATCAAACATTCACATCTTTGAGTTTGCCATAGTTCTTGGCCAACATAGTTATTTTTACAGACTAGGGGAAACAGGGTGGTACATCTCATAAACTGTTAGGTAGGCAGAAATAGACTTTCAAGTTGCCAGGTGGGCAATAGAAAGAGATCAATGTAAGGTCTCATATATTTCCAGGGGAGCAATGCTGAAAGTTAAAATTGCCAGGTGGGAAATGGGATGGGATCGATTGATCTCATAGACTGCCAGGTGGAAAAAAGAGAAGTCTCAATTCACCAGGTGGGCAGGGGGAAATGAACGAGACTGTCTTAAAGTCTCAGGAGCTCATAAGTGAGTTCATATCAGCAAGGAGTGCTCATAGGTGAAGATTCATGTGGATTTGTAGACCATGTGAATGAATATGATGAGAAGTTAAATACTTTCACCATCAAAGAGGAAGATCAGAAGAGTTTTTTTATCATTGGAGGGATCAAAGAATTCTTACCAAAAAACCAAGTAGAGGCCAGTGCACATGATGAAAGTGCAGCAACAGAAGGACAGCCAGCAGAAACTGTCAAAGAGGAAGAGATGGAGCAAACACTGACATCTACCCCAGTAGAAGGGGAAGAGAATTCAGCCGAATTGCTCAAAATTTTCAGCTAGGAATTTGAACAGGAGATGACTGCAGCACTGGAGCCTATAGTAGAAGAGGAAACATATAGCATGGATTTTGTTGATCTATATGAGGAATTGGAATCCCTAGAGAGAAGGGTAATGGTGCAAAGCTTTCACATCCAACATGCTAGATTGGAAACAGATGGAGGAGCATACCAGCTCGGAGAACAGCTGGAAGGAGTTGGAGATGGACCAACAGAGGAGCTAACAAAAGAAATCAATATGTCAGAGGAGGGAGATGAGCAACAACTCGGTGATGAGACTGCAGAACTGGAGTTTGCAGCAGGGTGGCAAGATAATGCCACAAAATAAAAATAAGATGACATGGGGGATCAAGATGATCTACCCATTGATAAGAAAGTGCAACAGAGAAGCCTGGACCGTTATATCTATGTCCAGTGAACGTAGGAAGCGCAGAGGAGAGGAACAGACCCAATCTGTTGGATATGAGCACAAAGGACCAACAACCGTTGGATACAGAGGTAAGTGCATGAGACTTAACCCTTATGTTCGCAGGAGAGTGGACTAGTCAAAGTCCCGAAGTGAACAGGGATCATCCATCATTTGGGAAGATGCGTGGTGGAAATCCATCAATTTCGGGTGGAAACGCTCCAGGAGGAACGAGCGCATAGAAGTTGAAACTTCTGAAGTCCCGAAGAGCCGAAGGGCCAGAGGGAATCTGAACCATCAAATTCATAGGAACACGTGTTGGTGAATCATAAGATCAAGAGAAATATGGAAGATGGAATGTTGAAACACCTGAAGCCCAAAGCACCAAAGAGTCGAAGAACCGAAGCATCATGGAGCTGAAGACCCGAAGTGAATATGGACCGTCAGATCCAGAAAGGGTACGTGGCGAAAGATCGTGAACTCCGTGTGAAATCATTCTGGGAGAACGTGAAGGAGAAGGTTTTGAAATCCTCAAAGCCCGAACAGCCGAAGCAGACGATAGTCATTGATCTGGGTTGGACAGGTGCCACCAGATCATGAACTTCAGAGGATCGTACTCCAGGGTTTTTTGAGAATTTGAGTTTCGAAAAGTTTTTGAAGCGTCGAAGCTAAAGCATTCAGGGTCGTTGATCCCAAAGGGAGCACATGGATCGTTGATCTATGAAGGGATGCGTGGAGGGTGGAGACTCACTCCATTGAATAACCGTCGGATCAAGGAGGATAGGTGTCAGAGGATCTGACACTCCGAAAGGATTCACTCCGGAGGTTTGTGGTGGTTGATATTTCAGATCGTCGAAGGACGAACTCCTAAGAGGACGATAGTCATTGATCTGGAAGAAGACGCGTGGCGCCAGATCTGGAATTTTGGGTACGGAGCACTCCAGAGGAATGCAGAGGGTGAAAGCGCCGAAGTCTCGAAGGAGATCTCGATCGTTGATCTAGGAGGAGGTCGAAAGACCATTGATTTGGTTGAGTAAGCCAAAGTCCCGAAGCGGGAGCATAACCGTTGATTGGGGAGGATACGTGTCAGCAGATCTTCCACTCCGAAAGATAACTAGTTAGCAGTGGCGACGGTTTGAGAATTAATATTCCCGAAGTCTGGATTCACAAAGGAAATCCTAGTCGTAGATTAAGGGGGACAAGTGTCAATAGATCTTCTACTCTGGAAGATTATCACACAGGGAAAACCATGCATTGAGAATTGAGATTCCCGAAGGTCGGATCCGTAGAGGAGATCCATGCTGCAGGTTCAGGGCGACAGGTGGCAACAAATCGTTAACTCCAGAAGATTGGAGTACGGAGGAAAGCGAGGTTTGAGATTTCAAAACCCCAAAGTCTGGAATCACGAATAGATCATATACGTTGATTTAGGGGGGGCAGATATGGTCTGTGGATTTGGAAGGTGTATATCTGAAGCATCTATTCAGACAATATCACCAAGATCGTGAGATCGAAGATCCCGTAGCATTTTGTGGATTGAAAGTGAGCGTACTTTAAAGGTCGTCACCCAAGGTCAAATGCAAGGAAGGGGTTAGTGGAAAAGAGCTAGCACTTGCAATTTGAAGAGCACGCAGACATAGGTCACGGGCATCACGGTACCTGCACCTTAGGAGGAAAAGGGGCCTATGCATAATTGAAAAGGGGCCTATAATTAATTTATTTGAGCATATGTTTTAGGAGTTCATATAATTGTGTATCATATATTTTACAGTTGTGCAACGTTCCTCTTACTTACTGATGATTTCCTTGGAAGTGGTTGACCGAGGATCAACCCGACATGACAATCAACTAAAGTTTTGACTGAATGCTTAAGGAGAAGCACAAGTTCAGGGGGGTGATCCTTTTACCATTGATGTCAAAGGGAAAGATTTGTAGAAAGGGGGCTAATTCTCTCTCTATACTCTCAGAGATATTCCCTGTGGATGTTAGGGTTCTTGAATGCTCTTGAAATCATTTTCAAATAGGTCAGCTTGGCACTTTCTCTATAACTTATTTTGTGGCTTGTTTCAAACCTTGAAACGTTGCATAGATAAAGGAGAGACCTTGGTGTAAATTTGATACAAATATAATTTTGTGGTTCGCTATACGTTCATAGATATTCCTTGTGGTTGTTAGTGTTCCTGAATTCTCCTGAAATCAATTTAAAATAGGTCACCTTGGCATTTTCACTATAACTTCTTTTCTGAGACTCTTCAGACTGTGAAAATTTCAGAGAACAAAGGAGACATACAGAACTTCCTCAGGTAATAATTTCAGAATCAGTTTTTAAAAAAATGGATATGTGGTATTTTGTACAACTTCATTCTTGGTAATAAGCCCAGAACAACAAGGTTTGAGAAAGTTACCATTTGGAAATTCAAATTTTAGTCTGAACTAGCAAAGGAAGAAGTAGTGAGCTGACATGGTGAAGGCAGAAGCAGTGAGTAGACTTGGTGAAGGTAGAAGTAGTAAGAAAATCTGGTGAAAGTAGAAGTAACAAGCAAAGTTGGTGAAGGTTGGTGCAACTCACATAAAGAGATTGGTGTCTCTTGATAAGTTGGTGCTTAATGATGGGGATTAGTGTCTTCAATATATTAGTGTCTACAAATATCTGTAAGAGATTGGTGTCTCTTGCCAAGTTGGTGCTTAGTGGTGGGGATTGGTGTCTCCAGTAGATTGGTGTCTACAAAGATTTGTAAGTGTAGGTTGGTGCGTACCAGGATTTTTACCAGAGGGGATTGGTGTCTCCATTAGGTTGGTGCCTACAAATATTTGTAATAGTAGGTCGGTTCCTACAAATAATTATAAAGAGAAGTTTTGTGGTTTTCTCCTGAAAGGGTTTCCACGTAAATCTCGTGTTCCATGTTCTGCAATGTGATTATTTTCTTATGGTTGATGAATGTTTGAAAAATTAAAAAAATTGTCTTATACCGATTCACCCTCTCCTCTCAGTATAAGTGTGTGCTCAACATGTTGCCCCTTGCAAAATGGTGGTACAATACCCCTTATCACGGTGCTACCAAAATGACACCATACAAAGTTTTCTATGGATAAAAATCCCTATTAGTGGCTTTATATTTACCAAGCACATCTAAGGTTATTAAGTGGATCACATGATTCACACCAAATAAGAAATTATCTACACATTTAAGGACAATTTAGTTATGGACCAAAATTGTGTGAAGCAACAAGTTGACTAGCATCACTCAAAGCATTCTTTTGCAGAAGGGGATCAAATTTTTCTTCAACTTCAACCCTATATAAGCATCTCTCAAAGAAAAAATCCACTAGAATCTTGCTTCAAAGTTCTATGGATCCTATTAGATCCTCAAGTGCATCATACAAGTTGCCTACAAATTGGCTCTTCCAACCCACTCCAAGATACAAACTAGTCTTTCATGTGTCATGTTTGAATAAGGTAGTGGAATTGAATTGTAAGTTGCAAACTAGCCTACCAAAACTTGATGAAGAAGGGTCCATTTGGCTATAGTTGGAAGCAGTATTGACCACTAGAGAGTGTCGACTACGCCAATGCATTATTTGAGAATCATTGATCTAGTGAAAATATATGCAACCAAAAGATGCCACCTAAGTACTAACAATGATTTCACACCAGTTTCCATGCCTCCAATCTTGAGGACAACATTTCTTTTGAAGGGGGGGGGGAGCATGTTACAGTTCTACCCTATCCTCCCTACTTTAGGAGTACTTAGGAGTTAGTCAATTAATGAATGAGACCATTTTCTTCAAATAAAACTCATTAGATAGTTAGTGGGTAGTTACTTAATGTAAAAGGGTCATATTTATCAAATAAAACCCAAGTGGTTCATATTGATTAATGATAGAACCACAAGTAATTATAGTTTTTCTATTAAAAAACTATTTCTAAAGCTAAAAAGCTATGGAATGTTTTGTCAAATGTTATTGTTTTAAACAAAGTTATGCTCATAAGATGTTTACCTAACTTATAAACACTATATTTCACATATTTCATTTTGTTGTCTCTTATACCTTTTTTTTTTTTACATTTATGTTTCTTTAAATATCTTATCTAACATTTAAATTTAAGAATTAAATATCACTACACCAATTATAATAGCTTACTCTTTTGAAATATGTTGATTTTAAAAGTGGGAAAAAAATCATAAATCTTATATCGAAATAGTTGAATTCCATAAATCTTATATGTATGGCCTTATCTAAAATAGACATAACTTTTTATGAAATTGTTAATAATTTTTTAATAATAATATATTGTTTAAAAAAATCATTGTTTTTCCTTTATCTTTTAATGTAATTTTAAAAAACTAAAATAGTTAAATATATAAAATGTGTAACATTTGATCATTTTCAACTTAATTGAATTTTAATCTAAAGAAAAAACTTCATCAAATCAATAATCCAAAAACTTCATCAAATCAATAATCCAATTCCTTACCGGTAAGGTTGCCTCCCAACCTTACCCACATTTGAATCATATATGTTGTGAAGGGACACATAAAACATAACAGGTGAAGGTTGTCCACCATGTTATGACAAATGCATGGGATAATAAATGCCCACATTACCATGGTGGGTAATATGGATTAAAATTGTTTGACCATGATTGTTGAATACAAAAGACTATGGAGTAAGAAAGTATTGCAATTATAATATATAATCATCCAAAAGTATTACACATATAATATAATATAATATAATAGATAATCATCCAATTATCACTGTTATAAGCACTATGTAGGGAGAACTATATATAAGATGTTAACATCTGAATTAGAAATGATGTGGCAGATATTGTCCAACACACTTGAAAAATATATTCTTCTCTGATATCTATTGAAACAAAAGCTATTTATAATTTCCAGGTGGTTATGTGATGGTTCCATCTATTTAATTTTACTTTAATAATAGAAAGTGCATAAAATTATAATAGAAAGTGCATAAAATTATACTTTGCTTTAATAATAGAAAGTGCATAAAATTATAGTCATTCTATTGTACCTTAATTAATCTCTGATATTTAAAAAAAAAACTATTGTACCTTAATTAATCTCTGATATTTAAAAAAAAAACTATTTATAATTTCTAGGTGGTTATGTGATGGTTCTATATATTCAACTTTACCTTAATCACTGGAAGTGCATAAAATTATAGCGATTCCATTAATAGAAAGTGCAAAAAAATAGTGATTCCATTGTACCTTAATTAATCTGTGATAAAATTATAGTGATTCCATTAATAGAAAGTGCAAAAAAAATTATACTGATTTCATTGTCCCTTAATTAATTTGTGATATCTCTATAAAAAAAAGCTATTTATAATTTCTATGTGGTTATGTGATGGTTCTATTTCTTCAACTTTACCTATACTTAAATTATAGTGATTCCATTTACCTTAATCAATAGGATGTGCAGAAAATGATAATGATTCCATTATAAACATCATATCAATTTTTTCAATATATTTTTTATAAAGTCATATTATTATTGTTATTGGGCTGTATACCAATAATTTAGCCATTCATTTTTCATTACAATTAATCAATCACTCTTTCAATATATTTTTTATAAAGTCATATTATTATTGTTATTTGGCTGTATACCAATAATTTAGCCATTCATTTTTCATTACAATTAATCAATTACTCTTTTTCTTTTTAGTTGTGTTATTATCTTAAAGTAACATTATGTTTATAAAGTGAATATTGGAATGTTTGTGAGATCTTATTAATTACCCAATGGATTAAAAATGATGTATGAATCTTGGGTTGGTTTTGATTTAAAAGACATTGGCTGAATTGGTTTCCTTTCAGAGTAATTCAGTAATTACAATCCTACAAACATGACTTTATTGTATTAAATTATAATTTTGGATTGATGAAATTGTTATTTTTAATGTAAAAATGAATCAACATCCGTGAATACCTCTACTCTACTATGATTAGATTGTATAATATTAATATTTAAAATTTGCAGTTTCATCAATTCAAATTTATTCTGATTAAATTTCAAGAAAAAAAATGTTGATTTCCTTTCCCATTATTTTAATTAATTAAAAAAGAACCAGTTCTTAAAACATATAGATTAAGACATTTCTAAATATATTAATACAAATTCATTTTAATTTAAATTTATTAAGCACAAGATATAAAAAAAAAAAAAAATGAAATGCAAATTTGTTAGTACTTAAATTTTTTTAAATTAAGATGAAATCTTTTATATATATATATATATATATATATATATATATATTAATGTGGTATTTTTATATTTTATTTTGGATTTTTTATTTTATTTTTTTAAGTATGAGAACCACACATTATAATGGATTGCTATATATTAAAATATTTTTAAATTTTATATTAAATTGATTTAATGTCACTTATTATGTCAATGTTAGTGTTAGTCATTATGTAGATGTTATAATAGTGAACTTTAATTTATTAACCTAATAGGTTGATTATTGTTAGGAATCATGTAGATGTTATAATAGTGAACTTTAATTTATTAATTCCATAGGTTGATTGGATTCCCTAAAATGATACTAAAGGAATTACAAAAGTAAATGAGAATTTTTAGGCATTTTAGCGATCTTTTTTTACAAAATTTAGTTACTTAACTCTCCACTTTAATTATCTTAAAAATAATGTCCTCTTGTTTTCAAGGAATCGGGTGATAGATTATTTTCTCTCCTCAAGAGTTTTCCAATGACTAGAACTATGCTCGATACCGAGATATGGACAGGAAGATATACCCTCATCAAGTTTCTCTCCATTTTCCAAATGATGACGTCATCATGTCCATGCGGCCTCCATGTGGATCCACTCCACATGTACTAGCTGATGTCACCGGCCCACTATCATCCACATGGACCTATCCTGCACCCAATGGATGACGTGTTTCGTTGTTATACCCTCGGACACAAGTCTTCAGGATTTCAAAGCCCACAATGCTATTAGAATCTCCCCTTTCAAGAAATCTTATGTGGGTTGTCCTATCACCTAGCTCCATGGTTCTACTAAAATCCATGGCTTGCAACACTATTGATCTCACTCTTTCAAAAAATCCCAATCGAGATGCCAACTTGTCCTACTCGTTGTTCTTCTCGAAAGTCGCATCCTGCAGCACTATCGGGTTCTCAACATCGGCTTACTCCTTTCAGAAGATTAACTTACCCTGCTAAGGGGTTCCTACTGAACCTGAACTTCAATCACATATGGTCACATGTTGCTTAGACATAGGCTCGTGGCCTCCCTTATTCAAGATGGGGAGTTACCACAACTAATCACGAATGAGTCTCCCTGAAAACGATTTCCCATGAGATCTGATGGAAGAGAATGGCATCGATTGATGGTCTATATCTATGTGGATCCTTAAAACTATGTGATGGTTAAAAGGTATTACTAGACCCCTATAGTTCTAACAGTCAATATTTATCGCAAATCAACAACTCTCGTTCTTTCAAGATTGCACCTTCAATATCGTTCCATCGGGGTTTCACACTACCAAGTCTCACGAGCTTTCCCAAAACCCGCATTCTAATAGAATGAACGGTCAAGATTAATCCTTGGTGTTTGATCTATTCATTTTGTCACTTAACATTGGAAACTACGGGTCCCACTTGTACCGATTGCCACATGGTGATCTCTAGCTTGTCTTCCCTTGCTCACGTGTACCCACTAACGACCTCCACTTGTCACTTAGATGATGTGGCACTCACATCACCATTTGTTGATGTGGCATTCTTTTCCACATTCGACCCTCTCAAGACAACATGCTCATCTGATAGATCGAACAATTGAGAATCATGCCAACCAACAACCTAGATCACCACAGGCTCCTAAATTGCACAATCCTTAATGTAGTCCCATGACTCTGACATATCTGATAGTTGAGATCTATTCAATCTAACAAGCCAATTCCATTTTGGGTCCGAAAGTGATCACCAATTACCTCAGTCATACAATCCTCTTCGTAAACATGAGGTCACTACTGAACTTTCCAAAAAGATCCTTCTGAAGTCGGCTTTCTGAAGGATCCAACAATCTACGATTTCTTTATATGATGGCCCATAATCAATTCGGGATTAAAGTTGTGCCGGATTCAACACACCAAAAAGGTCGAGCAGGCCTTCCCGAATCTGAATTTTAATGATGGGCCGACACCTGAGGCTCAATTATATTCTATTATGCTTCCTTTCTTCATAATGATTTCCCAAAATTGGCCCTCCTAACCACCGATCTTTGATGGACGGTTAAGATCAGATCTCAATACCTGACACATGATCTAGATTTATCCTTAGCACTTGGAATTATAGAGTCTGCCACTACAACTCTCCACTGTGGTTATTCCATGGGTAAATTACCACCGAGGCATTCCATAATGTTACTACCACGTCACCAACACGTGGCTCCATGTCATCTTGAAGTAACTGACCTCGCGGCTCCGTTGGATCATGATTCCACATCCAAATATGATTTTCCCAAGAAGACCTATACAACAATTTCTCTCTGCCAACTCTGCAATCTTCTAAGATTTATTTACAATTCACTCCTTGGATACAAGAAACTCATGCCAATTCATAAGGTTGTTGGCCATATGCCTCTGATTTCTTGTGCATGCATTTAATAGCAGAATGATCATCATGGACCTCTACCCAATAGACAAGGAGACTTCAAAAGCATACATTCAAGTCATAATGCTTATATATATGTCCATACATCTCAGTAAAGAAAGATACACACATCTCATTCAACATTAAAATACACAGAGATTAAAAGAAAACACACAAAGAGACCCATCTATTACAAGTTGTCAACCAACCAATTGAATGAGGGTGAGCACTTTTCCACCCAACCATAGGCTCAGATGCAATAGTTCTTTCTGCAACTGGCCACCCCCATGTCAGGCCATGATACCACCAGGGGAACATTCGGTCTCTCAGAGCATTGACAGTGTGAAGACAACTCTCCTTCACAACAAACATTGGAAAAATTCCTCTATACCCACCATGTCCAAAGCCTCCATGAGGTTTCTCATATGCATTTCCAGCTAGATTTATATCAACACAAGGGAGTCCTTTCCATCACTCTGCACACATCCAACTCATGGCCCTCTTAGACTAGGTCGGGTTCATGGTTCTTTGTCCAACCACACAATTTCTCTTGCTCTATCTCTATGCTCATTCATTCTTCTCTACTCTAGTCTCCCATACTTCGTCTTCTTCAACACACATTTGTGTACCTCTGTCTTTTCTTTTTCTAAGAAGATTCTCGACATGTTCTTTTCTTACTTCTATCATAAGGGACTCATGGGTTGAGGTGGTACTTTTGTACCCTTGTCTAACAATATTCAGCTACCCATCCATTCCTCCATAATTGTATACATTGTGGATGATTGGTTGTTCAACTACCATACCCTTCTCATTAATTCATGTTCTTTGAATTTAGGGAAAAGGGAAATAAACTAATTATTCCCAAAAATAACTCAACAATGTGACTTGGGATTCGTATCCTCTATGCCCCCTCACTATTCCCTCTCATGGTATCATGGCCAGTAATGATGCTTTACCCATCAGTCAATTGTTGACTTTCTTTATTAAACAATTAATACATTTACATTGTTCAAATTACCATGGCATGATAATATTATCTCTATGCTAAGATAAGACCATAACTAATCATGATTTATTACAATTAGTCAAGGAATAAAAAATGGGGTGTTATATCAGAGTCAACCAATAATCAACTTTTATTATGTGTAATGAGAAACTTTTATAATGGAATATTGAAATATCGAAACTTTTATAATGGAATATTGAAATATCAACAAGCCCGTAATTATATTGAAGTATGAACTTTCCAATATGGTTATGGTTTATATGTAATGTACAAATTATTTCTATGTAATAATTATAATTGTAATGTTTTTACATTTTACTTTTAATATATGGCTTTACCTTGTCCATAATATGCAAATCATTTCTTTGCATTAATGATAGTTGTAATGTTTTTATATCTTGCTTCTAAGATATGGCTTTAGCTTGCTCACACTATGCAAATCATTATCAATGTACACATGATATAAATAAGGAACACAACTTCAAAAGAGATAATAAAGATGAAATACATAATAATTCTTTATACATTAGGGGAGCCTCCTCCAAATAATCCAAGTACATCTATATAGCCAAATCATATGTCCATATCTCCAGTAATGACTATATTGACCTCTATATATCCATATTCTCACCTATTGCACATGTGGACCTTCATTAAGCCAACACCCATTACATACTCATTCAACCCCATCACATGGACATTTAACCCCATATATATACCCCTTAGAATCATAACAGATGCTCTAACATTTTTCTAAGTTTTTCCTAAAGATAACCCATAATCGAATTGTTCCACCAAAAATGTTTTATATCTTCCCTTTGTTAGGATATGAAAAGTTTTTCTTTGAACATAGAATTGTACATTTTTGTGTAATGTAATAAGAATTATATTTAGAGTAAATCAAATTCTTCATTATTTAAAGGTCAAGTAAACATCTCAACAACATTAAATTTGCAAAGAAAAAACATGTAATAAAATGAAATTTGAATCTAAGTGAAAAGAAACAACTTTTTCTTTCAACTACTCAAACTTCTCCCAACTAACATAGATAAAATATATAACTAAATTAAATTACATATAAACTCTCCATTACCATTATTGTTGAGTTGTGATCATGATTGTTTAGTGCACACTACTATTGTGAATGCAATTATTAAATTAATATGTACTCACTTTTTTTCGTAGATGGGTACAATGTCGCTATTACAAGGATTAGCTACGGATAACAATATGCCTCTAGAATTCATTTATAGAATGTTGAAATTTAAATTAGAAAAGTTGTGTTACATTCAATTTACGTATTTTGTTTTATTCCACGGAAAAAAATTCTCATTATATTCAAAAAGAGTATAATTTTTAACAAATGATAGCATTTTTTTCTGCATATGGTATATGTGCCTGAAAACGCAGGTCTGTTCAAACGGTTTCCAGCTATTAAGGAGACACTCCCTATCCAGTGCCATAGTAAAAAACACGTTGTCAGCTAATAAGGAGACATTCCCTATCCAATTGCCAGAGTAAAAAAAAAAAAAACAGCCTCTGTCCTAGAGGAGGAGATCTAGAAAAAACCAGCATATTCTTCGAAAGATTGCTTGAAAAATTCTGAAAAAAACAACATCCATTAAAGCAGAATTGTCGAGGAGGGACCCTCAATGCCGTTCTCCCATAGAGGGAAGCTAATTTGACCAATGGGCATCGACAGTGCTTCTTTTGACAATGTATCTGCAACACAGTGATCTTCTCTGAAGATATGGGCAAAAGATAAGGTCTTAAAGTGCCGAGTGGCTTCTCGAATTTTATCTTTTCAGCTCAATAAGGCAGCCACTTGGAAATCCGCCTTTTCATTAAGCCAATCAATTACAATTTTTGAATCACCAAGAATCAACAGTTCAAAAAAGTTCAGTCTTCAGCCAAGGTGAACGTTTCCCAAGCCTCCATGAATTCAGCGTTTGTGTTAGAACCTTGTTCACAGTTGAGTGTCCACCGGAAGGAAAAACGAGTTGTTATGTGGAACATTCCACCAGCTCCACAGAACTTGTCGTTTTGTTGCACAGCTCCATCAAACTAAGCAATGACTCTATTTGATGGGAGCTTTACGTTGAAGGTGTGTAATGGATGAGGTTTAATTCGGGTACCCAGAGAAGCCACCGCTGCAAGTGTTTTGTAGATCACCCGATGAATCGAAGGGCAGCCCTTATCAAGGACTCTCCAGTTCCTATTAAGACAAATGTTCCAGCAAAAAAAAGCTAGCAGCAAAGGGTAGGAATCATTAGAAAAAAGCCAATTGTTGAGACAAGAGCTAACCGAGTCGCCAATCCACCTTCTTGAGAGATTTAAGTTGAGTAAGACATGTTTCCAGACCGCACCATTAAACTGGCAAGTCACAAAAAGGTGAAGCGCCGATTCGCAACCCGCTTTGCACAGTGGACATCTACTTGGTCCCGTCCATCCTTTGTTACCTAACAAACTTGTAAAGATAATAATAAAATAAAAATTTGTAAAGATAATAGTAAAATAAAAATTATTTATCAATGTTATTTTTTTTTTAATATTGTGAAATGTTTTTGCTTTTTAGAATGGAAAATGGTTTAATTTCCATTTACAATATTGTAAAGATAATAATAAAATAAAAATTTGTAAAGATAATAGTAAAATAAAAATTATTTATCAATGTTATTTTTTTTTTAATATTGTGAAATGTTTTTGCTTTTTAGAATGGAAAATGGTTTAATTTCCATTTACAATAATACTTAATGATTATGTTAGACTTGAATTTCAAGTAATGATTATGTTAGACTTGAATTTCAACTAGATTAAAATTAGAGAATTTCATAGTAAACTTTATCTTAAAATAATTTGTTTTACTATCACAACTCATATATATATAGGTGTGTGTGGTGAAGAAAAAGATAACCACAATTGATTTGCTTGGGGTGTTAATTATTTGGGGTTATATATAAGTGTGTGTGGTGAAGAAAAAGATAACCACAATTGATTGGCTTGGGGTGTTAATTATTTGGGGTTATGATTTTTATAGGTTAGACTTGATTTTTATATATATAATTTGATTTCTTGGTCTAAGTAGCTATTGTATTGATGTCTAATTAAGCCCATGTATTGATATCATTACTTGCACTTTTGCTTTGCCATAGTTAATGACACTATAGGATTTGATTTTTTTTCAAATCTAAAGAATGTAATTCATTCCTCTTCTCCCCTTCCGCATTAATTATAAGAATATTATAATTGTAAGACTACTCAAAGTGAAATTGCCCCTTTTTCATTATAAGAATATTTTAATTGTAAGACCATTCAAAGTGAAATTGCCTTCAAGATCATAATGATATAAGTGTTATTATTTTCTTTTATGAAGATTGAATAATATCAATTGTTGGAGGTGTTGATGTAGGAATTGGTTATGTATCAAATATTCAAAAAATACATAATAAATTAGAGTACACACAATGTACACCAAATGTGAACATCAAGCACAACTCTCAAAATATAATAGGGATGAGTTATATAATAATTCCTTATATATTAAGAGAACTTCCTCCAACTAACCCAAGTACATACATATAATCAAACCATATGTTCATCTTTTCAATAATCACTCTATTAATGTTAGAATGAGTTAATGATTTCCTAGTGGTCTTAGATTACATGGCTATGACATTTTGTAATGTTATTCTTTAATAACTCTCTATATTGTAAAAAGGGTTTATCCCACATGCATTATGGGAATTGGTCTCCTTTCACTTTCTCACATATAATAGAGGTGCAGGAGGCCCTTTAGTAGAGACATAGTGTGTGAGAGAGTAAGTGGTTTATGGTTTTGATCTTTAGTCTGTCTGAGCCCTTTTCTACAAAAATTAGTTTGCCTAGGAAAATGAAATTTTCAAAAACATAAAGTTTTTTGTGCCAAATTTTAAGTTTAGTGGTTTAACAAGGCTATTTTTTTAATCGAACCTAGCCATTTCTTTCGAAGCTGATAACTTTTGATCCGCTGATAACTTTTGATCCGAGAGAAAAAAATTTGAAAATTTTTTTTGGGGGTGCATTTTTTTGTTGCCTAGCCAACTAGCCTCTCCACGGCCCATACAAATGTGGTTTTTATGTATATACTCTATTTTTGTTTTCCAAATTTGTAGGTGTACGGTGCATATATTGGTCTCTTGAGACAATCAATCTCCTATTTTAAGGGCCAATTTCTCAATGGGCATGAATTTATGAGTTGTACAACCGTTGATTTGTTGCTCATAAGGCTGACCTACTTACTTAAAGGTTCGTTTCGTGTCTTGGGAGGGTTGATTTCCTATTCCAAAGGCATATTTACCTGTTGAAGGCCGATTCAACAAGTTTCATCACCAATTTCAACCCCAACACGTATAACCTCGTGTGTACAGTCATGTTCTTGCTAAGAGAGGGCAGATCCAAGGGTTTCATCAGAGATTGAACCCACACCTACATTTTTTATCAGCAATTTACCTTAGATCCAAGATTTTCTACAATGATTTCACTCTTGGAGGTCATTTTCACTCAGCACGAGGGTTTCACCGCAACAAATTCTCTGTTGAAGGGTTGATTTTGTTGATGATTATAGTTGCGTGAGACATCCTCCAGGACACAAAATGATTGAGTCGACCTAAGAGAGAGCCCATGAGTTGGGGGTGTGGTTCCTATCTAAGACAGAGTTGGAACGTAGTGATGGCCTCCTCCTTACATAGAGTTGAGAAGAACTCCATATGATTATCCTGTGTAACGCAGTGAGAAAGGAGATATGTTGAGTTGGACGTGCCTGTGGTTGAACACAAGGTGAACATGTGAATTCACATGAGCTGGGTGCATCATTATGAGACATAGATGAAAACGATGTATTAGCCTCCTCTGAGCAAAGAGTTGAGATGGTGAACTCTAGATGACTCTCTTGTGTAATGCAGTGGGAAAGAAGATCTACTGAGTTGGATGTGTCTGTGGATGAGCACAGGTGAATGTGATCCTAGTGGTTGAGCACTAGTGAGTGTGGTTCTCTTGTGAGATAGAGATATGGACATCCTTATGGATGTGCCCCTAGTGACTGAGCACTAGTGGGTGTATGCGATCCCTTGCTATATTGCTCAAGAGTCAGACCTACCTGTAACCCTAATTGTAATATAAAGGGTACATGTCGGCCCCACCTTAAAGTAAAAGATAATTAATATAAAAGATAATTAATGTACAAGATAATTAATATAAAAGATAATTAATATGGTAATCATTAATTATATTTTGAGTTATTGAGGTCAACCCTATTGTGCCAATAGACACATCATTTGACGTGACGAGTCTTATATCAATAAAGGTGAATCCCCATTGAGGAAACACACTTATCATTGTGCCATTTCATGATTTCAGAAGTTGTGGTCCGAAATTATGAGAATTACAACACCCTCTTGTGTGCTAGGTTTGGTGATGGTGTGGGAGGTCTTTCTCTTGAGAATATAGCAAAGGATTGGTTGGGTTTTCTTCCCTTGTTGAGAAGGGTTTTCGAGGATACTTCTTGTGTTCTTGTGCATGGTTATTCTTCATGTGATCCTGGTTTGTTGCAGTAGTTATGGTTCAGTTTACGCTAAATTAGTAGGAAAATTACAATGCATCAGCTTACCATAAAATCAACAGATTTGCCTTTTGGGGGGGCGGTTTGTTGCTAGGAAATTAGGATTTCTTAACTAATGAAACTTTTGTTGCTTAAGATCAACCATTATTTCCTTGGCCACGTGGAGTTTTCAATCATCTTGCATATCTGGTGCTTGGGGATCTCAGATCTATTTTTCAGACAATTTTCTTTCCACAACCAAGGTGCTTTGTGACTTTTATTGAATATCTACAACATTTCCATTCTGATCTAGAACCAATTACTTCTCTCATTGTTGCAGTGAGGATTCTTCTTTGCTTTTTCGAGATCTGGTGCTTGTGGATCATATCTTTGGTTCACTTCTTGTTTGAAGGTGTCATCACACGTGGATTTTTTATCTAGTTTTGTAGCTACCTCCATACACTTTCATCCATTTAAAAACTTCCTAAAAACACACAAGAATAGGCGAAAAACCTCCTTAAAAACACACAAAGACAAACTCTACTTTACAATGATCAATAATAATAACAACCAAAGTTACAACTTTTAATATAACCAAATATCACACATAAAAGAAGTAAGAGTTGCTAATTCAAATAAAAGAAAAGTTACAACTTTTAGTATAACCAAATATCACACATAAAAGAAGTAAGAGTTGCTAATTCAAATAAAAGAAGTGGGAGTTGCTAATTCCAATACCTAGAACATCCAACTAAGACCTAAAACCCTCTTAAAAACACAAAAAAAATGAAAAACCTCCTAAAAACACACAAAGACATACTCTACAATGATCAATAATAATAACAATCAAAACTGCAAAACAGTTACCCTCCTAAAATACAAATTACACAATATCAATAATAACAACAACCAAAACTACAATCTTTAGTATAATCAAAATCACACATATAAAACTGGTGTAGTCTAAACATTCTACGAAATGAATGTTCTCTGATGATTTTTTTCATTTTTTCAGGAGAGATTTGCTCAAAATCCGGCAAGATTTGAGTGATTATTTCTGTATAATCAAAACACACTGTGAGTTTTTCAGCTTGCTGAATCTATTTCCACATTTAAAACTAGATTTTAAACAACAAAAAATAATAATTTCGTGTAAATTTATGTGGCCATATTACCTAAAAAAAAACACTATTTAGTAGAATGCTAATTCCAAGACTAATAACTTGACATGTACGCTGTAATAACTTATTTATTTAATTTGACATGACATTTACGCTGTAATAACTTATTTGACATTTACGCTGTTATGGCACTACAAACGGCGGTATATTTTGTATTATTCTTCGCTCTGCACGTCCACTCGAGTTGTAATCCAAAGGCATCATAAATGAATTGTGAATTGTGTATTCGGGAATACAACATTAGATTTTTTAATTTTCTTTTTAATATGAAGCAAGAATTGCACCACAAGACTTAAAAACTAAGCCTATATAAACATTGACAATTTCATGTGGTATTCAGAAAACAGGATAGCATAAGTTTGGCTATTAGTAATATTTCATTAAGTTATATACTACACATTTTTCATGTCAATATATGTGGCATAACAGCCTTCAAAGTATTAAATTTTCAGGTCTTTCTGCTGCCAGAACTTCCCTATTCACAAGAGTTGCATCGACAATACTGCAACTTATAAGACTGCTACTGCACCTTATTCTTTAATTCACTTTCATAGCTGAAAATGCAAATCTAACTAAACCACCCAATGTTATATTCACCATGTTATTGCTCAAATTTTTTCATGAATTCAAGAATGGACTGCTGTGATAATCTTCTTGTTATTGCTTTGTTATTTATAGATTGTATAAGTTTAAGCAGCAGTAAATTGGGTTTAGCTTGGATGGTTGTGAGAAATGGTTGTTATCCTCTCCACCCGGGTTCACTTCCCGTAAAGAACATGTTAAACTCATAATGAGTATATTGTAATGGATTTTWAATGTCGAAAAACATCCTCAAAATTCCTMTGAGCATATGRGATTTACCCCTCACCAGTCATCGGGGGCAGCCTTCACTGCTCGAGCAAAATAAGTTTCAGCTGGAGTTGCATCGATATGTGTTTCCAATGTGAACTTGGAATGGAGTGACAGTACCTCTACCCATAAATACATCAAACCCAATATCCCTGAATCCACTGGATAATCAATATGGTACAATCATAAAATTACAATTTCATATCTAGTTCATGAAGTCAGAAACATAGAATCTGTGCTAATTAATTACCTCATGCACAAACTTGGCATAGTTGCTGAGAAGAAGTGGATTGCCAGGATTTGCTTCAAACATACTAAATGACAATACCTATCTCTGCTGTTCTTGGAATTCTGATCTTCTGCTGCTTCACAATTTCCTCCTCTTCTTTCAATACCAGATCCTCAAACTGCTTCACAATTTCCTCCTCTTCTTTCAATACCAGATCCTCTACTCATATACTCAGTCTCAGACACATGAGAAACTCTGCATCCTCTTGCAGTGCAGAACAATGGCACTCCATTTGGGCCAACTTCTAGAGTTGAATATTTATAATCTTCATTTTTTCTAGACACTAATGGAGAGAGTTCTCATGAAGAGTTTCCACAAATGAATCTATAGACTCGCTCATATTTCTTCCGGTTACCTGCACATTGTCTTCATCGAATTCTTCACCTTCCATGCTTATAACACTAGAGCCCAAAGCGTGCGAGATCGATGTCGAGGTCGAATCGCTCTCTAATTGAATATGAATTTGTTGAGCAGAAACTGAATTCCGAACTGGGTTTTCAAGAGTTTACTCACCTCATCCAGGCTGCTAGCTTCTGCAGATTCAGAGTTTTTACAGGTAGAGGCTGTAAAATTACAATCCGGTAGGGACAGGGTTCTTCTTCGTCTCTTGGAGAAGCGGAAGCAGTGGCCTCGCCTTCGGAATCAGTATGATCTGTGAATAGGCTCGATGTCGTCGTTGATGCACCCCACGTGGCGAGAGCAGAGAGGTTAGAAGTCGCCATTTGATGCGCGCCACGTGGCCTGATAAGAACCGCCGGATTTGTCCAGTGGATTTATGCCACGTGGTAAGACGAGAACCGTTGGATCTGGGCATTGGATGCATGCCATGTTGCGAGATGAGAGCCGTCGGATTTGAGCGTTGGCTGCATGCCACGTGGCGATACCAAAGCCACCGGATCTAGACGTTGGATGCATGCCACGTGCCGAGATGAAAGTCTTCGGATCTGGGCGTTGGATGCATGCCACGTGGCGCGATGAGAACCGCCAGATTGTCCATTAGATTCATGCCACGTGGCACAATGAGAACCGCCGGATTTCTCCATTCTATTCGGGCCACGTGGCGATACCACAGCCACCGGATCTGGACGTTGGATGCATGCCACGTGCCGAGATGAAAGCCGCCGGATCTGGGCGTTGGATGCATCCCACGTGGCGCGATGAGAACTGCCAGATTCTCCATCAGATTCATGCCATGTGGCACAATAAGAACCGCCGGATTTCTCCATTGTAAACGTGCCACGTGGCGATATGAGAGCCGCCCGATCTGGCTACTGGATGAGTGCCACGTGGCAAGAGGAGAACCGCCAGATCTGGTCGTTGGATGGGCACCACGTGGCGTGATGAGAGCCGCCCGATCTCGCTGTTGGATGTGTGCCACGTGGGGAGATGAGAGCCACCAGATCTGGCTGTTGGATGAACGCCACGTGAGGAGATGAGAGCTGCCAGATCTAGTCGTTGGATGAACGCCACGTGGCGAGTCCACAACCCTTGGATCGAGCCGTTATATGTTCGCCACGTGGCGAGTCCACAGCTCTTGGATCTGGCCGTTAGATGAACGCCACGTGGTGAGTGTACCTTTCGATGGAGCCGTTGGATGATTGCCACCTGGCGATTCGTCAGCAGCTGGATCTGACCGTTGGTTGCATACCACGTGGCATGTCAAGATCCGCTCGATTGAACCGTTGAATACATGACACGTGTCGACAATCGGATGGCCCAGTTAACAGGCCGTACGACTGAAATGGTACGGATCCTACACTCCACGTACGTGGCACAGATCCGACGGCCTAACGATCCGAGCCGCACGATCCGACCTTGCGCTTTCAGTGAGTGAAAGAATACCCTTGTTGCTGCTATTGGGATTCAGCGATCCGATTTTGACGCATTCTTTGCAATCGTGATCCGTTTTTGCAATAGCGATCTCCATTCTCTGCAATAGTGTCTGACAAGATCAGATTGAGGCCAGATCTTGCACCTTACGCCGTTACGCTCTGCGAGCTGCAAGGTCTCACACAGTAACCGTGCCGAGCAAATTCCCAGCTAGTATGAACAACGTGGATTGATATATTAGGGCGTGAGATAAACATTACTGGTGATGTTTATCTAAATTCCAGCTTAACTCATTAGGAATGAGATGCTTTGAATATCCCTTGTAAAACAAAGAACTGTTAATATTGAACCAAAGCCACTCACATTCTCTCTTTACAGGTTGATTCTAAGATACTGCAAAAAGATACTGCAAAAACACTCTTTTGTTTTTGTCAAATTGTTCACAGGGAATAGGAATTGGGATTTCAGTTTTGAGAGCCATTAACTTAAAATAAAACTTTCTTCAACTTTTGTTATTTTGTTTTGTATGCAATGTCCTGGTCATTTTATAGTTGAGTTTCATTTCCTATTGAGTTGCCTCCTACCACTATAAATATGTCCAAAAATCCCATAGTTTCATCCAGCAATCAATATTGCCTTCAGCAAGATAAAACCACCAAGAAACTCAGGCCTCATAAGACCACTAGTATTATTTTTCATTTATAAAATAATTTAATTATTAATTATTTTTAATAATAATGTTTTACAACAATTATAATTAATTTAATAAAATATTTAAATTTTTTTTAATTTAATTTAATTTTATTTTCAATTATGAATTTTAAAACTATTTGTGATCTTTTACAATGTTGATTTAAAACTTTTTATTGTGTGTATTTTTTTTAATAGTACTTAATTGACATACTTTTTATGCTACAACATGGTTACAATAAGTGTTGATTAAGAATCTTGTCAATTTGGTAGTTTTTATTGATTTATTAGTCTCCCCTCAAATAACTAATAAGAGAGGAGAGAAGACAAATGAGTACAAAAATAGAACCTTACACACTAAATACATAGAAAAATATAAAAACAAAACATAGCTAACAATTGCTAGTTGTAATCCCTTCCTTCATGTTTACCTTTTTCCTTGTAAGTGCTCTTAGATTTCTTTCCCCTTGTGAGAGAAGGGGAGGGCTTTCGGTCTTTCTTCAAAATTTCGACAAAGGATTAAGAAGATTAAGAGTGAACCCTAAACCCTTGTTGTTGGCTCTTGTGGTTCCTTGTCTCCTTGATTTCCTTTGTCTCCTCTTCTTCCTCCTCTATTTCTTTTGCATCCTCTTCTTCCTCCTCTCCTTCTTCTCCTCCTTTTTGTGTTGGATATAGATCCTTAGAATGGATATGTGTTGATGTCATGGTGCATTGAACCCAAGTTGGGTTCAATTGCTTCCTGTTCAAATTTCTTCCCAATGTCTTTTGGAATTTTTGAACCCTTAAGATGCCCTAGAACTTCAAATTCATTATTCCTTGAAGAGGGAAAACCTTCTTCGGGTACCATTGGTTGAGACATCCCATTGCATTGAGAATTCCTACACCTACTTGAAACCTTCTTGAACTGAGATTCTTCTCTTGAATTTTACTTTGACGGTGGCTGCTCCTCCTGGGTTTTTGGCCAATTGTTAACAAAATGTACATAAAACATGACAAATATTCCATTTAAATCGAATCTCTTCGAAATCCAGTTTCTAATTATGCCTCAACCCATCAATATTAATTTGCAAAGCCTCTCGGAGTTCATTCTCCAAATCCACCTCGACAAGTATTCTTGCATAAGGAAACAATTTTCCTTTTGGTTCTACTCAATCAATGAATTTATCTAGTTTATTTCCAATATCTCTAAGAGTGCAATCCTCCTAGAAAATTAGAGGGAGATGAGAAAATATAACCCACATTAGGACTATTGTTCTCCTGGGTTGAAGTCTAGGGACCACGGGGCTAGATACATTCCCCTAAATCCCACAAAATATGGTCTAGAATGGAATACTAGATCCCACTCTTCTTCATTAAGGAAAAAAAAGACAAAATAACCACGATTAGAAGCAAAAGATGATACTTGTCCTTTAATTTTGGGAGAGAATTTCTCACCCATCCAAGTTTCCACATCTTTTGGGCTAGGCAAGAGACCTAGAAGCTTTCTTGTCAAAGCTCAATTAAACGAAATGAGGGCTTTCCTTCTTGGTTCTAGAGATGGAAGGTCCAACTGAAGAATGGCTTCCAACCATTTTACAAATCTCCTTTCATGAGGCGAAGATATTTTGTGAGGGTTCAAAGAATGGACCAAATAACTTAAATCCTTTGAATTGTCTCCCATGGTGAACATACTACTAAGGAAACCCCATGCCCCAGGAAAGCTCAACTCTTTGCTACATTCCAAGTGGAAGCAATGCCCCAAACCCCTAGACACAAGTTCATGTGGCTTTTGTATTCCTTCAATCGATGGATCTTTTATCCCTCTACTCGGATTGGGTAACAGACAATGAATTTGTTCAATCCTATAATGTCTACATGAATCAATTTGAGGGTGCCATCTTCCCAAACTTTCCATTGTGTTTTTCAATGTTTTATAATGAAAGTATTTTGTAAAGCTATTGGCAAACTATCTCTCATGGTTATTTAGGCATTGTGGTTGTAGTAATAGACAAGTGATTTGATTAATATATAAGAGTGTATTTTTTTTCTTTTTTTCTTTCTCCAAGTTACATTACCAAGGGAAAATCCCCAAGCACTTCCCCTCATTTCGAGGATGGTACCCAGGGTAAATCCTAGAATCTTCAAGGGACAAGGTCGATCAACAACAAGGCTCAAAGCCATTATAACAATATACTCATTAAGATCTCAACATGTAGCAGGTACTTCCCCTCATTTCAAGGATGGTATCCTTAGGGTACAAGGTCGATCAACAACAAGGCTCAAAGCCATTACAACAATATGCTTGTTAAGAGCTCAACATGTCACTAGCAAGAATTGAACTTGGGTGGGAAGGATAACAATCATTCCTCCCAACCACTTGAGCTAAATCCAAATGACAGAATAGTATCTTGTTATCCAAATCTATTCTTTGATTTAGAGATTATCTTAAGAGGTAAGAGTATGACCAACCCATCCTAATTATGGTATTGATGTGTTAATTTTTTTAATCGTATTCTTCGTATAATTACATCATAATTTTATTATGAGTACAACAAAGAAAGTTATAATAACAAATGTGTGTGTACACACAAAATGAGTTTCTTATATACATTTATGCTAATGGGTTTATGCACATTGAACTCATAATATGTAGGCTTGTCTCTTCATGGACACTTTGAGAGGTTCCAATTAATATAAACCTAAAATGTTTAGAGGAAAGCAAAAATATAAGAAGTGGGTGACAAATTGTTTAGAGGAAATGATAAGCGTGTGTTTAAAAAATTTAAAAACAATTCTTGGATGTGGTGATACTCGTCGGAACTAGGAACACCAACATGGAAGCTCTAATGATCAATGGGATGACAACTAGAATATTGCTAGCACACATGAAGAATTGTGGGAGCCTAGGTGACTCAAAGACAAAGGGGTTTGTACTAACTCGTTCCATGCACGATATTGATGATAGCTATTAATGTAGGAGGTGGTCTACCTGGTGGGGATACAAGGCCATCAATGTCATGGAAGGAGAAGTCTTAGGAAGAAAGAATGGAGAGTATGGGGAGAAATAATGTAGAGGATTGGAAAGGTGGCCCAATGCATGTTCTGTGGACGGTAGTCACATCCTAGATAATTGGAGAGGGGTGTTCTAGCAACGAACTTCCTAATGCAAAAAATCGAGGGCAGAGTGCATGGTTATATTTTATTGGGAGATTAGTGGTGGCACAGTTGAAGGGTAGGAAGGATCTTGATTCTTGGGTGTCGTGCAGGGAGTTGGGGTGTCTAAAACATAGAGGAATGAGTCCAAGATTGTTTGTTAGGAAAACACACAGGGTGGTCGTTGCCTAGGAAAGGTGTGATGGCAAGAAGAATTATGTAAGGTTCTCGAAAAATTGGAAGCATCGACCTATACCCCCTAGTAATCTAAGAAAGTTGATTCTTGTCCAATATGTCTAGAGAACCGACAAAGGAGGAGAGGGGGAGCCAATAGGAGGACAAGGAAAAAGAGGCTTACCCTCTCCAAGGGCAATGAAAAATATACACACAACTTGGGAGGCTTGGCTAGAGGGAACTCGATGCCAAAAAATCTGCTCAGAGGGAGAGAAAAAGGTAATGGAGGAGGTGGAAGAGGAAATCTGAGGCCAGAGGAAAACTGTTACATAAGAGAAGATATTGGATGAGGTTCAAGAATGTTGTAGAGGACCCGTATTACATTGGGACCAGAGAAACCAAGTACTTTAAAATAACAAAAATGTATTGGGTAGTAAAGGAAATGGTTGGGCATGCCTTGGAAAAGACCAAGAAGGAGCAGGGGAACATTATGCATGCACTCATAATTTTTGAGGGAAAATTTGAGTTATTCTGCAAGTCTCGACATGGAATTTGATTCAACGTTACTCCAAGAGGTCAAGAACCTGAATAACAAGAGGAGGCAGAGGAAGCTATGGTCTCGTCGGGTTCAAAAAAATGTCCAATTGATGTGGATGAGTACGAGCCAACCATAACTTCCAGGGATGACACTAAGGAATCTCATCACCTAGCAGGAGTGTAGGGAACCCAAGTTTGAACTAGATTCAATGATGATGTTTCTTATGCTTATAGATCTCATAGTAGACATACGTTATATCGAACTCAAACATATATTAATAGCAGGGTAGGAACATTTCCTTACTTATACTAAATTTGGTGATCTCAAACCTATTGCCATTACTATGAAAACTTGGTTAAATTCTTCCAGGGCAGGAATTTGGTTTCCTTTTTGGTAGATTCTCCTAGATAAACTGTAACATTTTTTAATATAATAGAAAAAAGTTCAGTAATTTTTAGATTAAAAAAAAAAAATAGTTATTTCAAAATATTGTATTTTTAATATTTTTATAAACATTATAAAATTTTATAAATTGTAAATATTATATATGGAAAGTTAAAAGTATAGTATAAACAAAAATTGAACGTTAATATTAAATATAGTGTCTCACCCTCACCAACCTTATAATAACCATACAAATTGTTGTAATATTGTCAACCATATTCCTAATGCATTAATGATTAATTCACACTTTAAAATATTATTTACTTTTTAAAAATGTTTTTTTTATAATTAGAATGTTATTGATTTTGAAAAATAATTAAAAATATGAATAATAAATTTGAAAAATAAATTAAAATTTTTGAAGTATAAAATTATTATTATTATTTTGAAATTTAAAAAAATTTAAAAATTAATTAAATTATTATTAATATAAAATTTTAATATAAAGTGATTTTTGAACTATGTAATGTTATTGATTTTCATACTACATAAGAAGTGAAAGAATTATAAAATCATAACAACTTATTTCAATTTATTTATTAATTGTGTGAATTAATAACATAATATTATAGATGTTTTCCAAAACTAAGTAACATTTAATTTTTTTATTATATGATTTTTGGTTTCATATACTATTGTAAATGGTTAAAACATTTATTAATCTAAACCAACATTTTACTACTCAATCATTACACTAATAATAAAAAATACATATTAAACCATGACATAAATTGTGTCTAATGAGACATCTATCACAATGGAGCTTAAATGATTAGCTTACTACAATATGAATAATTTTATAAATCATGTACATTAAAAAAGTAGGATAACTTTCCTCCCTTACTTTGGTACTAACATCATTATGTATTATTATCTTTACTTTGATACTAACATCATTATATATTTTTATCTTTGTGATGCCTTCTTAATTGCAAGCTTGTTGATTCTCTATCGTTATCTTTGCCTTTGTGATGTTTTCTTAATTCCACCTCCAAGGACTTTATTGTCATTTCCATTGACATTTCTAAGACCTTAAAGCTATGAATTTTTTAAAATTGTTCATGATTACCCTATTCAATTATTAATTTTAGATAAAGTGGAATTAGTAAAATTCACTTTGATAGAACGATATCTTGTAGCATGATCATAAAATAAGAGTGAGACAACTTGAATACCTAAATTCCATAATATATTACTTAATAACTTTTTGGGTGCTATGTTCAATTCAGATCATATCATTAATTCATCTTTTATATGATTTAGTCTCAACTATATTCTAAAAAATCAAATCTTATTGTATGTTGGTCCATTTTTTTATGTAATAGTCCCAACAATATTTCCAGAGATCTTATTAGATGTTGTTGATATATGTTTCATGAATAAGTTGAGTATCACATAAAGTATATAACTATATACAACAATAATTGAAAGCATATAGTGTGTCTAAAAGGATTTTTAGACCAAATTTTGTTTGCCAAACATTTATAACATTCATTGTTAAAAATTCACTAATAAAACATAAGTCTACTAGTAAAAAATAAATTTTAACTTTCATTACAAAAGAATACTTGATAATGGAAGTCCAAGTCTGAATCCATAACCATTGATTTTCAAAACTCAAGATCCCCTTCTACTAGTAACCCTTGGGGAAGGAAAAGGGAATAACATCTAATCTCCACCTCTATCAATTAAACCAATGAAGAACTCATTACCAGAGGAAACGAGATAGGTATACTCACTTCTCAAATAAATTTTTTTATGTTGTGCAATGAACAACTGAGACAACTATGGAATGCTAAAAATCTATCAAGTCGAATGAAGTTTGTTTGAAATTCACCTATGACCATGAAGGGCACAAGTCGTCCCATGATAAATATTGAATCAATGTGATAAGTATTGAATCACTTTGGAAATGGAATTGATATGGCCTAAAGGCCGAAATGAGTCAATGCTAAAATTGAAATAATGACCTCGATGAGTGTATCCATTCCCTTATAGCTTGTTGAAATTCAACCAACAAATTTAATGACCACCCTTCCATGAAAAACGGGTGGTGAACCCTAGTCAAACTCTAAACGAGTGTGCTTTCTCTTCATGTCAAGAGGTCACAATGGGTAACCTTTGGATGTAAAATCCATCCAATATTTGAACCAAAAATAAAAAGAAGAAATCAAGATACACATATACAAAAGAAGCTTACTAGGGGTGGATCAAATCATTTCAAAAATAATTTGATTTTGGCAGTGTTGTGAAGTGCAAGCATGTGTTGTTGATAGATTATGGTGTGGAACTATTTAGTTTTTCATTTAGATAATTTTAAAACTAAACGAGTGCATTGTCTTTAACACATTTAACTTTAACAATGAATAAGTGTATTTATCCTTTCATGCATTTCAATGTTTATAACTTGAAAAAGGTAAAGTGTAAGATACTTGCAGTGCACGACTGTGTTGGAGATATGATGCATTTTTTTTGTAGTGAATAACAAACATTTAACACCGCTAAAGCTTTCACCAATTACAATTTATTAACTTCAGCCTTGCTTTGGAATTTCAAGCAAACATTTAGTGTCTTTTTTCTAATGAAGGAAGAAACTTGTTTAATTCATTTAACCATTCCTACAATATAGATAAAAAACAAATCTAAATAGTAATCTCCACAAGTTAAAGAAAAAATACAACATAAATGATCATGCCGAAATTAATAGCTTATATTGATCATCTAGACATTGCCCTCCAATGCAAAAGAAAATAAAGTAAAGAGTAAGCTACAAAAGTAGCAAAGATTGCCTCTTGTTTATTGTGCCCATTGTAAATAGCCTATCCAGTGTACTTCACATTGCCTCCAATGCAGAATAAAAGAAGTAAAGGGTAAGCTACAACTAACAAGGATTGCCAACCATAAAGAGTTAAATACCCCAAACAAGGCCATTTTATTCTTTTATCAACATAATTCTATGTGAAACTGGGAGTTATATAAACTTATATTAAAATGAGCAACATTAGGTTATGGGGCTCAGTGAATTTCAGAAGTCAAATTTAGGGTAACAATTGTTCCTGAAATGTTTTAATTAGGTAGGATAACACTCCCTTTTGAACGCTTTGGTTCAATATCAAAACCAAAACTTGTGGTACACCATATTTAGAAATCAATGTTGGGAAATCAACATCTTCAAGGCCACAAGACACCTAAATTTTCCTACATAAATTCACAAACCATTTTCTGCATTATACAAATATTTCAAAGTACAAGAGTGATATATCAAATGCAAAATCATTTTTACAATTTGAAATTTATTTGCAAAGTGAAGTGTTATAATCTCTTTTGTTGCATCCTTGACAATTTCTAATAAAACCACAACTTAGTTTTCCAAGACAAAAAACTTTGATTTACAACATAAAGTTTCCTCAGAATAATACTAAAATAAAAAAACAATTCACACAATGAGAGCTTTGTTCTGAGCATCCTACTTTCTTATGGCATAAATGATTGTCAAACACAATGAATGTTTTTTTTGTTTTGTGCTAGAAAACAAAATCAAAAGTTACAAAGACACATAAGTAATGGTAAAAAAATCACAAATTCACATTAGATATCGGAAAATAGATGTTTATGACAAAGGAGGATTCCAGTTGCAATTGTCACTCAACCCATCACATCATCTGGATTTGTATTCCTTCAAAATAAAAAATGAAAGGAGATTTATGAATCAACCATTGGGAGATGCATGTCTATCACCATCTCCTTGGAACTGAATATCCCAACTCATGAACCAATTTGAAATAACACAATGGTACATTCACTCAACAATTTTTTGGCAAGCATTATTCAATCGTACAACAGATCCTCAAAATCACATTTTGGGGCAAGGAGGGATGGAAATTCACTGAGATTGAATGGGAAAACTCCTCATTTTGACCGTTCCCTCTAAATTTTCTGAAGTTTACCCACCATAACATCCCTCTATCCCTTTTAGATTTTTCATCTTCTAGAGTGTTATCTAGAAATACTGCAATGATTAATGCAACTGTCAGTGGTGAGGAGAATATGGTGTTTTGGAAGTCATTAAATTGCAACCAAAAGATGAAAAATTAAAGTATGCAGAAGACCTCGTATCAAGTTATTAGATCCTACCTTGAAAATAAAAACAATGCATGCTTCAACATTCTTTTTGAACTTAACCATCCTGCATTTGTATGGACATGCCCACTTTAGAAGTAGCATAAAACTCATTTAACTATTATGGAATAAACAAGCCCAAAAATTAGGAAACTCCTAAGATGAACAAGTTTTTCATTGATTTCATGTTAGTGAATGAATGATGGAAACACGAACAATAACTGGAAAAAATAGCAGCAAATATGAACACTCATATCAAGTTAATAGATCCTACCTTGAAAATCAAAACAAGGTATGTTTGAGCATTCTTTTTGAACTTACCCATCCTACATTTGTATGGGTTGGGCCCACTTTATAAGTAGTATAAAACTCATTTAAATATTACATAATAGTTAGGCCGAAAAATTAGGAAACTCTCAATATGAACATGTTTTGCATTGAGTTCATGTTAGTGAATGAACGATGGAAACACCAACAACAACTAGAAAAAATAGTAGCAAATAGGAACACTCAGAAACCCACAAACCTAGAATTTCAAATATATTTTATTTTATTTAGATTGATTGAAACCACTTACCAACCAGCAAAAAAATGAGACAGTATGATGCAACAAATATTGGAAATGACATTGATGCAAAAAGAGATCCTAATTTCCCTAATGCCAGTAAATAAAAAAGTACATTAATATAAGGATTGTGAACAAGATTATAAACATTTCTGCCAAACAAGTAAATACATTTAGCTCATATCAAGTAAATATATATCTTGCAAGGGAAAATGAGTCCCATCCAGTACTCTTAATGGTAATATTTGCATGATGCCTTCAATGAGAAAATAATACTCACATTAAAGCAATGGAGCCAGTTCCTATCCCAACAAGGTCATTTAGTAGTGTGCCCCATCCAATTTTCTAAATAAAATCATGTACATGAATTATTTTAATTCAAATAAAAAAAATTGATTTAAAAAAGTCATCCCTATTCAACTCACCTGCCAACCAATACCCCGACTTAGAACATATGCAAGAGGCATGGCACTTGCAAGTCGTAATGCCACCTTACATGCTCTTGTTGATTGTTAAAATGTCATGATAGTTATTGTCAAATTACAATTGCATTTACTAAAAGATCCATGCCTGCCTCATCATCCCTAAGATATCATGCATAGTATTTAAAGATATAACCACTTCAAATGCCAAGCCAATCCAAAAATACCTACCACTCATTTTTAAGCACGTGAAAAGGTAAAAATGTGACAGTTGTGTATAACCTCAATAAGAGAACCAAGAATTGTAGATATCATTCCAAACACATGGTCGACATGCAATATTCCAAATATAATATAGTATGCAAAACAAAAATATTTAGCAAGCAATGGTAGAAAAACAATAATATATCCAAAACAATACCAAAATAACACTAGAAAGAGCACCTTTATTAATCATAACATTGTTCACTTGCCTCCTCGAGGGGGAAACCTCCAGTAGAGCAGAGCTCTATTACAATAATTCTCCAGAAAAAATTTATCATACCCTCTACTCCTATTTATACTAAATCTATCTGTCCAAAAGAACAATCTAGAGGAAGATCCTTCCAGAAGTAGAAGCTTCTATTAGGTCTTCTTACATTTTACTTATTCTTCCTTACTACTAGGCCTTATTAATATTGGCCTTTATTACATGGAAATATATTATTCCACCTATGTGAGGGGTTAGGGAGGTTAGGTCCCTAACATGCCCTCCCCCTTAAAAACAATCTTGTCCTCAAGGCTTGAGATGAGGAACTTGCTGCAAAATGGTAGTTGGCTCTCAGGTGGCATTTGCTGGAGTGGTATCTGTTAGCGCTGGAAGTCACTCCTGGATTGCTTGTAGGAGCAGAGCCCAGCGCCCATCGGTTTTTATGTCACGGTTTAATAGATGGGTGATCAAATGGAGATAAAGACTCAAGGGGATATTACTCTAACTCAGGGACTGTGTCTGGGACGTAAGTAAAAAAGGAGGTCTTGACTTAACTTCAGCCAATGAGTTGATTAAAGGGTGAATAGGTGGAAGACTTGATAAGGAGGGTGAACAAACGGCTTTGGGCAATAGGCTTACAGTAGCTTGCAGAAGAAAGACTCTGAAAGCAAGATTCTCTTGGTTCAGGGTCTCAAGGAACTGAAAGGGGACTTGACTGGATCCGCCAATTCCAAGTCACTCAGCGATGGGAAAGTCACAAGAACCGATTAGAAACGGTGCAGCTATCACAGTGATCTAGGACAACATCATCCTATAACGGCTGCAGCTCGACTGGATCCTCCAATTCCGAGTTGTTCTAACACAGTATAACAAAGACGTAAAAAGGAAACTGGCATTCATTAAGAAAGAAGTCTCAAAAGTCTATACATGACCAGAATTACAGTGTTTCATTAAAGTTTTTACAA
Source organism: Picea engelmannii (assembly GCA_009831015.1). Taxonomy (NCBI): domain Eukaryota; kingdom Viridiplantae; phylum Streptophyta; class Pinopsida; order Pinales; family Pinaceae; genus Picea; species Picea engelmannii. Next base: position 337,322 of record ML780520.1, on the reverse strand, counting down.
CCGGGAGCTCAGCTCAACCATCGATCCCTACAAAAATGCGGAAACGCCTATACATACTCAGAACAACCCTAGCAACAAAATCGAGACGCTGCATTGAAAGCTTTGCATCTACATGGCTTTATGACGTTCTGTCCCTGCAATCTTTGACTAATCGGGCACCTGCGGCGGACACAATTGATCTTCTAACAGTTCCGTAGGCGAATCGACGTGTTCTTAACTCGTCGCAGGACTTTCCCATTATGGCGGAGACGATGTCTAACCACCACCAACTGCCTCAATAACTGCTTTATGGGGATCGGGGATGACCCTGCCACCTCGACACTTTTGGGACGTGGAAGGCCTCCTGCGCAGCCACCTGGATTAGCTCGAACGGTCTGATGATTTGACGTGGAAGGCCAGCGCGAAGGATGGGGCGCGCAATGGGATGGTGGCGCCAGGATCGGGAGGGCGAGATCAGAAATGATGAGGCGTGAGAGGGATGACAGAGGAGGACACATGGCGGAAGACAACAGGTGGAGGGGGGCAGGAGACGAGATGTAATGGAAAATTTGGCGGGAGGCTGAGGTGGAAAGGAGCGGGACACATGGCATGTGGCGAGTGGTCGATGACATGTGGGACGTGCCATGCGGATGGATAGAGGGGAGATAGACAGATGGCAAGGGATGAGGAGGCTCGGGAAGATGAGTGGATGATGAGATGGGGGGAAGGGGCCACCTGGAGGGAAATATGGGAGATTAAAGGGAAAGGACCCCGTTGCACGACCATGAGGGGTATAGGTGGCAAAGGGAAGGATGATACGAAGATGACTTGGCAGGGAAGGGGGGGGGCATGCGGGTTAAAGGCAGGGAAACTGAGAAGGATGAGGCTTCTCGAGCGCCGTTGATCCCAGCACACTGATCTCATCCGTCAGGAAGCTGCACCCTGGATTCCGGACCCCCCCCTCCTCTTAAAGGTAGAAAGGTCGGGGGGGGGTCCGGAATCACCTCGTGTGTCGTCGATCCGGGCGCTTTGATCTCGACCGTTGAAGAGGTGCGCCCCGGATTCCAGACCCCCACCCTCCGCTTAAAGGTAGAAAGGTGGGGGGGGTACGGAATTGCCTATGCGTCGTTGATCTGGGTGCGCGAATGCTGGCCGTCCAGATCCGCTTGCTGCTTACCACGGATTCCGGACCCCCCCCTCACTTAAANGGGGGGGGGGGGGGGGGGGGGGGGGTCTGGAATCCGCTGTGCGCCATTGATCGGGGCACACAAATCCCAATCGTCCAAACTTGATTTGTATTTAAAAACAAGCGGAAATGTATCCCAAACTTAGGGAAAGTGGGTTTTTGACTCATTCTTTCACATTCCAACCCCCTGAACCAGAAATATCGCTAACATTTGGCTCCATGGGGGATAGAGTCATCCCTGTGATGCTCTAAGAACATTTTGCAGATTCAGTGCCTTGCTGTTGGGCTATGGAGTCTTTTATTTAGCCGAAAACAAAAGCAATAAAAACAATATTTACAAAAATATAAGAGCCAGCTGTGGCTCACAAAAAATATTTTTTCAAGAAATGCCCATTCACTAGGCCATTAAAAACTTCTTTGCTTTCTAGATCCTGCAACCTATAAGTGTTGTTAGAAAATACTTCAAGGATCTTGAAAGGCCCAAACCAGAGGGCATCAAACTTGCCATGCTTGCCTCTGTCCTACCTGGGTGCATCCCATTTGAGTACCAGATCACCCTGCTCGAATTCTTTCTTTCTGCTCTTCTTGTCAAAAGCCTGCTTGATCTTCTGTTGATGGTCGCAGGTCCTGTCCAAGACCTGCTCTCTGATCTGCTGCACTTCCACCATTTGATGAATCCTTCTGACCATGTGGTCAGACTCTCCTTCAAAGTCCTGGAGGAATTTCGCCACAGATAAGGCGAGCTGAGTAGGGAAAATGGCCTCTGCTCCGTAAACAAGTTGGAAAGGTGAGATGCCCAGGGACTTCTTTGTTGTGACCCGATTGGCCCATAGGGAGAATTTGAGCTTTGAATCCCAAGCCCTTTTATTATATTCCAATAATTTCTTAATGAGCATGACCAGGCTTTTATTGGAAGACTCTGCCAGTCCGTTCCCCTGAGGATAATATGGGGTAGAGTGAACCAGTGAAATCTCAAACTGTTCACAGAACTTGACCAGAGGCTCAGACCTGAAGGGGGTGGCGTTGTCAGTGACAATCCTGCTAGGGCAGCCAAATCTGGCTATGATGTCTTCCAGGAGGCTAATGATTACCTTGTGAGAAGTGCTCTTGGTGGGAACAACTTCTATCCACTTGGTGAAATAGTCTGTCGTAGTGAGGATCCATCTGTGCTGGCCACTTGAGGGAGGATGAATTTCTCCAATGAAGTCCAATCCCCACTGCTGAAAGGGTGCTGAAACTACCACAAGCTTCAATGGCAGAGATTTGAGCTGCTGCTTTCCTGAAAAATTCTGGCATTTGATGCAAGCTCTGATCTCTCTGCAGACATCAGGGAATAAAGTGGGCCAGTAATACCCATCTTGGAGAATCTTATGGGCTGTGGTCTTCCAGAAATGATGACCCCCACAAAGGCCACTGTGAAAATCAGAAATAACCTGCTGGGCTTCTTGTGGGTCCAAGCATCTTAAAAATACCCCTAGAGGGTCCCTTCAGTACAAGGCTTGGTCAATGAGGCAATATCTAACCTCCTTGAGCTTTAAATCTCTCACCTTGCTCTTTTTCATTCCATCAGGAGGCCTCAATTCTTGCAGAAAATACAAGATATCCTTGTACCAGGCGCATGCTGCTAGTGATAAGGCACTCTGGAAATGCGCGTTGGATGACTCAACTTGCTCATTGATGAAATTAATTCCCAAGGCTCTGCAATTGGGTTCATCCAGCAACTTGGCTAAACCCTGCCCCTTTATCGGCTTGGTGGGCTTAATCTCCAGATCAAATTCTAAGATTTTGGCGATGCACTTACCTCTCCTCCCATCTATGTCGGGCTGTATAAGAATGTCCTTCACAGAAGCCGAAGGGACATATGCAGTGATCTTTGAATGCAAGACATAGACTCTGAAAGCTTTGAGGGATTTGACCAAGGCATAAGCCTGCTTCTCCATGATCTCGTACCGGAGTTCTGCATCTCTCAATGCCTTGCTAAAGAAAGCAATAGGTTGCTCTCGCCCCTGATCATTTTTCTGCAATAAGACTGCTTCTACTGTATCACAAGAAGCAAAAGAAAATATCAGAAAATCTTTGGAATAATCGGGATTGATTAGCACAGGTGCCTCAGTTAATGCCTTCTTTATTTGAACAAAAGATTCCCTGGGTTCAACAGTCCATTTCACTTCATTTCCCTTCCTGAGCATGGCTGTGATGTGTTTCACCAACTCAGCAAAATTTGAGACAAACCTCCTCAGAAAATTAATCCTTCCCAAAAATGCCTGAACCTCTTTCTTAGATCTGGGAAGTGACAGAGCCTAAATTGCTTCTACCCTGTCAGGATCAATTCTCACTCCCTCTTCTGATACTATATGGCCTAATAGTTTTCCCTCTTTCATAGCAAACAATGATTTCTTGGGGTTCAGGGATAGGCCAAACCTCCGACACTTCAGGAAAACCTTCTTTAAGTGGCAGCAGTGCTCCTTATCTGTCCTAGAGAAGACCGTGATGTCATCCAAATAGATCACCACAAACTGGTCCCTTTCCCCGATGAAGGCTATGTTCATGGCTCGCTGAAATGTTGCTCCTGCATTCATCAGTCCGAAAGGCATTTTAGCATACATGAATGTGCCCCAAGGAGTGGTGAAGGCCGTTTTTTCCCTATCTTCAAGCATGACTGATATCTGATTGTAACCAGAAAAACCATCAATCATGGATATTCTAGATGCACCAGTGACCTTCTACAATATATGTTCCATGTTAGGCAGGGGATAATTGTCCTTCCTTGAGCTTCTGTTCAGGTTCCTGAAATCAACACAGAGCCTGATTTCCCCACTTTTCTTTCTTACCGGAACCAGATTGGCCACCCAATCGGAATATCTCAAGGGTACAATGATTTGGGAATCTAGCAACTTCTTCACTTCTTTCTCCATGACAGGCAATAACAGGGGATTTATCTGTCTCAACTTTTACTTGAATGGTTTAGCCTCCTCTTTCAGTGGGATCTTGTGCTCAATGACTGATGTGTCATATGTTTTGAGGTCTTTGTAGGTCCATGCAAACACATCAAAAAACTCTCTCAGCAGTGCAGTATACTCAACCCTCTGCTCCTTGGTTAAACTCCTTGACAACTTGACAAACTTAGGCTCTTCTGGTGTGCCAATGTTGCACTCAGCTATGTCAGCATCATCACCCGAAACTCTGCCCTTTATTGCCACGTCATTCCCATCGAACAACTTCTCTAATGGGACCAGTCCCCTTGGGATGTGATTGTTAGGCAATTGAATAATGTCATGCTTCGCTATCTTACTCAGCAACTTACCCCCATCGAGCTCTTCCTCGGAGGGAGGATCTTGGTCGATATGCATCTCTGAGAATTCTTCGGCAGTCTCCAAGAACCTCTTGATCTCGAGATCGTCCTCAAACACCTTCCAATGTTTGACGTTGTCAGGTATGGAAGGCCTGTATTTTACTTCTACACCATACCTCAATTTGGGCGGCAAGGGTACTTTGAAAACGCTCGCTGATGTTGCCAGGGAGTCTGCGACTGTATTCTCTTCTCTCGGGATGAAAGAAATATTAAATGATGAGAAGAAATTATCAATTAGATCCCATGCCTCATTCCTGTAACTCCTGAGTCGGGGATGCTTGGCCTGATATATGCTTTTGATCTGCTGGACTACCAGCTCGGCATCTCTGAACACTGTTATCTCTTGAATTCCCATCTCCCTTGTGGCTCTTAATCCTAGGATTAGAGCTTCATACTCTGCAACATTGTTGGTGGTTTCGAATTCTAATTTGTATGACAGAGATGTGGTTTCTTGAGCAGGTGACACAAAGACCACTCCAGCTCCAGCGCCTTCTCGGGAACATGCCCCATCAAAAAACATTTTCCAAATTGGGGTGGTGGAGGGAGGAACTTCAGGGGAAATAGTGGGCTGCTTTCTGAGTTTGAGAGGAGGCTCGGGGGCATGGGTGAGCTGCAGTAAACTGGAGCCTAAATCAGTGTCTAGTGCAAAGATGGGATGATTAGTAGGGTTGGCTTCATCACTGATTATGTAGGCCAGTTGGGCTTCCCTGTATAGTCTTCTATGCTCTCCTCCAAACATTGGGATAGTGGCATAAGTCAGGTCCATCTGCAAAGTTCCCCCCAGTCTCTTTATCCAAGATCTTGACAATAGCATACCGAACTTGGGGGGGACATCAGCTACCACAATATCCATGACCACACTTTTCATGGGCAGCTGAAACAAGGTCACAACCAGGTCTTTAATGACTCCAAGACACTGAACTCTTCTGGAGTCAAGAGAATAGAGGTCATGGTAGGCTCGGGTGACTTCTAGTCCTAACTCTTCCATGACAGTTTTGGGCATGAGGTTGTGAGAGGCTCCTGAATCCATAAGGAAATTGTGCAGCACTTTATCATGTATGTTCAGGGATGTGTAGAAGGGAGGGGATGAATCATCTCTATTTTCTACCATGGGCCCCAGGACAACTGTTGGCTTCTCATCTTGGAGGTTTATGGAGTCTGTGGGAGGGAATGAGGTCTGAGACTGTAAAAGCTCAGAGAAGCGCTTTTTGAATTCTTCATGTGTAATTAGCTCGGTGAGGGGCACAGGGATTCTGATTTTTTGGATCTCATGCTTGAAATTAAAAGAAGATGCAGGCTTCAGAATCTCTCTTATTTCAGGTGCATGAGTGTGGACAATGGGAGAGAGGGGTTGAGCCTTCTTACCTCTTTGAGCGTCTGTTACTTCATTAACAGGTTTCTCTGTTCTAGTGGACCGCTCAGGAATGTCAGGTGCTGCTGTCTTTTTATCGGACCTCAGGTTGTACCTACCTCGGCCACCACTAACCTTGTCTCCCTTGCTTAACTCATTTAGCTGACTGTCCATGAGAGACTCCTCGTATGTTGATTGAGTGAGATGAGGAAAAGGAGGAGTGTCTTCTAAGCAGTGGATTTCAGGATCAAGCTCTTCTGCTTCTCTTTCTTCCTCATCAACCACCAAATTGTTCTGAAAAGGGGCCTGAATTCTCTAATCTTCTCTGTCTCTTCCCCTTTCCCTTTGCATAGTCGGGGGGGGAATATTATTTGGCCTTCTGAAACCTCCTCCCTTTTCAGTGTTTTGGGGGCCTTTGTATGCTTTCCTTCCCTCCGCCTTCATTCTCTCCTTCTCTGCAGACAGAGACTTCACCATCTTGGTCAGTTCATCTACTTGAGGGTGAGGCAGTGGGGAGCCAGAAGTTGAAGCTTCAAATCTCCCTTTTCTCCTATCTGGATCAGTTTTGCTCCTCAATCTATCAGCTGCTAATACATTAGATTCCACCTCTACATCTGCATCTTGCATCTGATCTAGGGATGTAGCTCTTCTTTCTCTCAATAGCAGGCAAAAATCAGGGTCAAATGCACCAGCATAGGGAATTTGGGCAGAGGCTTCTGAGGGCTTTATCTCTACAGGAATCTTATTATACATCTTATTGAATCTTTTGGAGAAGTCAGAGACAGACTCTCCTTCCATTTTCTTCAGAGACCCAAACTCTGTCATGTAATACATGAAGTTCTTCCTATCTCCCCACTGTCTTAGGAAAATACCATCCAGGGCTTCAATTCCAGCAATAGATCCAGGGGCCAGTCCTCTGAACCATTTCCTCACCTCACCATCCAAGATCTGGACAAAAACTCTCATCCAGACATCTTCATTTTCAATGTTTAGGTTGTCTGCATAACTGTAGAAAGCAGCCAAGTGCTCTTTTGCAGTTATGTCTCCTTCCCCAGTGAACTTGGGCATGTACTTCAAATAGTCTCCAGCAGGGAGAGGATGCATAGGTTGGGGTAGGACTAGAGGAGCATATCGGGCAGCAACTATGGCATCCATTCTAGTTGGAGGGGGATTAGAACCATCCATAGGGATGTTAGGTGGAGGAGAACTCGGAGGAGAAGGAGTTCGTGAAGGGGCTACTGGGGATAATTCTCGCAGTGGTGTGGGAAACAACAGAGGATCCAAGGAGAAGGCTAATGAGCCTAAGTCAGCAGGTGCTTCTCTGTGTGCAGGAGTAGGGAAATCTTCTATAGTTCCTGGTCTATGCCAAGGGGTAGCTTCAGAGGAGAGGGGAGTGACAAGAATTTCTCCCTCCAATCCCAGACCAGGAGGGGAAAACTCAGCAGGAACACTCCCAAAATTCAAAAACCAAGAAACCTCTGAAGGAAGTCTATCGAGAAGCTGAGGAGAAGAAAACAGAGTTCTTACAGAAGGGGATGGTGAATTACCTATTTCGGAGGTGGAAACTTCTTTTGCAGAGCTCTTTCCTCTTCTGTGAACTGCCTCTGGGTCGGCTTCGGGTGTAGCTAAAGGAAACAGTGGATGAGACCGCGTGTGTCTACCTCTGAAAGCCACAGTTAAAACAATGGGTTCTCTCCAGTGGAGTCGTCACAATGGAGTCGTCAGGTGCACAGTAGCAATCTTCAGTTCTGATATCTGATGCACCTTTAGAATAAGCTAATCTTTGTCGTTCAATCCCGGGGAAAATATTCAACTTCGTCCCCGGCAACGGTGTCAGAAATGTTAGCGCTGGAAGTCACTCCTGGATTGCTTGCAGGAGCAGAGCCCAGCGCCCATCGGTTTTTATGTCACGGTTTAATAGATGGGTGATCAAATGGAGATAAATACTCAAGGGGATATTACTCTAACTCAGGGACTGTGTCTGGGACGTAAGTAACAAAGGAGGTCTCGACTTAACTTCATCCAATGAGTTGATTAAAGGGTGAATAGGTGGAAGACTTGATAAGGAGGGTGAACAAACGGCTTTGGGAAACAGGCTTACAGCAGCTTGCAGAAGAAAGACTCTGAAAGCAAGATCCTCTTGGTTCAGGGTCTCAAGGAACTGAAAGGGGACTTGACTAGATCTGCCAATTCCAAGTCACTCAGCAATGGGAAAGTCACAAGAACCGATTAGAAACAGTGCAGTTATCACAGGGATCCAGGACAACATCATCCTATAACGGCTACAGCTTGACTGGATCCTCCAATTCCGAGCTATTCTAACACAGTATAACAAAGACGTAAAAAGGAAACTGGCATTCATTAAGCAAGAAGTCTCAAAAGTCTATACATGACCAGAATTACAGTGCTTCATTAAAGCTTTTACAACCGAGAGCTCAGCTCAACAATCGATCCCTACAAAAATGGCGGAAATACCTATACATACTCAGAACAACCCTAGCAAAAAAATCGAGACGCTGCATTGAAAGCTTTGCGTCTGCATGGCTTTCTGACGTTCTGTCCCTGCAATCTTTGACTAATCGGGCACCTGCGACGGACACAATTGATCTTCTGACAGTTTCGTAGGCGAATCGACGTGTTCTTAACTCATCGCAGGACTTTCCCATTATGGAGGAGACGATGTCTAACCACCACCAACTGCCTCAATAGTTGCTTTATGGGGATCGGGGACGACCCTGCCACCTCGGAACTTTTGGGATGTGGAAGGCCTCCTGCGCGGCCACCTGGATTAGCTCGAACGGTCTGATGATTTGACGTGGAAGGCCAGCGCGAAGGATGGGGCGTGTAATGGGATGGTGGCACTAGGATCGGGAGGGCGAGATCAAAAATGATGAGGCGTGAGAGGGATGACAAAGGAGGACACATGGCGGAAGACAACAGGCGGAGGGGGGCAGGAGACGAGATGTAATGGAAACTTTGGCGGGAGGCTGAGGTGGAAAGGAGCGGGACACGTGGCGTGTGGCGAGTGGTCGATGACATGTGGGACGTGCCATGCGGATGGAAAGAGGGGAGATAGACAGATGGCAAGGGACGAGGAGGCTCGGGAAGATGAGTGGATGATGAGATGGGGGGAAGGGGCCACCTGGAGGGAAAGATGGGAGATTAAAGGGAAAGGACCCCGTCGCACGGTCAGGAGGGGGACAGGTGGAAAAGGGAAGGATGATATGAAGATGACTTAGCAGGGAAGGGGGGCGGGCATGCGGGTTAAAGGCAGGGAAACTGAGAAGGATGAGGATTCTCGAGCGCTGTTGATCCCAGCACGCTGATCTCATCCGTCGAGAAGCTGCACCCTGGATTCCGGACCCCCCCCCCCTCCGCTTAAAGGTAGAAAGGTCGGGGGGGTCCGGAATCGCCTCGAGCGTCGTCGATCCGGGCGCTTTGATCTCGACCGTTGAAGAGGTGCACCCCGGATTCCGGACCCCCC
>ML780520.1:317560-327753 GCA_009831015.1 Picea engelmannii | reverse complement strand
TGATTTGTATTTAAACACAAGCGGAAATGTATCCCAAACTTAGGGAAAGTGGGTTTTTGACTCATTCTTTCGCATTCCAACCCCCTGAACCAGAAATATCGCTAACAGTATCTTTCCATTGGAATAACACTTCCTTGATGGTGTGCTGACAAAGACGACACTCACACTGGTCCAAAAATGCTTGTGGCTACAACCAGATGGACCCTTCTTCATCCAACTCAAGAAAGCTAGTTTGAGTTTGGCATTTAGTTCCAATCACCTTCTTTAAGCAGGAGACATGAAAAACAATATGGAGCTTAGAATGACTGGGAAAATCTAACTGAAAGGACACCTATCCCACGTGCTTGAGAACTGTATAAGGACCATAAAATTTGGGTGCCAGTTTCTGACAATGGTCAGCCTTGAGTGAAGTTTTCCTATAAGGTTACAGTCGAAGAAACACATGGTCTCCTTAAAAAAATTGGCGTTCAAAGAGACCTTGATTTTCTTGTTTCTTCATGTGATTTTGAGCCAACCAAGTTCTCTTTGAGGGTAATAATAATAGCCTCTCGAACTGTAAGCATTTGGTCAACCACCTGGACCTTTGAGACACTTGACATGTATGAGAGAACTGAAGGTGGATTTTTTCCATATACTTCTTCAAAAGGAGTCATGTGAGTAGTTGTATGGTAAGAAGTGTTGTACCACCATTCAACTAGTGGTAACCATTGCGGCCACTAATTTTTCCTTTCAGATGAAAAACACCTCAAATATGTTTCTAAACACTTGTTGACAACTTCAGTTTGACCATCAGTCTGGGGATGATAGGTTGTACTAAGATGCAATTGGGTTCCCTGTAGCCTGAATAGTTCTTGCCAAAAATTGCTGGTGAAAGTCGGATCTCTATCAGAAACAATAGAATGAGGCATGCCATGAAGCTTGAATACATGATCCATGAAATTTTGAGCCACAATGGAGGCGATAAATGGGTGTTGAAGAGAAAAAAAATGGGCATACTTGGAAAGATGATCAACGACCATCATGATGACTGACTTATTGCCCGATTTAGGTAAGCCCACATTAAAATCCATAGAGATGTCCCTCCAAATAGTGGGTGAATCAGAAGCGTTTGTAGTGTTTCAGGAGCTTTGAATGTTTCGCCCTTGTTGCATTGACAAACATCACATTCTACCACAAAAGTGTGAACATCCTGTTTCATACCATCCTAGAAAAAAGAACGTTTGACCCGATCATAGGTTTTGGTAAACCCTAAGTGCCCAATTGTGGGTGTATCATGAAGTTCAAAAGCACCATGGATTTAAGTTGTGAGTGTTTAATTAAATACAAAAGACCTTTGTAGAGAAGCTCATCATCGTGCCAAGAGTACCTAGGGGAAACTGGAGAATTGGCTTGCTATTGTTGGATCGTATGTGAAATGTTTGGATCTTGTAGCCATTCCTGGTGAACATCTTGGAGCCAATCTAGTACAATGAAGAAGAGGGAAAAAAGGGACCCTTAATCTTCATATTTTCTTGAAAGAGCGTCAGCCACCACATTTTCTTTTCCTTTCTTGTAAATGATCTCATAATCATAGCCAAAGAGCTTAGTCACCCATTTTTTGTTGCACTAGAGAGGAAATTCGTTGCTCCAGAAAATAATTGAGGCTTTGATTATTTGTCTTAATTTGGAAGCATTGCCCCAATAGATAAGGGCTCTAGAGATCCACTGCATGCAAAAAAACCAACATTTCCTTTTCATAGATTGATTGACCCAAATGTCACTTTGACAATTGTTTGTTGGTAAAGGCCAAAGGCCAACAATCTTTCATAATGACTGCTACAATTCCTCTCCTAGAAGAATCACATTCGAGGACAAAGGTATTTGTGAAATTAGGAAGGGCCAATACCATAGTGGCGCACGTAGCTGCCTTCAAGGCTTGAAAGGCATGATTAGCTGCAGGAGTCCAAGTGAACGAATTATTTTTAAGGACAACAATGAGAGGCACTGCAATCTTTCCATAATTCTTAACAAACTTGTGATAATAGTCGATTAAACCCAGAAAACCACACAATCTTTTAAGAGTCTAGGGGTGAGGCCAAACCTTCATAGCTTCAATCTTCTTAGGATCCACCCTGACACCTGCCTTACCAACAATATGACCCAAGTATTCGACTTTCGAGGCTCCAAAATCAAATTTAGATTGTTTGAGGAAAATTTGGTGTTGAGAGAGTAGATGTAGAACTCGATCCACATGAGCAAGATGGGTTTTCCAGGTTTTACTATAGATGAGAATATCATCAAAGAAAACTAAGACAAATTGACGAAAAATAGGACGAAAGACATGATTCATGAGGCTTTGGAAAGTGGAGGGAGCATTACACAAGCTAGAGGGCATGACCAAAAAATCATAGTGGCCCTCATGAGTTTGAAATGAAATCTTAGGAATGTCAGCTTCTTTCATATGTATCTAGTGGTACGAGAACAAAGGTCAAGTTTAGTAAAGAACTCAACACCACTCAATTCATCCAAGAGATCATCAATGATAGGAATGGGAAAATTGTCTTTGATGGTGAGTTTGTTGAGGGCGTGAAAGTTAGGACACATGCTCCAAGAGACTTCTTTCTTAAGTACCATGACCACGGGAGAAGAATAGGGGCTCATACTAGGACGAATAACGCCTGTGGTGAGCAATTCTTGAACAATTTTCTCAATTTCATTTTTCTGGGCAAAGGGATGATGATAGGGACGAACATTGGGAGGAAGGATTCCAGGGACAAGGGGAATGCAATGATAATGAAAGATACAAGAAGGAGGAAGTCCCTAGGGAGTGGAAAAAACAACTTGATGTTTGGAGAGGATGGATTGGAGGTCCGGTGGCACAGAGGGTGTCTCAGTGGCGTGAATGGAATGGAGTTGTGCAATAATGTTGGAATGAACTTTTTTGAGGAGATTTTCCATGCGATGGGAACTAATTATCTCAAGGGAACGTGCTATGATGCCTTGGAACTTATATTGTTGGCCCTCCTAGTTGAATTGCATGGTTAATTCCTTAAAATCCATGATAATGGGACCCAAATTCCTTAGCCATTCGACACCCAACACAATGTCACAACCACCCATGTTGATAGAAAACATATGACATTTCATGTGGTACTGACCAATTTGGAGACCCACATGTTCAAAACGCCCCCCACATTTCATGGACCCACCATTGTCAATCACAATTTGAAAATTATTGACTACACGGATATAACAATCAGTTTCTCGAGAAATGCAACAATGAATAAAATTATGGGTGCCTCCATTGTCAACAAGGATGATGACCTTACAATTCTTAATGTAACCAATTAGCTTGAGGGTTTGGAGAGCAGAAAATCCAGTGAGAATTCAGGGAAATGACTGGTTCAACTCCAGGAGGGTTGGAAGGTGGAGTCATGTCATAGGGTTCAGGTGACTCGACCATAGGGAGAGCCTCGACATCGTCTTCAGAAACATATTTGGAGATGTTCATCAAAATATTTTGTTCTTTACACTTGTGCCCAGTAAAATATTTGTCATCATCATAAAATATTGTGTTTCTTACTTTGAGTAATTCTCTATGCAAGTCATATATATTATTTCCTATTAATTGAGCTTGGAAATTTGCATAGTTCAGAAGCTTTCATTAATCAAATAAAAAATTATATATTGTTGAAGATCTTACTGGAAAATAATCTCTTTTAGTTTTGAGATCATCAGAGTATTTTTTGAATGGAACTGTCGGGAGGTTCCTTCCTCGAAGATAGGTTTCTTCTCCACTTGGAATTTTTTTTATGTTTCCTAGACCCTCTCTAGGAAGTGACAACATGAAAAGATCAATACTAGGGACTTCTTCTTTCAAATATCTTCGGACTTGCATATTATTATTTTTTTCTTGGCAAGTCGAGCATTCAAGATGTTTCCCTATATGCTTGTGTGAACTAGGCATACTAGATGAAGAGGATGTAGCAATCTGGTTACAGGTGTGCTTCATCTCAGATGCAAGAAAATTTTGTTCTAGGAGTCTAAGGACAAGGATCTGTGTATTGTAGACAAAGGAATTGGTTTCTTTGTTAAGTCTTTTTCATGGGGAATTATTTGGATTTTGAAGTTTTCATACTTATTTTCCCAGACAGTAAAATATTCAATCCCAATCCAGTCAAACGTAATAGGTTGAACTTGCTTGGATTTGTCCTTTTCCATCGCGTTGTGTAAGCGTGAAGTTTTTTGGACATTTTTTTGTAAAGGAAGAAGAGTATCATTGCCAAAGAGAATCACCAAGAGAGACTTGAGTTGGATGATCTGAGAATTTACTAACATATCGAAGCCCAGAGGGAGAATATAAGCTTTCAATAATTAATATATATAAGGATCAGAAAGTGAAACATAGTATTTCAGATAAACAGTAGAAAAAGTGAGGCCATTGGAGAGGGGTGCATAAAATCCACTGACCAAAGCAACAGATAATTATTATGTCTGATATCAACTACACATACCATGGAAGATACTAGAATATATGGCTGGACTAAAGGGTTTAAGCCAAACTTGATTGCACCTATATGAGCATAAGAATATCTCTTATTTTTTGCCTAGTCCATTAGATCTCTATCTATTAAGGTAATATTTACTAGATCTTCATGAGAAAAGAAAGGAATATCAATGGAATGGACTTTGATGAATGAATGGGATAATTAATTCCACCACTCAAGTTTGTAAACATCTTATGGATGGATAGGGGGAGTTCCTAGTGTTTTGAAGAATTAGGCTCATGGATAGAGATCAAACTTTCATTTGCACTTGTTCTTGAAAGTGTTGATGAAGTTCATCATTCTGCTATAGATGTCATGGGAATACTACCTACTATAGTAGAGACTTCTTTGAATTTGAATGTATCCAACGAGGGATCCATCTAGTAAAGGTATTCAACACAGAGAAAATAACCAGAATAACAGGGAATGACCTACGGTCATAAACACAAATCCTTGGCTTTACAGACCTAAAATTTGCCTCACATCCCACTGGCTTTAACTATTTTCTCATAATTTACTAGAAATAACATTTATGCAGATAGATAGCCAAATGACAATAAACTCAATAGAAAAACGTAGACATGTTGCATCAATATTACAACATGAAAATATTTCATTGAGTGAACAAGCTCTTACAAATTAACAGAATCTTGGAGAATAAAGTCCTTGGCTCTGATACCAACAAGAAATATCGACCTCCAATATTCATTTACAGACAAACTACTTTAGAATGAACCCGCACAAAAGAGACTTTAAAACAAATAGATTTATAGACTATCTCATAAGTGACTTTTGGTACAAACTATCTGAACCAAATACTTTTGATTCCTAAGGTCACTAGTTGATGTGAGGGAAGAGAATACATAAACTAGATTGATTTACAAACACATAAGACATGGTGTCTTTACCAGTTGTTTCTGATTCCCAAGATCACCAGTTGGTGTGAGGGAAGAACATACTAAGCATGGACCAGACTATACAGACTCAATACTATGATTATGAATTTGACTTGCATGGCTCCAAATGCCAACTCTCGAATGCTCAAATGAGAGGCTCGGGTCTTTATTTATAACATAGCTAGTCAGTTATCTAGGAAATAATAACTGGCATATTCAAGTCAAAAGTATATGCTTTCACAAGGGATAAATATCATGATCCGACCAGACTGACAAAAGAGAAAATGTGACCAAGATTCGGGGAAAGTGGGGACAACCACTTGTTATCTCATCCCTTAGAGGTATTTTGACATATGGGGATCCAAATCAAACCTATCATATACAAAGAGGATTTCTACATCACCCATGGAATGATATGGCATATGAAATGACCGATAGACAAAGTACAAAGTGGAGTGTATTTCCATGCACGAAACATATTTTAAGATTTTATAAATAGATATTATGTAAAAACTCAGGTCCACAATGCTTCCACACTAGTCCTCCATGTGGTTATTCAAATTATGAATCTCTTCTTTATTCTAAGAGATGTCAATTTCATAATCATATGGATCATGTGATTCAGGTACATCTGGAACAGGAAAGGGGAAGTCATCAAGGCAACGACCCACAAAGGATTCGGGCATGAGTGTATGTTTATGATCTTTAAGATACTCTCCTTGATAATTGGTTCGAACCTTAAGGGTTAAGACATATCTTCTTAGGTTATGCCTAGGATTTTTCCATCCTTATCCTTTAGTGCATCTTCATATTATACACGTTCTGGAGGATCAAGTTTGGACAAAGATGCAACTTCAAATTTTAGCTTGAATTTAAAACAGAGTTCATATGGTGCCGCAATAATAAGTTCACACTACAAATAGAAAATAAATCGTGGTCCTTTTAAACACCAATATTCTCTTGGCATAAATATTTCAAATAAAATTTCAGTCCATATAGTCCATGGTTTTTTGACTAGATTTCTAGTGTCTACACATACAATAATTTTCCTCTTTTCTCGTTCCAATTGGAACAACAAGGCATAATTCTCCCAACATACTGGTCTGAAGCCAATGTCAGTAACACATCATATTTTTCATAATCCATGGAGAATTGTCTAACACAACCCCATATTTCCTTTGAAGCATTTCTCAAACTTGCAAATGCCTTCTACTCCCATTTTTCCAAGATTTGAATATTCATGGGAGATTCTTTAATTTCTTCAGTTAATGTGGTTGACAATTCTTCTTCTTATCTTTCTCTAATCATCATTTCTATGACTTCTTGACTTACTTTTGTCAAGAATTATTTTCTTCTTGTATCCCAAGCTCGGTCTTCTTCTTCTTGAGTCATAGGATATTTTCCTTTATTCGATGGTCCTGCTGAAAACGTGGCTAAATATGCAGTTTTTGATTCCTTGGTTAACATGTCATTAAGGTAGTTTAAGTGACCACATTTAGCCTACACAGTAAAGTCAAAATTATCTAGCCATAAAATCCATTTTTGAATTCTAGAATGAGACTATGTAAAGAGATTTTTAGATTTTAACATCCCAAGTAAAATTTTCAGATATGATCTAATTAGAAATTTTACTAGTTTGAGATAGAGTCTAAAATGGAGAACTATCCTTTTTACAGCAATAATTTCTTTGTGGTTGGAAGGGTAATTAATCTCTGCTCCTCAAAAAACCCTAAAGCATATGAGCATACAACCTCAACTCCATTAATTTATTCAATTAGTACATCGGCCCATGTATTATTTGATGCATCTGTCTCTATGATATAATTTCCTTCTCCAATGGTTAAAGACAATGGTGGAAGAGTTTGGACCTTGTCTTTAATCCTCCTAATAACTTCAGTCATTGCATTATTCCAGGCTGGAGGATTCTTTTTCAATCTCTGTTGCAGAATGAAAATGTCTTTTGCATGTCCTTTGTAGAACGACCTAACATAAGTGAGGCTTCCTAAAAACCTCTGCAATTGTGTTTTATCACGAAGAATGTTAGAAACTTATGTAAAATATTTCAAAATATGGTCTTGGAGAATTACCTGGCCTTTTGTTATCTTGAAACCGAGAAATTCAATCTCAATTTTCCCAATTTCCATTTTGGTTTTGGATAAAACCAAACCATGTTTGAAAACTAAATCATAAAACTATTGCAAGTCTTTGAGGTGTTATTGTAGATTCTTGGAACATATAATAATATCATCAATATAAATAATTAGCCATGCATACTCTCTGACTATGTCCTCCATCCTTTTTTGGAATTCACTAGGAGCATTTTTAAAACCAAAAGGCATTACCTTCCACTGGTAGTGGCCATGGGGAACAACAAAAGCAATTTTATGTCTGTCCTATGGGACTATACCTATTTGGTAGAATTCATATTTTAAATCAAATTTACTAAACACAATCTTTCCTTTTATTCTCTGTAATAATGAGATTTTATTTGGAAGAGGATACCTAATGTTCTCGATAACTTTGTTTAGCAGTTTGAAGTTGACTACTGACCTTGGCTTTCCTCTCTTCTGCTCAGAGTGCTAATTGACATAAAATCTTCTCCATGCACATGCTCTCTTGGATGGCTCTATCAACCCTTTCTGTAAGAGATCGTTAATCTCCTGCTAGAAAATATGAATTTATGTTGGAATCATCAAGGCTGTTGATGTCTTTTGTGGAGTAATTTTTACTAAAGGATCATAGGGAAGAGATACAAAATATTTCTCCTTGTGCTAAAGGCATTAGGAGACTTTGAAGTGCAATCTCTTATGAGTTTCTCTGAAATTTATTTCCACATTTTTTCTCCATGTATCTGTGCATAATAGATACTTCTTTCCATCTTGTGTAAGTCTATTGATGATAGGGCTTGTTCAAAGACCTCTTGTTGTTATTTTTCCCTACTTATAGATCTTCCTTCAATAAATAGAGGAGTTTGGATATTTGTCACATTTAAATAGAATTCAAACATCTTCTCTTTCTTATACATTGTCACAGGATCTATAAGTTCAAGGAATTTTGCACCTAACACACAATCATCATTAATCTAGTTCACACAGTGGAAAGAAGGATTGAAAGACTGCTTACCAACTTTTAATGGGAAGTTTTCTACTTGGCCTTGTATGGGTACTTCTAAACCATCTATGGATTTTCTTGTCATGGTTAGCCTTTCCCAATAGAATTTTGGAATCACATTCCTTCTCAACAAATTTAACTAACAACCAGAATCAACTAAATAATCTACCTCATATGGTTTTTTCTCAGGCACACAAAATGTGACCCTCATATAGAACTTAGTTCCTCCAAATGACAGTAATGTAGGGCTTGTCTTAGGATATTTTGGAGAACTAGGCTTTGAATCTTCTTTCTCAGAAGAACTAGAAGATTCTTTAGACTCATCAAAATTTTCTATCTTCTTTTTCCCATATTGCTTTTTCTATACCCCTTTGGTGCAAAGAATGCATCTTCATACACTTTGGACAATTCTTCTTCTGATGAATTGTTTCTTTCCCTTCTTATTTTTTCAATAGAGAGCTTAATTTGCTTAATATCTTCCATAGTGATTTTCAACATTTGTTGCTTCTCTTTCAACTAAAGTTTTAACAACTTTTCTCTCTCCTTCTTGAAATTTTGTCTATCTTTATGTTGGTTTGGATCAATCTCTTGAATCCTTTTTTCAGGATCTGGTTTTTGCAAACTTGAAAACATGTAGAAGTCAAAATTAGGTTTCTTACCCTCCCAATTTAGTGTCTCAGAGTCACTAAATTCAGAAGAAGAGGAGAGAGAATCTGAATCATCTTCTGAAAATTCAGAACGATCTAAAAATATGATATTTCCATTAACTTCTTCATTAGGGGCACAATAAAATAAATCCCACCAGTGAAGATCAAGCTCTTCTGCAAAGAGTGCAAACAACTTTGGCTTTTTTTTCTTTCTAGGGCATTGGTGTGTCCAATGACCTTTCTACTTACAATTGTAGCAAGTTGAATCCTTGATAGGCTTTTGTCTTTTCTTAAGATATATGATTTTCTAATAAAACTTGTATTTGTGCTTCTTTTTTCTAGACCAACAATGATCAGGGTTAAACCTAAATCTGAAATAATAAAAAAAAAATCTTTTGGATTTGCAGGAGCAATGAATCTTTTCAGACTGATGTGCCCTATTGTGAGCACCACATCCCCATTATGACATCTAAACATCAAGGTAAATATATTATCAAATTTTTTAAATTCTTTTGTCACCTCTCTACCATGTTATTGAATTTCATATTATAGTTTCAGTTTTGCCACACAATTTACAGTGTAAAGTTAAGAAATTGAGAAAAGAGATTTGATGTTATTTTTTTTTAATAGATTTTTTGAAAATCATTTTATTTTTTAACTTTAATATATTTAAAGTATTATAAAAGTCAAAGATAAATTTGTATTGATAATAACATGTAAAATTGAGAAAAGAGATTGTTGGACAACTGAGAGGGGGAGGGGTGAATCAGTTGTACCTGAGCTTAAACAATTATGCTTCTTTTAAACTCTTTGCTGAAACACTAAATGATGATCACAATAATGCAGGGAAATAAACAATGGGACATTTAGCATCAGTCACATATATGAGAAACACAGAGACATATATTTCCTGAGGAAACTCATACAGGGTAAAAACCTCTTTTTCTTTATATGATAAGTAATAGTTACATTCTTTACATTATCATACATATGAGCACCAACTCATAATGAGG
>ML780520.1:264551-288016 GCA_009831015.1 Picea engelmannii | reverse complement strand
AGCCTGCTCACATATATAGAGGGTGGGAGGGGGGGTCTATAGAGGGTGGGAGGGGGGGGCATGCTCACATATATGTGAGCAGGCTCACATATATGTATATGTGAGCCTGAAGACTAAGACTAGATACTACTTTACTTTAAAGTGCAAAGGTAAATTAAAATTACATATATTAATCTAGTTCATTAAACAAACTTATTTATTATTTATTTTTAGCATTTAATTAGTTTTATAGATTGTATGTTTAAAATAATTTAATTTAAAAATAACAAATATCCATTAAAATTAAATTACAATTAGGGTAGTGTAAGACTTAATGTATGAGACTAAGATTATATACTACTTTAAAGTGCGGGCTAAAGTACAATTCTGATAGTAGTTTTATGCATGGAAAGAAGTTCAGATGATACTTTAAAGTGTAACCTCAATGATGGACTCTCCATGTTATGTGTTAGAGTAATAATTACATTCTATGGGTTAGAGTAATAATTACATTCTTTTAATAATGATCTTCTATGCATTATTAAATTAAATAAAAAAGAATGAAAGAAATTTAGAGATATTTTAAAATTTAATGAAAAGTAGGGATCATTCAAATATTCAAATGAACAACTTTTCCAATCGTCCATACTATTGATGATTATAGCTGCGTGAGACATTCTCCAGGACATAGACTGATTGAGTTGACCTGAGAGAGAGCCCCTGAGATGGGTGTGTGGTTCCTATCTAAGACATAACTGGAATGTAGTGATGACCTCCTCCTTACAGAGAGTTGAGAAGAACTCCAGATGATTCTCCTATGTAATGCAGTGAGAAAGGAGATCTGTTGAGTTGGACGTGCATGTGGCTGAGCACAAGGTGAACGTGTGAATTCCCATGAGTTGGATGCATCGTTATGAGACAGAGATGAAGATGATGTATTAGCCTCCTTTGAACAAAGAGTTGAGATGATGAACTCCAAATGACTTTCCTGTGTAATGTAGTGGGAAAAAAGATATGTTGAGTGGACGTGCCTGTGGATGAGCACAGGTGAACGTGATCCTAGTGATGGAGCACTAGTGAGTGTGGATCTCCTATGAGACCCAGTGAGATAGAGAGATGGACATCCCTATGGATGTGCCTCTAGTGGTTGAGCACTAATGGGTGTATGAGATCGCTTGCTATATTTTTCAAGATTCAGACCTTCCTGTAACCCTAATTGTAATGTAAAGGGTACAGGTCACCCCCACCTTAAAGTAATTGATAATTAATGTAAAAGATAATTAATCTAGTTATTATTAATTATATTGTGAGTTAGAGAGGTCGGCCATGTTGTGCCAATAGACACTTCTATTGACAGTCAATTCTAATATAAGTAAAGGTAAATTCCCCATTGAGGAATCATATCCTTGTGTGAATTTGGAAATTTCAGCAAGTACATCTTCTTGGGAAAAGTGTGCACCTCTCTTGGGCGCTAGTCTTCTAGGGTTTGCAAGCACCCTCATGTGTGCTAAGTTTTCTTGGTCGTGAAGGTCTTTCTCTTGAATAATATAGCAAAGGATTGGCTGGGTTTTCTTCCCTTGTTGAGAAGGGTTTCCCATGATACTTCATGTGTACTTGTGCATGGTGTTTCTTCTTGTGATATTGGTTGTTGCAACAAAATTGTTTATGGTTTAAGTTAAATGCAAAAATAGAATGAACTTCATGCTTAAACCTTGAATATTAAAAAATCAACATGGTATCAGAGCATAGGTCTTGAAGAAATCTTGCACAAGCACTTAAAAGAGCAAGCCGTCATCCTTCTGCAGTTCCGTATGACCTCTAGGGTTTCTGCAGAAATTCGTATGACCCTCACTTAATTGGCCCTTTCGGCACCTTACACATGGACGTTGGAGCTAAAACTTAGGTCAAGTTGTACGACCTTCCTCAGCGCATCTCCAGAGATATTCAAAGTGAATTTCTGAGGATTTTGAGTTTTTGGCCCTAGGGTTTCTAGGGTGCCAAAATTTTCTACAGAATCTTGATCTTAGGTGTTAGCACAAACATCTGTAGCGACAAAAGTAACTCAAAGGCGTTGTGAACTCTAGATCTGAAAATTGGCACTACCGAAATTGAGCTCATAGCAGGACGACCAAGTCCTTTGTTTGCACAGGAAACGTTCAAACGTAACATTCAGAGCAACCCTTTTTGGGCTTGAAATATGAGCAAGCACATAGGCTCAATTTTCAATGGTGGAGATCCCATGTGCAGTTCATATTAGTGGCTCCCATGCATTCGTAGTTTCAAAGTCGTGCAAGGATTAACGACTAGACAAAAGTGTCGAAGTCCCGAAGTGATGAGAGGCTACCACATCAACCAGGAGAAAGTCACTTCGGGAGATATTCATGCCCGTGTTCAAAATATCTCAAAGCCTGAAGTCCCGAAGTAATGAGAGACTACCACATCAACTGAGAGAAAGTCACTTCGGGATATATGCATGCCCATGTTCAAAATCTCCCTAAGCCCGAAGTTCCGAAGTCACGAGAGACTACCACGTCAATCGAGAGAAAGTGACTTCGAGAGATATTCATGCTCGCATTCAAAAGCTCCTAAAGCCTGAAGTTCCGAAGTAACGAGAGTTTGCCACGTCAACCGAGACAAATTTACTTTGAGAGATATTCATGCCCGCGAAGCTCGAAGTCCCACAATGACAAGAGGCTGCCACGCCAACTAGGAGAAAGTCACTTCATGATATATTCATTCTCATGTTCAAAATCTCCCAAAGCTCGAAGTCCCGAAGTAATGAGAGGCTACCACGTCAACTAGGAGAAATTTACTTCGGGAGATTTCCATTCAAACATCCTGAAGTCCCAAAGAGCTGAAGTCCCGAAGTGACCTCCAGTTGCCACATCGCTTCAGGCCCTACCACTCCACGGTTTTTTTTCAATTCAACACATGGTGCTCATCCATTAGTAGTTGTGACATCATATAGCGTCAGGCCGCCATGTCACTCTAGGCTCGTACCACTCTGGGAGTTTTTCATGCTTCACAATCCAGAATTCCCGAAGCCCGAAGTGTCGAAGATACATGGCACTCATCCATCAGTAGCTGTGAAAACATAATGATGACAGGCCACCATGTCATATTTGAGAGATATTCCTGCTCGGCATTCAAAGCTCCTAAGCGCCAAAATCAGCTCCATCTCTAAACATGGTTAAAAGGATTCTGGACTTGGTAGAAAGATAAATTTTAGTGGGGGCGCTAAATTAACAGGGTTACCCAAATCGTAGATTGCAACAAATCAACGACCATATTTCATTGTGGGGATAAAACATGCTCGAATGTTAAAATTCTAGAGCGGTCCTGCAATCAAAACCATGGTATAGCAGAAGAGGTACATGGTAGTTGGTGGTGAATTGTGGGGGTAGAAGCGGTGTGGACCCAAACCGCCCTTTGAAACTTCCGCAATCACATGCTAAAGTAGGTTCCATTTGAGAGAAAAATGTGGCAACAAAATCAGGGCATTCCCATATCTCAGATTGCAACAGATTGACGACCACTCTTCATTTCAGGGATGAAACATGCTCGAACGTTAAAATTCTAGAGTGGTCCCGCAATCGAAACCATGGTATAGCGGAAGAGGTACGTGGCAGTTGGTGGTGAATTGCGGGGGTAGAAGTGGTGTGGAACCAAACCTCCCTTGGAAAATTGCACAATCACATGTTGATGTAGGGTCCATCTGAGAGCAGCACATGGCAAGCAAAGCAGGGTGTTCCCAGATCGCGGGTTGCAACAAGATTGATGGCCACACTTCATTGCGGGGACAAAAAGTGCTCAAACACTAAAATATTAGAGTGACCCCACAATTGAAACCACATTATAGCTAAAGAGGTATGTGGCATTTGGTGGTGGATTGCGAGGGTCGAAGCGGTGTGGACCCAAACTGCCCTTGGCAACTTCCGCAATCACGTGCTTATATAGGGCCCAAGCCAAGAGCAGTGTGTGGCAAAAAACTAGGTGTTAAGCCTCATCCTTATCCCAAGGAGAAATCAGTTAATGAAAGAAGGACTGGTGGTTGAAAAAATCGACTTCCCCCTTAAATGGAAGCATGGGGGGTTTGGCCGAGGAGACAGAAAACTGTCAGCCTGAAGTACCACAAAGGGAAGTTTCTCCTACAAGCCCATACTGACCAGAATTTCCTTATGAAAGAAGGAGCAGGAAAGACAAGAGAAGACGAGGGCCAACTCGCACTCCTAGTAGTGGTGGACGATTTTGATTATAAATACATCAAATGAATGAAGGAAGAGAGGTTCGTTCCCAAGACTGGAGGAGATTTTGAGAACTGTTTATGACTGTATATTTCAGGTTGTAAGTCAGAGGGGCATGTAGTTGTAAATTGTATGTTATTGAAGATTCATATGAGATGTTTCATCATATTTGTCTTCTATGCTCTATGTTCTATTCTTCATCTTGTTTGAATGTATTGTTGATTTTAAGGATTAAAATTTTCCTTTGATTGATAGATTCTTGATGCAGTAGATGATCTGTTGTAAGATTGGCTATTTATCATTGTTTACTATTCAGGCACATCTAAATTATCCTTGCAGAGAGGATCTCTTCTTAGCGAACATTTTTCTTTATGTTAATTCTCTTATTCTTCTCTTCATCATTATACAAATATTTTTCCTGATAGGGAGCTTAAATGCCTTCAATGAGCAGACTATTTATGACTCCATAGCCCAATGGTCCATCACTAATCTACATTGATATATGTTGTCTTTTCCTTTCTTTAAAGTCTTGTTGATCCACCTATTCAAACCAAATATTATCTTAAACTTTTTGATGGGTACTAAGCTTTCACTTTAGCAGTCAAAGCGTAACTTTCAGTGCTAACATTAATGGCGTCGTTGTCGGGGACATAAGTGAATATATATTCCATGGGAGAACGACATAGATCCAACTCTTGATGGTAGACAAGAGAGGGACACAAAAAATTACTGTAATCATCTACCCGACGACTCCACAATCAAAGAATCCACTAGGGAGGATCCTGTTGACAAAAAGATGACCATACAAAAGGGGATGACTAGGTATCAGCTTATGAGATTTCTCCATGAACTTTTGTTTTTTTTTATCAACTCATTTCTCTCTTTCCCTTTACATATCAAGAGGATTATCCTCTTCTTTGTTTATTCGGATGATCATCAACCTTCCTTTATATATCCATCCTTGGAAGAAGAAGAAATGACATATGCATGTGTTGTAGATGTTGATCTTGTATCTTCACCTCAACCTATTCATAAGGATGAGCTTTGTATTGAAATCCATCTTGAATTCGATCACCCTTGTAACCTCGAGGAGGTTGAAACTGATTGAAAGCATTCTCTTATCTCATAAACTTCTATTGTTATTGTTGAACCTTTCCATTATCATGTTAAACTTCATATCCAACCCACTAGTCTTCAAAATAGAATCAGAGACAAGATGTTTAAACCTTTAAGGCTTCCATCTCACCTCCATCCTTATCCTCTTGATTTCCTTGAGTATCTTCCTTAGTTGTCAGAAGAAGATCATGTTACAGCTAAGAGGCATTTGATGCCTTTGAGAACTTTGTTGATCAATTCGAGATAGTACATGATGATGTTATTATGAGGTTTTTCTCCAAATATTTGATCAGAGATGTTGTTGTGTGGTTTAAGGGTTTGAGAGTTGATTCCATTGGTTCCTGGATCGATTTGTGCAATGCATTTTTAAAGTGTTGGGGTGAGAACAAATCCCTTGATCGGTACTTGGTTGATTTTAATGCTTTGAGGATAGGTGAAGAGGAAGCCTTGGATGTCTTCAACATGAGGTTATATAGTGTTTATCATAACATGACAATGGAAGTCCGACCTTCCGAGACTGCTACCATGGTGTACTATGTAATGGCTCAACATTCAGAGCTTGTTCTTCTCTTGAGAGAAAGGAAATCTTCATCCTTAAAATGATTATTTTAGGATGTTGAAGAAGTCGAGGAGAACATTCATGCTAGCAAGAAGATTCAAGATCCAGTATATTTTGAAAATCTGCACGCACAATATGAGCAACATTAGGACTGTCAATATATTTCAAATTTGCAGCAAAAAGATAGTGAGTATGAATCAAATCTAGAACATCAACAAGGTTGTAAGTATGTTTTACATTTGGAACCAGATTCTTCAATATGCTTAGATTTTCCTATAGACAGGGATGCATGTCATGTTTATGATCAGTTTCCAAAATATTTTGAGCATGAGGTAACATATGATTTTATAGATAATCATATGTTCCTAGTTGAGCATTATCAGTATGATTTAAATTTCGTTGTATGATTATATCGTGATCATTATTTTAAATAAGAAGTTGTCTCTCCTGATGACCAAGATCTGCTTATGAAAGATAAAGAAGGTTGTCATTTTTCAAGCAAAGAGGCATTCATGGATGAGCAGTTT
The DNA here is from genome assembly GCA_009831015.1 of Picea engelmannii. NCBI lineage: Eukaryota > Viridiplantae > Streptophyta > Pinopsida > Pinales > Pinaceae > Picea > Picea engelmannii. The sequence continues at coordinate 281,591 of ML780520.1, read as the reverse complement.
TTTCCTAAGTATCAACATGTTTCTGATCTTGGTTTCAAAGATTCTTTTGCAGCCTTGTTGGAGTCAAGTTTTTCAGATTTTCTGAAAATTTCAGATTTCATTTCACCTGCATTCATGGGTGAGTATGGTTTTCAGAAGGATTCTCTATCACTGTTAGTATATTTTTGTTTTTATCTATTGATCAATGATAGAGACAAGATCATCTCACTCTTGAAATTACTTGAATGGCTACTGTGGAAATATTCTTTTACTTAACCAAATTGCTTACTTGGTTAGAGGTAGGGTAGTGTAGGAAATATGATTGCTTCCCGAGCATTTTCTTTCCTTCAAGTTTGCATCAGGTAATAGGCTCGCTTCCCGAGCCTTGCTTTCCTTAGTTTATAGTGGGTCTTTTAGTTTTCTTGAATAAGTGGCAATTGTTAGCAGTGTTTGGAGGTTGGTTACATAGATGAATCCATAGCCCAACGAATAAGGCAACTGGAACTGCTAAGGTTCTTGGAAGCCTCATAGGGAGGCCCCCATCCTAGTTGGATCCTAATGTTAGAAAAAACATTTGTAGCGAAAAAAGTAACTCAAAGGTGTTGTGAACTCTAGATCTAAAAAGTGGCGCTACCGAAATTGAGCTCACAGCAGGCCGACCAAGTCCTTTGTTTGCACAGGAAACGTCCAAAAGTACCATTTAGAGAAGCCATTTTCGGGCTTGAAATACAAGCAAGCGGTTAGGTTTAATTTTCAACGGTGGATATCCCATGTGCAGTTCATATTAGCGACTCCTGTGCATTTAGAGTTTCAAAGTCGCACAAGGATTAACGAGTAGACAAAAGTGTCGAAGTTTCGAAGTCCGGAAGTGATGAGAGGCTGCCACGTCAACTAGGAGAAAGTCAATTCAGGAGATATTCATACCTGTGTTCAAAATCTCCCAAAGCCTGAGGTCCCGAAGTAACGAGAGGTTGCCACGTCAACCGGGAGAAAATTGGTTCAGGAGATATTCATGCCTGTGTTCAAAATATCCTGAAGCCCGAAGTCCTGAAGTAATGAGAGACTGCCACGTCAACCAGGAGAAAGTCACTTCGGGAGATATTCATTATCGCGTTCAAAATCTCCCGAAGCATGAAGTCCCAAAGTAACGAGAGGTTTCCACATCAACCAGGAGAAAGTTACTTCGGGAGATATTCATGCCCATGAAGCCCGAAGTCCCGAAGTAACGAGAGGTTGCCACATCAACTGGGAGAAAGTCACTTCAGGAGATATTCATTCCCGTGTTCAAAATATCTCGAAGCCCGAAGTCCCAAAGTAACGAGAGACTGCCACGTCAACCAGGAGAAAGTTACTTCGGGATATTTCCATCCAAATATCTCGAAGTCTCGAAGAGTTGAAGTCCCAAAGTGACCCCAGGTTGCCACGTCGCTTCAAGCCCTACCACTCCACGTGTGTTTTTCAACTCAACACATGGTGCTCATCCATCAGTAGTTGTGACATCATATAGTGTCAGGATGCCACATCACTCCAGGACTATACCACTCCGGGAGTTTTTCATGCTTCAGAATCCAGAACTCCTAAAGCCCAAAGTGCCAAAGTGCTGAAGACACATGGTGCTCATCCATCAATAGTTGTGACAACACAATGACGTCAGGCCACCACGTCATATTCGAGAGATATTATTGCTCAAAATTCAAAGCTCCCAAGCGCCAAAATCAACTCCATCTCTAAACATGGTTAAAAGGATTATGGAGTTGGTAGATGGATAAATTTTAGCGGGGGCGCTAAAATAGCAGGGTTGCCCATATTGCAGATTGCAATAGATCGATGAACACACTTCATTGCGGGGATGGAACATGATCAAACGTTAAAATTCTAGAGCAGTCCTGCAATCGAAACCATGGTATAGCGGAAGAGGTACGTGTGGACCCAAACCACCCTTAGCAAATTCTGCCATCACGTGCTGATGTAGGGTCCATCCGAGAGCAGCACGTGGCAACAAAATCAAGGCATTCCCATATCGCATATTGCAATAGATTGACGACCACACTTCATTGCGGGGATGGAACATGCTCGAACATTAAAATTCTAGAGTGGTCCCACATTAGAAACCATGGTATAGCGGAAGAGGTACGTGGAAGTTGGTGGTGAATTGTGGGGGTAGAAGCGGTGTGGACCCAAACCTCCCTTGGAAACTTATGTAATCACGTGTTGATGTAGGTTCCATCCAAGAGCATCATGTGGAAAAAAAATCATGGCGTTCCCAGATTGTGAGTTGCGACAAGATCGATGACCACACTTCATTATGGAGACAGAAAGTGCTCGAACGCTAAAATATTAGAGTGGTCCCACAATTGAAACCATGGTATAGATAAAGAGGTACATGGTAGTTGGTGGTGGATTGTGGGGGTTGAAGCGGTGTGGACCCAAACCACCCTTGGAAACTTCCGCAATCACATGCTTATATAGGGTCCAATCCAAGAGCAGTGTGTGGCAACAAACTAGGCGTTAAGCCTCATCTTAATCCCAAGGAGAAATCGGTTAATGAAAGAAGGACTGGTGGTTGAAACAATCGACTTCCCCCTTAAATGGAAGCATGGGGGGTCTGGCTGAGGAGACAGAAAACTATCAACCCGAAGTACCACAGAGGGAAGTTTCTCCTGCAATTCCATACTGACCAAAATTTCCTTCTAACAGAAGGAGAAGGATAGAAAACAGAAGACAAGGGCCAACTTTCACTCCTAGAAGTGGTGAATGATTTTGATTATAAATACATCAAATGAATGAAGGAAGAGAGGTTCGGTCCTAAGACCGGACGAGGGTTTGAGAACTGTTTATGACTGTATATTTCAGTTTGTAAGCCGGAGGGGCATGTAGCTATAAATTGTATGTTATTGAATATTCATATGAGTTGTTTCATCAGATTTGTCTTCTATTCTCTCTGTTCTATTCTTCATCTTGTTTGAATGTATTGTTGATTTTAAGGATTAAAATTTTCCTTTGATTGATATATTCTTGATGTAGTAGAGGATCTATTTTAAGATTTCCTATTTATCATTGTTTATTTTTTAGACACATCTAAATTCTCTTTGCATAGAGGATATCTACTTAGCGAACATTCGTCTTTATGTTAATTCTCTTATTCTTCTCTTCATCATTATATAGATCTTTTGTTTGATAGGGAGCTTAAATACCTTCAATGAGAAGATTGTTTATGACTCCATAGCCCAATGGTCCATCATTGATCTGTAGTGATATCTGTTGTCTTTTTCTTTCTTTAAGGTATTGTTGATCCACCTATTCAAACCAAAGATTATCTTAAACTTTTTGATGGGTACTAAGCTTGCACTTTAGAAGTCAAAGTGTAACTTTCAATGCTAACATTAGGGTTTCTTCAAACTTATTGAAGAAATGTTTCAACTCAACAAGCATTCCCATGACACTCTCAAAGTTGTTTGTTGGCAATCATGATACCAAACAAAACCTTTAGGTTTTCTAAGTCCAGTTGGCGAGAGTTTGAGAAGAAATCCGAACAAATGAAGAACAAAAATTTAGTAGAAGATAGGATTGATGGAACAAACAACTTCATCTCCTGGAAGTCAAGGCTTCAGGTCACCCTTGAAGAAGATGACCTTTTGGATATGGTAAAAAAGACTTGACCAGATACAACTACTTATGAAGAGAATAATTTAAGAAAGCAAGAAGATGTCAAGGAAAGAAAAATAATCATCTACTCAGTAAGAGATCATCTCTTACCTCGTGATTCCAACTTGAAGACAACTTATGAAATGTATGAACCATTAAAAGAAATGTTTGAAAATGACAACACCCTCAGAGCTCTTACCTTGAAGAGCTAGATTCAAAGCACCAAGATGAAGAAAGGTGATACAATTGCTACCTTCTTTATGAAGATATCAGAGATTAAATAAAAACTAGAAGCCATTGGAAAAATCATGTCTGACATAGAACTTGTCTTATCCACTCTCAACAATGTTCCAAAACATTGGGAGCCTTTTCTTCAAAGTATCAATGGAAGAGAAAAACTACCAACCTTTGATCGTCTGTGGAAAGACTGTACTCAAGAAGAACTTAGACTTAGAAATAGAGGAGTGGAAGACTCCCCTGATGAAAATCATGCTCTTTCACTTCATACAAAGAAAGGAGGAAGATTCAAAAGAAACTTCAGACAAAATTCCATAGATGAAAGGGGGAAATTGATTCATACTTGTGGTGTTTATTTTCCCCTTCCACCTAATATATAGGTGGTGCATATACTAGTACACTTTTGAATTGAAGCGTTGAACATAAATAAGAGCATATTGTACAAGAAGGTTGGGCCTTGGAGCTAATGTTGATCCTAAAGAAGTGATCCAATATGATGATGTTTACACTTTATACATGAATTATAGGATATCGAGATATCATATATTCACACTCAATCATTTCTAGAGCTTCAACAAGAAAGTTAAAGTATCCTCATTTTTGTTGATTCTTGCATAATGCAATGTAATGCCAAACAATTTGTAGGAATTTGGCAAGTTCTTAGTGACTTCAAATTTTCTAAAGAAACACTAGTAAACTTCACTAGTTACAATAGTTATCCATCATTGCAATGGATTATACTATTGAGGATTAATATTTTCCTTTTACACTATGAAGTTTAAAAGGACAAAGGATTCTTAGCGGAGGAATATCCTTCCATTCGAATAAGATTCTATAGTTTTTTACTAGAAAGAACCATGTATTCCTTTATCTTGGCCCGACTTCATGATGTGTTTACAATCTTTCATTATCTTTTAAATTATCGAGTGGTCAACTTAACACTAGTTTCTTTGTAATTTCATATATTTAAAAGGATAATGTTGGGAGGCCACTTAGGCCCTTGTAATTGTCATCATATATTATACACTAGAAAATAGTGTAATGAATATATGAATATACATGTAATAAAGTACAAAGAGAGCCTAACAAAGGATTAGTTGGAGAGGGTACAACCGCTCCAACCATCTTCTTATTGTATAAATTATCATGAACAAGGAATATTAAAGTGGTTGGTTAACCTTCCCAAATACTTCTCTCTTCTTTTACGAGTGGGTGTGTGTCCTAATATTCTTCCTATAATGTAGCTCTCTTCTTGAGCATCCCTTTGATTTCCTATACTAAAAAATTTCAATTTCGTTGTTATGTGACTTTAACCAGGACTTTGATATTGGATGGAAGATTTGCTTGAGATGCTTATGGAATTATTTGAGATGTCCATGGAAATAAAGAAGTGTGTGTCGAAGAAGATATTGGAGTGGTATTTTTCCTTGTGGTTGAGAGCCACATTGAAGAAGACCTGCAATTTCGAATGATCACTCATGTATGATCGTCGACTCTGTAAGATATGTCATGGAATATCAAGTTTGATCTAAAAACCATGAGTAAAACACTAGCTTTGGTATGGTTGTTGACTATTTTTTTTACATTAAATATGGGTTACAGAAAGACGTTGGTTATTGATATTGAAAAAAAATTGGTTTAGTTATGAGATTTGTTGCAAGTCAAGTATCTTAAATGCAATTCCATTGATGTACATGAGTAAGAAATAATTATCAAGGTTTTGAGAAAAATACCTTGATGTTCATAAAGTATATAAGGATGGTGTACATGTTCATTTTATCCTTCCAGAACATTATAATTTTTGGTTCCATTCATATAAGAGTTAAAAATGTTGGGTATGTGTTATATTCTTTGCAAAATTAATCCCATGTATTGTACACTGATATTCTTTGGAAATGTTTTTGGCGGTTTTTTGGGCACATGGTTATTGTTGATGGTTTTCTAATTATGGTTAAGGAATTAGGGTTGTTGACTAATATGGGTCAATGGATTAGGGGTTTTGGATGTCGCAGGATCCTATATATGGTGTATTATAAACAATTAAGAAATATGATGAATAGAATATTAGAGGTGTGGCTCTAAACAAGTGGTCAATTTTCCCGGTTTGGGTTTCTAGGGTAAAAAACTGTGTAATGCGTGTATATGCCAATGTATTTTTTATTTTTTATTAAGAATTTGTTTGTAGTAATTAATTGTAAAAATTGAAAATATATATTTGGTATCAGAGTTTTTATTGTCTTTAGGGGGACACCTTTGTGGCTCGGGTTTGTGATAAGCCTTTTTACAGCGGGAGATCTATAATATTGATTCTTCAGGTTAAAAGAAATGGTGAGCAGTTTGAAAATAGTGATAGAGAAATTTAATGGCAAATTTTTTGAGTTGTGGAAGCTCAACATATAAGATTTGTTGGTGGAAAAAGATCATTGGATTGATGTGGATCCAGGTACTGCACCTACAAGAATGTTAGCAGAAGATTGGGTAAAGTTAGATTGGAAGGCGAAGAGAAAAATTCAATTGTGTCTCTCAGATTCAGTATTATTGAATGTGTCGGGGGAAGCTATAGCCAAGGATTTATGAAATACGTTGGGAACTTTGTATCAATATAAATCCCTAGTAAACAATTTTTTCCTCGGGAATAAGTTGTATAACGTAAATATGAAAGATGGAGACTCAATGATAGAGCATCTAAACGCCTTCAATATAGTGGTAAGTCAGTTATTATCTGTTGATTTTAAGATTTCTGATGAAGATAAGTGTATTAGTTTATTGTTCTCTTTACGAAACTCGTGGGATAGTCTAGTTGTGTCCATAGGTAGTAATACAACTACCTTAAGTTTCGATGATGTGGTCTCATCCTTGTTGGAGGAGGAGATGAGGTGGAAGAACATGGAAGGATAGAGCACATGTGCATTATTTACAAGAGGATGCTCCTAGGAAAGAAATAGATCTAAGTCCTCAAGTGCGAGGTATAAATCTAAGGGAAGATCGAAATATCTTGGAAATTTTGTAAAGGTATACTGGAGATGTGGAAAAGAAGGGAACTACAAGAGGCAATGAAAATCCAAAAGTGTTGATATAGGGAAGGGATCTGAGGATGCTCCTTATATAGAAGAAAAAAACTCTACAAAAGAAGGAAGTGATGTGTACTTGGCTTCATCAAGCACACATGCAAATTATGAGGCATGCCTGGTTTACTCAGGCACATCCTTTTATATGACTCCCCATAGGGAGTGTTTCTGTGAATATGAAAGGTATGATGGAGGTGATGACTCGAAAGCCAAAATCATAGGACGAGGAAAATTCAAGTTGAATCTCATGGATGGAAGGATTAGAACACTCCCTGGTGTTCTACACATCCCAATATTGGCTATAAATTTGATTTATGTAAGCAAAATAGATGATGCATGGGTAAAAACAATGTTTGAGAAAGCAATCTGCAGGATGGTTCAAGGAGAAATGGTGTTGTTGAAGGGAGTTTGGATTAGAACTATATATAAGCTGCAGGGAATCACTATTAGTGATGGGTGTAATAGTTCCATTGTTCTTGAGATTAGAGATAAAGAAGAAAAAACTCCTACGGTCTCTGGAGAAAAGGCTACGTTGTGGAATCAAAGACTGAGGCATATCATAGAAAAGGGATTTCAACTACTACATGATAAAGCTATGATTGAAGGTATGTATAACTACTCTCTAGATTTTTATTTATGTGAACATTGTGTATATGGGAAGAATAATTAGGTAATATTCCCCTTTGGTGTAATGAGGGCAGAGGGAATTTTACAGTTGGTGAATAGTGATTTGTTTGGACCTGTGTCAGTTCCATCATTGGGAAAATATGTGTACTATGTCTCATTTATATATGGCTTCTCTAGGAATACATGGATATATTTCCTCGGGAATAAATCTGAAGTCTTTGATAGGTTTAAATAGTTTAAGGCTCTTGTGGAGAATCAAACAGAGAAAATAATTAAGGTGTTGAGGATAGATAATGGTGGAGAGTTCTACCAAAATGAATTCGAAGAATTATGTAAGAAGTGTAGTATAGAAAGGAAGAAGACTACTCCATATAAACCTCAACAAAATGGAGTTGCAGAAAGGATGAACAAGAAGTTGATGGAAAAATCAAGGTGCATGCTCAATGGTGTTAAGTTAAGACAATACTTATGGGTAGAGGCAATGGGAAGTGCATGTTACCCAATCAATCGATCACCCTCATCAACACTGGATGAAAAGACTCCACATGAGGTATGGACTGGTAGGAAACCCTATCTCACATCTCAAGTTTTTTGGTTGTGATTCCTATGTTCACGTTCCAAAGGAAAATTGGAGTAAGCTAGATAAAAATGTTGAAAAGTGTATCTTTATTGGGTATAAAGACGGTCTGAAAGGTTATAATCTTTGCAACCCAAAAAATAAGAAGGTAGTGTATATATGAGATGTGGTATTTAGAGAAATCAAATATGTTGTCAAACTAAAAGTCCTACCAAGGAAGGAAGAACCAAAGAAAATAGACTTTGAGTTGAAGGATAATGAATCAAACTCTACATAAGAACAAGAACAAGAACAAGAACCAAAAGAAGAATATAATCATACTCCAATATTGAGGATATCAGTTCAGGAAAGAAGGCAATCGAAAAGGTATAATCCATCTTATTTCCATTCAAATTGTTCCTTGTCTATTACTGATAATGATCCTAGAACTGTTAGAGAGGTAGTGGATTCAGAGGATGGAAAACTATAGAAAAATGCCATGGTTGAAGAAATGGCATCCTTGGGATCTATTGGAGTTGTCGACTAGAAGAAATCCTATTGGTAGCAAATGGGTGTTTAAGAAGAAGTTGAATGCAGAAGACAAAGTGGAGAAATGCAAAGCTCAGTTAGTAGCAAAAGGTTATTCCCAGGTAGAGGGAATTGATTGACTTTGGTGAGTTTTTTTATTCTATTGCCAAGTGAACTTCAATTAGATTTATTTTATCCATTGTTGTTGCTTTTATTTTGAAGTAAAACAAAAGGATGTGAAGACAACATTCCTACATGGGAATTTAGAAGAAGAAATCTACATGAAGAAATCAGAATGCTTTGTTGTAAAGGGAACATAAAAGTTGGTATGCAAGCTGAAAAAGTCCATGTATGGATTAAAGCAATCACCAAGGATGTGCTATGAAAATTTTGATACTTATGTTGGGACTTTGCTTCACAAGGAACAAAGCATATCACTATGTGTATTTCAAATTGATGATCATATTATTTATTTGGTCTTGTATGTGGATGGTATGTTGTTGATAGGAAATGACAAGGAGATTATCCGGGATGTGAAAACTCAGTTGTCCTCTAAGTTTGACATGAAGGATATCAGTGCTGAAGATTTAATTTTGGGCATGGAAATTAAATGAGATCAGGCAAACATGAAACTCCAATCAAATCATAGGAAATATGTCGAGACAACATTGTAGAGGTTTAATATGCAGGAATGTAAACTGGTCAAAGTTCTTATTCCTGTATGTGTAAAGTTATATGAAAATCAGTGTCCAAAGACATAGGAAGAGGAAGAGGACATGTCTCATGTTCCATATGCCAATGTAGTTGGCAGTTTGATGCATGCAATGGTCTGTACTAGACCAGAAATTGCACATGCACTGGGAGTTTTGAGCAGGTGTATGTCAAAACCAGGGAAGGAACATTGGACAATAGTAAATAGGGTTTTCAAGTATTTGTGTGGCACTACTAGTTATGGATTGTGCTACCAAGGAAGACCAGGATTGGACAAAGTGTTGCAAATACATGGGTTTGTTGATGCATACTAGGTTGGAGATCTAGATCACATAAGATCTACAAGCAAGTATGTGTTTAACCTGTTTGGAGGAACAATTAGTTAGATGAGCAAAAGACAGGTTGTAGTGGCACTCTCAACTACATAAGTTGAATACATAGAATCCACTCATGCAAGGGGGGAAGAAGTATGGTTACAAATATTGTGTTTAGGTATTGGGTTGGTACAACAAACTGCAAGGATAGATTGCGATAATCAGAGTGCAATCTTTCTAGCGAAGAAACCAACTTATCATTCAAAGACAAATCATATTGATGTTCAGTATCACTTTGTGAGAGACAGGGTTGAAGACAATAAGGTGTTTTTGATGAAGGTGGACACTTTGGATAATGTTACATATTCATTAACAAAATCTGTGAGCACTAAGAAGTTCTCTTGGTGTAGAGGATCTATGGGCATTTTTGCCCTAGATTGTTGACTATGTAATCTTGTAACCCCTTGTATGCAAAGAAAACAAAAAGTGGGAGAATGTCAGGTATGTTGTATATTCTTTGCAAAATTGGTCTCATGTACTGTACACTGATATGAGATCAATTTGGTGGTTTTTTGCATCCGTTTTTGGCGGTTTTTTCGGCACATGGTTTTTGTTGATGGTTTTCTAATTATGGTTAAGGAATTAGGGTTGTTGACTAATATAGGTCAATGGATTAGGGGTTTTGGATGTCACAGGATCTGATATATATTGTATTGTAAACAATGAAGAAATATGGTGAATATAATATTAGAGGTGCAACTCTAAACATGTTGTTGGTTTTCCTAGTTTGGGCTTCCAAGGTAAAAATCTTGGTGTAATGTCTGTGTCATTGTATCTTTTCTATTTTTATTAAGAATTTATTTGTGGCAATTAATTGAACAAGGTTAAAATATACATTTAAAAACCCTAAAAATTCATTGGAGATGTTAGCATGTGTTGAGTAATCAACAATTAAGATAAAATTTGGACCTTCCCCACCAAGTTTGTAGACCGGATAAATATAAAAAAAGAATGAGTTACTAATGGATCTATCATTATTTTCTTGGTACACTATCAATTTTGCATGCAATATCACTTTCATCGAATTACTTAGTGGAGATAATTATGGATCAATATTACCCATACCTAAGCTTCCAGAGGCATTAAAGAAAATACAAATCACTAGTGTTTATAAAGTGTGTAGGACGAACGTCCTTCTTTTGGAAATACTTATTAAGTTTTTCAATTGGTAATTGTCTGTTGTCAATGCTGCCCATGCCATCACACTATTGAATGGCATTTTCATAGTTTTCTATGGTGTCATGTGCGTTTGCCTAGGAAATGACACAATGTTCATTCAAATGACTAATTCTATGTGCTCTGAAGAGGAAGCATTATTTTGGAAAAAATTTCGTGTAACAAAGGCTTGTAAATATCATTGTTTCATAAACTACACCCTTATATAAAAGAGTTAGTACATAAAGAAGAGAGAGAGATCAACTATTTTGGTTAGATACATCAACATAATAGGGAGATGAAACAATATTGTTGTGATAGGGATGATTGACCTCATATCATTCATGAGGGAAGATCTACCCATGAGGCGGGGCTATTGAAGTGACACTCCTAGTTCTCTTTTTGGTGTCAACTGAGCACAATTTCTTTGATTGTGTACTATCTACTTAATTTGGCATGGATGATTTTCCATATTTCAACGAGATCGATCCATCGACAATTGATATGATCCTTGCGTATTGGGGACAATGATATTTATGGTTGACATTATGGGGGTGTGTGTTTTATACTATTGATTATTTCTAGGAAGAATATTGCCACCTTAATGCGGTTGAAACTCCTCATTTCTCTCCTCATTCTTGCATTGCAATGGGCCTTACTCATAAAATTTTGTTGATTCGTGATGAATGTTAGGCAACACATAAACAATTGGGAAAGCATAGAGTGTAACAATCGGGCACAAATAGATGTGCAAGTCATCGCCCCAAGTGTAATCAGAGCAGTTCAACTCAAGATCATTCTGGACTTTAAAAGTGTATGGTCAAGTCAGAGTAGTTCAACTAAAAGTTTGACTCAATGAGCCGACAAACGAGGATCCTCACAATATTGTTCGAATGGTTACATGCACTCATATTATTTTGGGATGCATGCATTCTTTTTTATTATTAAATATTAAGTTGTTAATAGAGAGTGCATAAGGTGGAGATATGGTTGCATAATTTGTATATCCTTGAATTCAAATGTCTAAAAAGTAGCTATAGTCTTAAGTCCATGGAGTTGAAGAAATGTATCATGGGTCTAAGAGTATGTTAAGAACGTTGAAAGGATTTAATGGGCATCAATGTAAAGGGACTCATATGTATCAAAGAATTACATGAAGGATATAGTCCAATCTATAGAGTTAGTCAAGTTGACCCATAATTAAGTAAAGTCGAATCATACTTTAATCTAGTCGAGTCGAGTTTGTAGTCTAAGTTTAGTCTATTTTTTAGTCAAGATAATAGTCGGGTCGAGTCTATAATCCGGTAAGTGTCAAGATGAGTCTATAATATAGTTATTCAAAAAAGAAAAAACAGTGTATTGTCAATTGCATCAATTTCAATATGTAAAATATGAGTCATTAAGTTGTCAATTATTTCAGTTTCAAGATGTATTGAAAAATATGCGTTGAACAAAAAAGGAGGGGGTTAAACATGTGTCTTTTCAAGGAAGATGATCGTCTCTGCAAATGTAATGTAATTCGGTCTTTAGCTGACGACATTGGTTCCTCATCGATATAAGTTGATTCCTAGTTGATGACATGAACTCCAGCCCTGCAAACAATGCTTTTTGTATTTTACTAACTGTAGAGTCTTTTCCTTGTTATAGTCAAGTCCTTTGAAGTCATGCACGTGTAGTAGAGTCTGTTATCCATCCTTCATGCAATTTGATATGAAGACTCTATAGATTCTCAGAGACCTAACAACATAGAAATAAACAACCATGATTGATAGTAGTAGAGAAACACAGAAGTAAATTTGACACAGAGCATGATCCATTGAGAGTATCCAAGACAAACCAAGAAGAAGAAGAAGAAAATAATGCATTCAAGAAAGAGACATGAGATGAAAACACACACACATAAGAGCTTAAAAAATAAGATGACGACACAAGAACATTTGAATTGATTGAGCCCCTTGGTAGAAGAATTGCAAAATAGTCCTCTAGGTCATGACAACTAAAGCAGAGGAATGGTGGGATTGGTTGATGCCACAGACCCTCGTTGATTCCATATAAAGATCCCCCATGAGCAACAGATCATTGGAGTTGCAATAGAGTGCACCTTGATGGTTCATGTGAGGAGTGTACTTTCTAATTGGATTGAAACAATAATGGGAACCCTTCGACTGACAGAGAATGTTGAAAGCATGGAGATCAAGGAGTTGGGATATGTGATATGTAGTCATTCATATCCATCAAAAACTATCCCTGGTAAACCTTGTATATGTATATCTTCCCATATAGTTGGAAGTTGTTGTGGTTGATTTACCTATACATAGTAAGGATACTTCTGTAGGAGTAGAGACCCGAGATGTTGTTACACACTTGCTCAGGACGAGCAAGGATTTGAGTGTGGGCGAGATGTTGGGAGGCCTCTTAGGATCTTGTAATTGTCATCATAAATTATACACTAAACATTTGTATAATGAATACATGAATGCATGTGTAATAAAGTACAAAGAGAGCCTAACAAAGGATTAGTTGGAGCGGGTACAACCACTCCAACCATCTTCCCATTGTGTAAATACTCATGAAGAAGGAATACTAAAGTGGTTGGTTTACCTTCCCAAATACTTCTCTCTTCTTTCATGAGTACATGTGTGTCCCTAATATTCCTCCTATAATGTAGCTCTCTACTTGAATGCATCCCTATAATTCCCTAGACTACAATGGATAAGGATTCTTGGTATAGGAGCATCATTCCATTTAGAGTATATTCTATAGTTTTTCACTAGCAAGAACCATCCATGGATTTATCTTGGCTTGAATTCATGATATGTTGAAAATATTTCAATAGCTTTTAAATTCTCAAGTGATCAACTCAACATTGGTTGCTTTGTAATTTCAATCTCAAATGAGATGCATTTTGAAATTCTATTCAAGAACTTGAAACATTTGGGCTTAAAATAATCATGTTGATAAATTTGGCGTAGCTTCATAAGAAGCAATGTAATATCGAATGTCTCCTTAATGTGAATTGATTGAAATTATTGAAATTGATTTGTTTTTTTGTGGTCCAAAAATCGAGAATCAATATATTTTTGTGATTTGTTTCAATCATGGATTTTCTACCAAGGCTTACATTGTACTTGTGTATTGTAGTCATTACAAGTTTTTAGATAAGCTCTTGTATTTTTCCAAATAAATTTAAATGATCAAAAACATTATGTATTCAGTTCAAATATCCCATGAGTATTCATTACCATGTCATGCAATTGTTGTATTAAGAAACACAATGTAGTGATTTGATTTGGGTTTTTTATAAAAGCTCTTTTATTTCTCCAAATAAATTTAAATGACAATAAAAGTTTTGGACTAAAGTTGAAATATTTCATGAATATTTGTGTTACGGAAATATTCCCCTGCAAATAGGTGAACTTTCCCTTGGATTATTGACCCCTATACCAAGACATAAACAATCATTTGGTCACTACCATTCCTATAAACTTGTTTTTCTTATCGAAAAAAGAGAGGAGAAGGTAAATTAAGATGCACTCTATTTACGATGTTTGTCCCAACCGCTTCTATCCACAAAATTGATCCAATTCCTCGAGAAAATCAATATCTCTAATGAAAAACAATAAACAAGCGACTTCCTTCTACTCTAATGGATTATACAAAGAAAATTTATCTATGCAAATCAAATTAAACATAGACAAGCACGTGAAACAACATACTTGAAGGAAATAGGCCAAGTATATTAAATGATAAATTCAAAAGGAAACTTACAATATTCATATGATGTTGCAGCAGCCTCTTCAAGTCCTCCTTGTCCAACTCTTACTCGAAATATCCACAATAAAAATAACAATGATTTCTTATTTTCTCCTCCTTTTCTCCATGGGAATGCCTCCATTTATAGGCTTTGAGAGACTTCACTACCTTGGGTATATTTGGAATTAGTTTGAGGATATGGATCCAATAGTTGTGATATCTTCCTTAGATGTATGCCTGGAGCTAGATTCGATCCAAACCAACTCAATCCATCCATAGCTATCTTTAGAAGAAAATGGGATTTCTTCCAAGATTTCCTCAACCAACTCAATGCTCCCTTAGAATGGGCAATAGAGTGCTAGAATTCTCCCCATGAGATGGAAAAGGAGCACTAGCGCTCCCTATGTATGAGTAGGGGAGAGATGATCTTGCAAAAAAATACCAAGATAAATAATTCTCTAGAAAAACATTTGTTCCAACTGTCAGATGATGGGGCTTCATCTTCTAACATGTTTTAGGGGTTGTAGAAAGTGTTTTCAATGTGTCGTTTTTGATGCGACATTTAGGGAAAGAGAATGCAACACTTATGACACTTGCGAAAAAAGTGTGACACTTATGACACTTACAATGATGAAAACATGACACTGTCGAAGTGAGGAAATTTGATGTGTAACAGATTGACCCCCAAAGTGTGAAGTCAAAAAATGAATGTTGATGGTCGAAACACTTTGTAAATTCTTCAAAGCAAGGGTATGGAATTGGAGAACCTGGTAGAAGCTGCAGAGAACCATCAAACAATGTTAATATGTGTTCCTGTTAAGCCCTAAATAGTTGCTCATTACCCCTTAATTGGGGCATATTAGATTAGTAATGTTATTTTATTTATGTCGGATTTATTCCATTAGTTGTAATTATACCTCCTAGTCTCCTATATATACCAAGGAGACATTTTCATTTGGAATCATCTTGTAATTGTACATTTATGTGGGCATAAGGAGGTTTCCCCCTCAAAGAGGCTTATTATCTAAATTTTTCTCTGTTTCAAGGTGTTGAGTACTTATTCTGAGGTTTTTCTATGCTATATTGATATTTGGTTCTTAACATATGGTATCAGAGCTCATGGTCTTGGGGTTTCGCTGCTACATATGAGACACCTTGGAATTGTGGCTATAAATTTTTTTCTACAAAGTTTCAGAAGGAACGACATGGAGGATATTTAGTATACGACACAAGGTACGCTAGGTTAAAATTTCATCTCTTGAGGCCTTATACTTTTGGAGATACATCCTGTGCAAGATAGGGTTCTGGAATCATCCTGAACTGAGTCATTGCGGAATTTTCGCTATAAAAATTTTTCTGTAATGTTTCAGACCCTGAACTTCGGAGGATATTTACATAAATTAGTAAGGTATCTTTGGTAAAAATTAAGCTTCTGGATCATTGTACATTTTCAAATACACCCTATGGAATATAGGGTATCTGACTAGTCCTATTGACTAGTCTCAAGAAGATGTTCTAGGGAAAACAATCGTAAATTTTTCCTAGAGTATCCAAATTGAGTGAGACTAGTTGCATTGGATAGTGGACATTTTTTAGTATTTCGGGTACGAGTTTTAGAATTTATATCAATTATTTTGTGCGGGGCACGCTATACAAGTGAGATCTCCTGGAAAGGACAAAAATCAGCAAGTTGTGGGGAAGTTACCATAAATTCCATTTGGCACATCCAATTTTGATCAAACCTATGGCATTGCAGAGAATAAATATCAGAGAACTACAAAAAATAAATTTTCATACCCAGAAGGGCCAAAACTTTGGAGATACGGCAGAAGAAAGATTGTTTAGCAGAACCACCTCAAAATCAAGGTTCAAAAGTGATACCTGGCCAACATGCCACCCAGAAAGGGAACTTCTACACCAAATAAGTCTCCAGAAAATTCTACATGGACTCTTGATGAAGGTGAAGAAATGCATAGGGACATAAATGATTTACAAAAGAAGATAGTAAAAAAAGATGAACTACAAGAGATGATGGATTCAACAGAGGCTAAGTTTGAGGCAATAAATACTAAGATGAATGGTTTAAAAGGAGAGATCATGGAAGGATTGAAAAACTTCCTAATAGAGAGGAAACCTGAAAGTGAAAATGTATCCCATGAAATTCATGATGAGGACACAAGGAAGGTGAATCAAGAATAGAGAAACTCCAACTTTGGGTTGAAGACCAACCACATTCCTAAGATCGATATGACGAAGTTTTATGTCAAGGACCCAATCACATGGATACTTCAGATGAAGCAATTCTTTGATCTACATAATGTGCCACATACACAAAAGGTACGAATTGCTTCTTTATATTTAGAACCCAATCAATTTGTATGGTATCGATGGCTTTGTTCTCGCAAAT
>ML780520.1:220820-245915 GCA_009831015.1 Picea engelmannii | reverse complement strand
CCTTGGCAGAATGGTGGTATAACACTTCCTTTCATACTGCAACAAAAATGACACCATTTATGGAACTCTATGGATACCACCCTCCTTCCATCACTTCTTCTCTAAAATAAAAATGTGAGGTTCAAGCAGTGGAAGATCACATCGAGCATCAACAACAAGTTCTCCAAATATTAAAGGACAACCTGACCATGGCACAAAATCGCATGAAACAACAAGCAGATCAACATTGTAGTGAAAGAAGTTTTGAAGTAGGGGACTGGGTCTTCTTAAGACTACAACCATACAAACAGATGTCCCTCAAGCAAGCCAAGAAGGATAATAAATTGTCACCAAAGTACTATGGCCCTTATAAGGTGTTGCAAAATATTGGTACTATGGCATACAAATTGGAGTTGTCTGCATTGTCACGAGTACACCCAGTTTTCCATGTTTCATGCTTAAAGAAGGTTATAGGTGACAAGATCCTAGTTCAAACTATATTTCCAGAACTTGACAAGGAAGGAAAAATCATATTGGAGCTGGAAGCCATCACTGACACAGGAATTCACCACCTGAGGAATAGATCCATTTAAGAGTATCTCATTAAATGGAGGAAACTACCGACTGAAGATTCCACTTGGGAAGATGAGTCTTTTATACAGAAGCATCCAGATTTACTCAAGAGTTGCAAACAACACTTGTCTCAAGGGGAGGGGCATGTTAATCCCTAAATAGTGGCTCATTATCCCTTAATTGGGGCATATTAGATTAGTAATGTTATTTTATTTATGTCGGCTTTATTCCATTAGTTGTAATTATACCTCCTAGTCTCCTATATATACCAAGGAGACATTTTCATTTGGAATCATCTTGTAATTGTACATTTATGTGGGCATAAGGAGGTTGCCCCCTTGAAGAGGCTTATTATCTAAATTTCTCTCTTTTTCAAGGCCGTTGAGTACTTATTCTGAGGTTTTTCTATGCTACATTGATATTTGGTTCTTAACAGTTCCATTCATGAGGCAGACATACCTATGCTCGGAATACAAATGACTCAAAGTATGGCCACCAAAAATATATTGCTGATCCATGATGATATTGATGAAGGAGATTTCCACTAGAGATACAATGTGGATCCATCTCTCTATGACTTTACTTGATCACAGCCATGAAATAATACATAGTGGAGCTACAATGTGATAAGAACATAGCCACAGGCCAATACAAATTGGATCTATGTTAAAACAAGTATATTAGTCGGATAGTCGCCATTGCAACCTGGGTAACATGTATATGTAGATGAATACGCAACCCTGGGTCTTCGTCCTGATCCTATAACAGTAGGATTATATCCATGTGAATAGATGATTTGATGTTGAACATGACATAAACCACTTGATTACCAGTCATTGAGGTATACTGTTAAAAAGTGCGAGATAAATCACCATTGATGTTGATGATTTTCAAGGTACTTTTAAAGTACAATCCAGTGAATGTGAAAAAATGAGTTGAAGTTGAGCATTCGTGTAATTAATCGGTCAGGGTTCATTGATGAAACCCACTGCCGAATGCGAGGAGGCCTGCCATTGAGGCATGTAGGTCCCAAGGTACTGATGTGTTCCTAAGTCTATTTCTTAGATAATTTGTTGAAGTCGATAGGAAAAGACTCATCGAAGGAGGGAATTGACGTATCTCCCATCAATCGACACAAAACTTGTCATAGGAAGGTGATAAGATATAGTAGATGAAAACAGACTGACATGGGTATGAAAACTGGTAACGTTGTGGATGGTTTTATTTTGAGGCGGAGACTTCCCTTGAACACTGGGGCATGATGTAAGACTTGGCAACATAGACTCAAAGTGGACCAAAACATAATGCAGGGAGTGCTAAGGAATTCTTTGGATGGGTCAAAGGAGTAGAAAGAATTAGAGGATTGGTTCAATGTGGAGGCTTAATGGATTATCCAAGTGCACTGTAAAAGTGAAAACAAGTGCCATGTTCAAGGGACTACACGAACTGCCTGAAGTAGTTTTCAAGAAACTTGACCCAATTCCTTCAATTTCCCCCCCATCTAGATAGATGAGTACCTCTTTTCTTATTTAATAATCTCGAGGAGGATAACACATGCTCGATATAACTCACCTTCGGTAAGTTCCTCTTTCTTTATTTAATAAACTGGAAGAAGTAAGCGTTCGTCCCCAGATGGGCCCTTCGGTGTGTAATTTTGTGAGTCTAGAGAAAGAAAACTCGATTGTTTTTCATGTTTAGGGAGTTTGAAAATAACTTAAAGAAGAATCTCGGGTTGTCATTTTTCGTGATTTTAGTATCCAGGATCCAAAAAAGTATAAAACAACACGACGAAGAGCTCTTCTTGTCAAGATTGACTAGAGTGTTTGTTTTTCGTAGTTAGTGTGTTGGGACCGAAAAAGTGATAACCCACCGCTCAACATACGTCTCTTCATATTTTAATGAGCGTGAAGTATGACAAAGTTTTCTCAATAGCATCACAAGGTCATAAAAAATCTTTGCTTTGTAAATTCCTGCATAATCAAGTTGTTATGGGCAAAAATGTTAGTAGTTTCTTTAAAAATGACAAAAAACTCAAAAATAAACTTTTATAAATGTGAAAAAGGGGTGTAAATGACTTAATTTGGACATATTAAAAATCAATTAGGGAAAAGACAAGTCATTCTCACCTTTTTTTTTACTATTCTCCTTTTTCTTTGAGTTTTTTCCCCTTTTGGAGTGATTTTTGGGCATTGATTGCGGGAGATACAGGTGACCATTTGTGATTACGTCTAGATCAGGTTGGTTCTCTAATCTTTCTCAATCATTTACATGTTTTTTTTTTTATCTAATTTCATCCTTTAATTTATGAGCTTGGGCTCCTTGGAAAACTCTAGAGCGTTGAACATGATTGAAGCTCCCTTAAGTAATCGAGGGGAGCGTCGATCGAGATTTCAACACCCTGGTATGTTTTCTTGGGGAGCGCTAGTGCTCTATTCTTTCCCTCCAAGAAGCGTTGGGCACAAAAGTTATTTTTTTTGTTGGTTTTTTAGGCTGTAAAAAGGAAATTATTTTCTTGGAAAAATTAACTAATGTCATTCTTTCATGAATTTGCAGGTTTGCACATAGCCAATCATGATTGAGTGGAAGGAATGAGAACATGAATTCGATGATATGGCTGCCTTACAAGACCCTCAAGCGAGGGAAGTATCGAGTGAAATACATGCTATCTATTTCAACATTAAATTGTCAACCCAAGGCTTGTAAGCTTCGAGGTGATGGCACTGTATGTGCAGGTCTAGAGCTCTAATCTAGAAGTCTAAGTTAATGTCAACAACACACTCAAATAATAAAGAGATTAAACAAACTAGAACAACTCGTCACCTATGGAAGAAACCCGATATGGGGTGATCATATCTCACGAGTTAGGTCATTAATCTATTTGTTGGTGATTGAAATATATTGGAAAATTTAAGATGTGAGAAAACTAAGGTGCGAAAATCAGTACAAGGGAAAAATCGAAAACCGGTACTGGAATAAAAAACTAGTGCAAGAATCTATTATGCAAAATATGAGACTAGGCATGAAAAATCACTATTCTAATTACTCCTTTTACTTGGAAATCCAACTCTGTGATTCATTTACTCAATTTAGATTAGCACATTGATTTCTACATAAAAATGTAAAGTAGAAACAAAAAAATCTACTGAAAACTTTGCCATTCAAGGAATATCAATATACTAAACACATGTTCTTATAACTAGTTATACTGATGAACTAATTACCAAAAAGGATTTAAAATCAGAAATCATGTTGTCATACGTGAACTAGAAATGTCTCAACAGAGATGTAATGATTACACAGTCTTGTAGGAGTTAGCTAAAAACAAAATCTAATGGATTATGAATAATTGATATGTGCAATTTTTAAATGATCAACCTGCAAAGGAGATACATACACTTTAAAACACAGTTTATGTAATAAAAAAGGAAAATATGCATACCTAGAACACAGTTAAGTAAGCATAGTCTAAGTAATCAAAGGAGAGTATATATATTTACAACACAGTTAAAAGAGATGCATCTATAATTGAAACACAGTACGATTGAGTAACCTGGAAAAAAGAAGTTATATAAATCTGAATATATAGTAAGATAAAAATGCACATACTACTGATGGGCCCCCCAAGTAGTTGTGGTACTCCAACTTATAAAACAAACACGATTTTCAACACATCAACTCGGATTATATTAAAATCAGAAATACATAAGAGTGATACATTTTAACAGTGTACAACGATTATCTCATCATGGTAATCCCCCTTTGTGTTATGTGCTTCAGGTGTATATAGAGTCTGAGAGGTCGATCACTGAAAGGGTTGAGTCTCTCTCAAAACTAGAAAATCATTTAATTGTTCTATTAATAGACAATGAGTCTTAAAACCATAGCTTGAATATAGGACCTAGATTTAACTGACTAAATCAAAATACAATAGGATCCATAACAAGAGGGCGATAATGGGTAAAAAACACATGTTCCAGTTTTTCCTGAAAACACCCGCAAGTATGCTAACAACCAAATCTGGTGTGCTCTGAGTTCTGTAATAAGGGTCGGATGGAGGTATGGATCTGTCTGTTGAACATTTGGGCTACCGGATTAAGGGTCAGATGACGGTCCATATCTGTCTGATATAAATTCGGGCTACCGAATGAAGGGCCAGATTCGCCTGATATGTAATTTCGAGTTGGCTCTCTTGTGAAACAATGTGGGAACAAGTGTCAGAATGGGTGTTGTAATCTCAATCCATTTGATCATGATCCAATGTATGGAAACACCTATCTCCCACAATATTAGGAATTAGTTTATCATTAATAAAAACATATAAAATGCACCAAGAATAATAAATTAAGCACGAACTCACATCATTTACTTTTATTGCTTTTAATCAAAGGATTTAAATAAAATACCAACATTTTAAAGTAAATGGGATGGTTTATGGTTAAATGTGATGACATAATAGTGAAATAAGGTGGAATAAAGAATCAAATTTAAGAGCCCATCATGCCCCCAAACCGAAGATATGGCACGTCCTCATGCCATGAATAAATTGGAACTGACATTTTATTCATTTCAAAAACTCTGTACTTTCAACAACAACTGTAGGCAATATTCATCAGAAGAAATCCAACATTATTATACTAAAAAAAAAATTGGAACTTAGAAAAAGAAGTATTAATGCTATGGAATGAGAAGACTAAAACACTTATAAATTTTGGAATTGAAATAGCCCATACATACAATTTTATCATTGTATGCTTACGAGGACCATATAAGTTATGATTGGGGACTTTTTCTTTAAACATGAAAAGATGAGGGTATAAATGGTCTTTAATACATGGAAAAAACCATAAAAAATGTTGACACAGGGGCAGACCCAGGGTTCAGCTCCAAGAGCGCACCAACAAGCCCTAACTACTGGCCCTTTCAGCAACACCTGCGAGGCAGGTGCAGTCTCACCCGAAGTAGCTATGGGGGGTTACAGGACATAGATGTCTACAACCAAGGGAATACAAAGTGGATCCAATACAAGAAAAACACAACATCTTGCTATCAATTACCAACTTAGATCTACTTTGGACAACCATTTGTCATATATAACACAACAATGCAATAACAGTATATCTATAAACAAGAGAACACAAAATCAATCACATACAACACCAAGAAATACATGGTTCAACCCCCCCTGGGGCTACGCCCACATAAATGTGCTTTATATTTAAGATGAAAACATACAGTTCTTATCTGCGCTCTTAGATAGAATATCCTCTCTCTTTCTCTCTTCTATCTTCTCTCGGTCCTCCCTCTCTGCGCACCCAGCTATAGGGTTGATCTTCGCACCCAGCTGAAGATCTTACAACACAGACTTCCCTCACTACTCAATGCTTCTCTCTCTCTCTCCCAACAATAATCAAACATAGAAATAACAATTCGGAACCAACCCTCTTCCCTCATCTAGGTTCTTATTTATAAATTACAATATCTCACCAACAACTGTAGGCCAAAACCTAAGTTTCAAAACCCTAGGTGTATAAAACACTAGGTCAAATTGACCCACGTTTTCAGGGCTTCGTCAGCCTGCCTTTCCTTCCTTCTCACGCGGTGCTCCAAAGCATCCAATGGTGGCTTTTTCTACTTGCTGAGTTGTCCACAATCCATCTTCCTTGTTGATTTGTCATCCTCGATCTCCTCATCCAATGGCTTTCTTTCTCTTACTTTGCACCATCTTTTCTTCTCTTCTGCTCACTTCGACCCAGTGTCAGTCATTGTCTCTTCTGTGTAGTTCACATTCTATATTGTGTGCCTTAATATTCACTTACTTCCATACCCAAGGGCCAACAAGCCCCCAACATTCACCTATGACTCGTCACGAGGCACTTCAAATCTGATCCTTCTGATTTTCTTCAACTTCAGGTTGTGCGGAGCAGCCTGTGCTTTCTGCTCTATCCCTCCCTTCCTTGTGCAAACTGTCTTTTTTGTGTTTGGTACCCATTTTCAAGTGCACCTGGTACCTGGACCCTTTTCCATATGTTGTTAATGAGCGCTGAGAGGCAGGGGATTGTCATAATACAATTTCAATCGGCTCCCGTTCACCAAACCTTCTTTCCATTCTCCATTGAAAGTCTTCAACTACGTAGGTCCTCCTTCTGTGACATAGACAACCTCATATGGCCCTATCCAATGTGTTCAAAACTTTCCTGGATGCATCATGAACTTACTATCATATACCAGAACCAAATCTCCTTGCTTAAATGCCTTCTTCTTAATGTGTTTGTCATGGTATAATTTTTCTCTTTCCTTTTGTACTTGCTGATGATATCCAACAATAAATATGTCTTCTTCTAGTTCGACCAACTACGCGAGCCTCTCTTGAACATCGCCAGTGTCATCCATATCTGTAAAGGCTATGATTGTTAAGCTTGGGACCAAATATTCCATCGGGACAACTGCTTCAAGATCGTAAACCAACTTAAAGGGAGTCTGCATGGTCAACTTCTTGCAAGTGGTTCTGTAGGCCCATAGTACTACTGGTATTCTTAAATCCCATTCATCCCTATTCACACTACAAATCTTAGTCAACGTTGTCTCCAAAATCTTATTCAATGCTTCAACTGTCTCATTTTCTTGTTGATGGTAGGGTGTGCTCTTCTGATGATGGACTGCAAATTCCTCAGTCAAGGCTTCAACGCTCTTATTGATGAAATGTGTGCCTTGATCACTCATAAGGATCTCTTGGCATCCAAACCTAGTTATGATATCATCAAATATGAAGTGTACAAATGTAGTTGCACTACAGTCCTTAACTTCTCTTTCTTCGGCCCATCTGGTCAATTACTCTGTCGCAATGACTATGTATCTGGCTCCTGTGCACTTGCCCGGTGGGTTTATAGGTCCCACAAAATCAATGGCCCATTTCGCAAATGCTTGTAGCGTTAACTGCGGTGCTAAAGGAATTTCATCTCTTCTGGACATTTTCCCAACTCTTTGACATACATCACAGGCTCTATAATAGTCTTAGCATCTCTGTGTAAGGTAGGCCACCAAAGGCCAGCTCTAAGAGCCTTCTGCATTGTTTCTTTCCCTGCGTAGTGTCCTCCTGCGATGCCTTCATGAGCTTCTGTGAGGATCAACGGTCTCTCTATCTCCATAACACACCTCCTCAATATCTCATCAGGCCCCATCTTGTATAGTTGTCCAGCTATAAGTGAAAAGTATGCAACACGCACTACCAGTTGTTTCTTCTGGGTGATTGTATATTCACTCGGTGCCATTCCTGTTGACAGGAACTGGACTATCTCTGCGAAGTAATCATCAATCTTTCTAATGGCCAACAACTGTGCATACGACAATGTATCCTCCAAACTAGTAGGCTCTTCTCCATGTTTTAACCTCGAAAAGTGGTCAGGACCTTTGTTCATTCTCCCTGACTTAACCACAATCTCAAAATCATATTGCTAGAATAGCAGAAGCCATCTGCATATTATCCCCCCCAACACTAGCTTTTTGACTAGGTATTTTAGCGCGGAGTGATCAGTGAACATTTTAAAGTGTCCTCCCAACAAGTAGTGGTGAAACTTCTACAGTGCATACACCATGGCTAACCCTTCTCTCTCAGTGGTGGTGTAATTAATTTCAGCCGTTGATAGCTTCCTGATAGCAAAGGCTAATGGGTGGTCAATGTCTCCAGTTCCCAGTTGTGATAACACAACTCCTAATGCAATAGAAGATGCATCGACATGTACATGAAATTCCTTGCTCCAATCTAGGAAAACCAGGATAGGCGCAGTAACCATTTTCTGTTTCAGTGTGTCGAAGCTCTGTTGGCATTCTTCTGTCCACTTAAACTAACAATCTTTCTTCAAAATCTTCTTCATGGTTGTTTTGATCTATGCATAGCCTTTAATGAACTTCTTGTAATATCTAGTGTGTCCCAGCGCAGTGTGCAACTGTTTGACTGATGTAGGAGGGGGCATATCAACTATAATGGAAATCTTAGATGGGTCTACCAACAATCCCTGCTTACACACAATATGACCTAACAACACTCCAAATGGTGAAAATAAGATGCACTTCTTCAAGTTCAAGGCAATATGACACTGCCTACACTTATCCAACATTAGTCTTAAACATTTAATATGATTTTGTAATAAGCTAAAAACAGTCCAATCATCAAAATATGCTTCTAGGAATTTATGTAAAAACTCCTTGAATGCTTTGACCACCACCCTGGAAAATATGGTTGGGGCATTCTTTAATCCAAACGACATCACTGTATACTAGTAGGATCCCTATTCTGTTGCAAATGTGGTCTTATGGCAATCTTCCTTGGCAATCCGAATCTGATGGTATCCTAAAAATCCATCTGTAAAAGAATATACCTCATGTCCTCCTACATTATCTAACACTTCGTCAGTGAATGGTGTAGGGAATGGGTCATGCAAATAGGCATCATTTAGCTTTCAGATATCTATGCAGATCCTAATTTCTCCTATCTTCTTGTCTTGTACCACCATAGGGATAATCCACTCTTACTCTTCAACAAGTTCTATGATTCCTGCTTCCAACATTATGTCAAGTTCAATCTTCACTTTCTCCTTATATTTAGGGTTCAATCTGTAGGGTCTCTATTTAACTGACGTTGCATATGGTTTCAAAGGGATCCTCATCTATCCCATGGTCCCTTTAATTCTCTTCATATCAGTGAACTTGGTTGGAAACAAGTCCTGATATTCATGTAGTAACTCTGTGATCTTGTCAATAGTGGCAGCATCCCAATAATCTCCAACATTTGCAAGCTTCGTTGTTTTCTCTGTTCTAATATTGAATTTCTTGATCTTGATAAGCTATCCAATGAAAGGTAGTTCAACTCCTAGTCCTTCTATGTCTCTCTGTCCTTTTGTTTCAGTAATGTTCACCTTCCTAGGATCATTATCTTCGTCAACATTGATATTGTAACAACCTTGCAATTTCTGGAGAGGCGTAGTCCAATCATCCTCTTCTTGTTCCAAAGGGAGGCTAGGTGCCTCCTCAAATACTTTCAGTCTTATAATATGTAATTCTTGATCTACTGTAGGACATTGGCTTTCAAATAAAAAGGTAGTTACAAAGTTTTGAGTCATACCTTCCCAATCTGCAGTGATGAGGCCCATTTCTTCTTGAAGATACCAGTTGATAGGGGTTGTGTCCAGTGTATTGATGAATTTGTGCACCCACTTCTCTTGAGGAATGTTGCTCCATGCTTCCTCGCAACTTCTCACATGCTCCTTCAGACAGCTTCGACCTGTGTACCTAACTTCACAGCCTTCTACTTTCTCTAAAAATCGTGTTGTCATCAAAGTGCGACATTGTATCCAGTCTGTAATGTTGTTTTTGTGTGTCCCCCACCATCTTTCTAAGGTTGATTTCAGGGCCTCATCCATTGCCAACAATATTTTTTGTATTGGTACAATTTCTTCAAATTCCAACAAGAAAGATTCTAAATGATTTAGACCATCAAAGGTGGGCAAGTTACTTACTGTTGTGCCGATCCATCGAACTTCTCTGGTTAATCTAGCACATCTCCTTGTAGATACTTCATACATTTTGTTATGCCATTTCTCCAGTTCTTCTTCTGAATATGATGAACATGCGTTGTCACTTCGCCAGCTTAGGTTCCCATCCACCGTAGGATTAATGTAATCCTCCTGTCTAGTTGTTAATTTGTATATGTTTTATAGTTCATATGCATGGTATTCTTCCCTGATAGGTTCTATGTATCTCTGACCTTCATTGGGATCCAAAGGTGCAATCAACCTAAGGCCATCTCCTTCAAACGTCATTCTTATTTTCTTTAAATCAACCACAGTGGAATTATTGAAAGCCCAATCAATTCCTAACAGCGCAGGGTAAGGACAACTATCATCAACTATCTCAATCACCTCAAAGTCTGCAAATGTCCTTACTCCATCGATGTCCACAGGGACATGTTCCAATATTCTAAAGGGGATTACAACTTGTTGATTAGCCATCCTAAGCTTGATAGGGGAGTAAATCAAATTAGGTTTTCCCATCAGTGCCCAGGTCTACTTCGTCATGACATTGACCTCCGACCCTAAGTCGAGGACTACATAGTCTATATCATACTCTCCAATTTGAGCATTCAAGTGTAGTTCCTTATTTGTCCTTCTCTTTTTAGAGACTTGGTGTACTTCCCTATTCAACAAGGGATCTATCTTTCCTAACTCGTATTGTCTGATTAAATTTTGTAGCTCTTGTCCAATGATTTCATCCTGAATCAGCTTAATACAAGTATATAAGAATTCCATGAGCTTGCTTACCTCTTTTCCTTCTCCTGGCAGAGAAGACTAGTCGAATTCCAGAGGCATTCCACATTCTCTTACTTTTGGTTGTGTCTTCGATGAAGAACCTTGGTCTCTCTTGAATTATTTTCTTGCCTCCTCAAATCTTTGTTTTTCTTTCTTTTCATCAAAATCTTGTGTCGTCTCTGTAGCTTTCCTGACTCCTGATTATTATATAGTCTTTCCTTGGGTCACTCTGTCTTCTCCTGTAACAATGCATCCTCTAGTGATAACAACGACTCTAGGGTCCTCTCCGTGAGTTTCAACATATATTAGTTGCACTTGCGAGTTCTGTTGAGGTCCTCGTCTCTCCTGAAGTTTGTCGAGCAACACAGGACAATCTTTGATAACATGTTCGAATGAGCTGCAGTAGATGCAAGTGGTACAAGGGTTCTGACAGTCCCTTGCTAAGTGTCTTAGCTACGTGCAGTTGTAACAAATGATCTGTCCTTGACCTCGACCCATACCTCCCCCTCTTTCTCTTCCTATGAATCCACCTCGAGGGTTGAAGTTTCCTCTTTCTGGGTAATTATACTGCATAGTGCTTCCTTCTTTTTGTACTTCACCTTGAATTTTGTATATATCCCTCAACCTTTCATGCATGAGGTCGTAAGACCTACAATCCCTGTCTTTGTGTCCTGCCAAGTTACAAAACGCACAATACAAATTTGTGGGTGTTTGGACATATTTTTTCAGATAGTAACATTCACCAGGGCGATGTCCATTTCTGCATACCTCACACTAGGGTAGGGTAACTTGCTTCAAAGGGCTTGGAGCTCCAGAGGCCAAGTATTCATGAAATAAGGGACAATGTTCCTTATCATGGCCTTCTAATTTTCATTTGATACACCAAATGTCTTCTCTTTTATATTTTCCCTTGTCTTTCTTCATATCTTCGACCTGTAGAGACAAGATAGTCAACTGACTCAATATTTGACTCATACCTGACTTGGATTCTCCCATAGGTGATGATTCTAACTTTATGGTGATCTCCAATGCCTCAGCCTGCGAAGCAATCTTCTATTGCATCAGAGGAACTCTGATGTGTGGTAAGAGAGCAACAATGAACCATTCCTTGTTCTGCTCATCTGGGATCTGGAAACTCAAATGGCCTGTCAAGGTCTTAAATCTTTGATCAAACCCCCACATAGGTTCAACTATTCTCTGCTTGATTTATTTTAGCTCTATAATGCATTGCAACTCTGACTTAGGTTTCTTGAATTTAGAAATTAGCGCAGTCTTAATTACATTCAACGGTTTCAGTGCAACTCCTTGGACAAATTTGATGTACCATCTCAGCGCGCGATATATCAGGGCAGTACTAAACTGAGCCCGTTTAACAGCTTCGTCGGTGATATTTTTAATACTCCACACAACTTCACATAGAAACCAATGATGATCAGGATCTTCATATCCATCTCTTCTAAAGGTGGGTAACCTCATCTCATCTGCCATAGGTCTTCCTAGGTTTCCTGACTGAGTATGTGGTGGAATGCTAGTGATAGTGCTTAGAGTGCTTTGGTGACTCTGATTAATTAATGTTGTTGAAACAATAAGAGGAATAATAGTACTTACTTCAATAGTCGGCGTGGTTCCTGAAGTTTCTAGCTCTTCCCGGCGAGGTCCTTCAGCTTTCCCTTCCTCTTCCCTAGCGGATTATGAATGCTCTTCATCTGTCAGATCTTCCTCTTCTCCACTATAGAAACCCTCATTCCCATAGGTCTTCTTAAACAGGTTTGCAAGAGGGACTTCTCTGAATGCTCTCCCACTGTGTGTATGTCCAGCCTCTGTGTCGTTGTCACTGCTTGAGTTCTTGAAAATTAGCCTTTTCCAATCCGACCAAATACTGTATCTTCAAGATGTTCTTCTCATGAAATATCATATTGATCCTCAACTTCATAAATTGTAAAAATTTCCCCCTAGGTCCCTTAAAGAAATACCTTTCGGTTTGGCTATATGACTCTACTCTATCAACATCAAACTCGGTGATATACCCTCCAATGGCACTATCGAACCAGTGATCTACTTCTCTTGACATGACGTTATCATCTCTCTTGACCTTCTTGATCAGCGTCGATGTCCAAACCACAGGTGGTCTAGATCTGATCTCAAATTGGGTTTCTGCTAACCTAGCTAGCCACTCGAATAACTCCTGATGAATTCCTCCAAAGAAAATCTCGTGTATATCAGTAAAGATATATCTTCCCAACCAATCCTCTATTCTAAGATTAGGGTTCTTGTTCTGGGCTTCAACGAAGTCCTTTTCTTGATCCTCTATCTTCTTCTGAATCTCTGTCTTGGATGGAAACCACCTTGAGATTCCCTCAAGAAGATTCATGTCCCGACAACGAAACCATTTGTTGGCACAGGGGCAGAACCAGGGTTCAGCTCCAAGAGCACACCAACAAGCCCTAACTACTAGCCCTTTCGGCAACACCTGCGAGGCAGGTGCAGTCTCACCCAAAGTAGCTATGGGGGGTTTCAGGACACATATGTCTACAACCAAGGGAATACAAAGTGGATCCAATACAAGAACAACACAACGTCTAGCTATCAATTACCAGCTTAGATCTACTTCGCACAACCATATGTTAGATCTAACACAACACTGCAATAACAATAGATATATAAACAAGAGAACACAACATAAATCACATACAAAACCAAGATATACGTGGTTCACCCCCCTGGGGTTACGTCCACAGAAATGTGCATTATATTTAAGATGAAAACATATAGTTCTTATCTGCTCTCTTAGCTAGCAAATCCTCTCTCTTTCTCTCTTCTATCTTCTCTCATTCCTCCCTCCATGTGCACCCAATTGCAGGGTTGATCTTCGCACCTAACTGAAGATATTACAACACGGACTTCCCTCACTGCTCAATGCTTCTCTCTCTCTCCCAACAATAATCACACATAGCAATGACAATTCAGAACCAACCCTCTTCCCTCATCTAGGTTCTTATTTATACATTACAATAGCTCACCAATGAATTTAGGCCAAAACCTAAGTGTCAAAACCCTAGATACAGAAACCCTAGGTATCTAAAACCCTAGGTCAACTTGACCCACGTTTTGAGGGATTTGCCAGCCTGTCTTTCCTTCCTTCTCGTGCGGTTCTCCAAAGCATCCAACGATGGATTTTTATGCTTACTGAGTTTTCCACGATCCATCTTCCTTGCTGATATTGCATCCTCAATCTCCTCGTCCAACGACTTTCTTTCTCTTACTTCGCACCATCTTTTCTGATCTTCTGCTCACTTCGACTGAGTATCAGTCACCATGTCTTCCGCGCAATTCACATTCTATCTTTTCTTCCTTAATATTCACTTAATTCCATATCCAAGGGCCGACAGAAAACCAATCATCCCTTTTTCATTTTTAAAGGCTTACAATCATTCAAGTAATATTGATAACGTTTGCATTTCAGTTCATTAAATTGCTACACTTATGGGTCCCATTTCTAGGATAGTGACATCCTATATATAGTATGAATTAAATGACATGGTCTTAAGATCATCTTACGGACATTCTCAAATGGAAAATAGATGAGATTTATTTATCCCTTTTTTTCAAACATGCATGCTTCTTCTTAAGGATTTACACAAGTATATTGTTTATACAGAAAAATATATATTAGGCATAGTAAAAGACATCAAAGTTAGAACCTATTTCCAACAATACGTTTCAGTACCCTGATGGGGTAACTTTGATATCTAATAAATATCCTCTTCCAGGAAGAATGCCCCATTTCCAGCAAGCTTGTTCAGTACGCTGATGGT
The DNA here is from genome assembly GCA_009831015.1 of Picea engelmannii. Taxonomy (NCBI): domain Eukaryota; kingdom Viridiplantae; phylum Streptophyta; class Pinopsida; order Pinales; family Pinaceae; genus Picea; species Picea engelmannii. Next base: position 231,247 of record ML780520.1, on the reverse strand, counting down.
TTTTCCTAGTCATACAACAGACTGGTACCCGCTGCCAGTAGATCTTTTCAGTATCCTGGCAGGTTAACTTCTTACACCCATATTACAACCTTTACCACCACCCTTAATATTTGTATGTATGTATTTATTTCACAATGATATGGGGAGGCAACTCTGAAAACCTTTTTATGGAATGGGATGGTATATGGGTAGGATGAAACTCTATAAATTTCCCATAAAAGATTGTTCGCATGAAAAAGAGACTTATGCATTTATATTAGTCCAAAGACATATCATTGTCAAACTTACTTAATGTGTAGTGGATGAGTCCATAAGAGAATGACTTAAATATGTCTCTAGTCCCTAAGTCTATCTTCTTCATATAAGATTATAGTAGTGTTCCCTCATAAGTAGAAGTCTCATTCACTCTCATGCTACTATTTGGTAAAGATGCTTGAATAACTAGCTTTGGTATGAATATTGGGATGTACAGGTTACCTAGGGGTATTATTATGAAGACCTTAAGGTTTCATTAAATCCCCATAGTGCTTTAAATATTGGCATTCAATATATTGTTATTATTAATGGTCTGAAATACGCATGTAATAAGGGAAATAAAGATCCATAATTGTTTTGGTTTCTAGTATTAAACTATCAATACTATCTTCATCTTAGTTCCTTTATTGAAAAAGAAAACACAAAGAGATGATGCATTAACTTGATACTAAACATGATGTCTCTTTTATTCATTATCCTACTCTACCTAAAAAGAAAAGAAAATATTTATTGAAGTGTGAGAACATTTCTAATGTAACCATGTATGAAGAAGAATAAGAAACATACCCATATCCAAATACGAAAAAGTTATCACAGGGATTACCTAGATATGAAGAACCAACCAACCTACTTGTTTTGGAATCAGAAAGTGTTGAACAAGAGAATGGTATTATAGCCTGATGACCTCTTGAAACCAAACTTCGATTTAATCTTGATGTTCATCAGTAGTAATTTCTATGCCCTCCTTCATCATGCCATGTAGATCCTCTTCTTCTGGATGATAGGTTTCTTAAGTAGATAAAGGATCTATTGAGAACTCCTCAATTTTAGGTCTTAATGGTCGCTCTCCATCTGATGTAGTCTCCAATTTTTCACCTTCCTCTGCAGTTTGGCAAGGAGAACCTTTTTGTAGCTCAGGGAACTTTGGTCCTTCTAGTATTTCCAGAGAGGTAGATAAATTTTTGGTTGCTGCGAAAATATGTTCTTCCTAAGAAGGAGAAATTTTGGTTGTTGCCAGGATTTGAGAGACTTCTTCCAAGCTAATGGTCACCTTTGAATCCATTATTTTGGTTGATGAGTCCTGCCTCACACATGGATTAGTGTCTGGGGTTATTACAACACCCAAAAAAAATTATTATTATATTTTTAAGATTTTAATCAAAACTACCTAAAAAAATGAAACACATACTTAAAGCTGATTTGCGCAAACCAAACACACCACGCTTGCATAAAATAAATCACACTTGCAGGAAATAAATCAAAGCATAAAATAAAACATGATTGCAGGAACGAAATCAAACTCACATGTGTATGAAAGTAAACACACAGGCAGGAAAAATAAACACACTTTTCGAAAGGGAAGCACACTTGCATGAAAGAAATAAAACTTGTGTAAAAGAAATAAATAAAGCACACTTGCAATAAATAAGCACACTGGAAGGAAAAATAAATTGTGCCAAAGTAAACACACCTTGCAGAAAGATAAAACACACTTTTGCAAGAAAATAAACACGCTTGCAGGAAAGTAAATTGCAAGAAAGTAAACACACTAAGAAAAATAAACAAACTTGCAGAAAAAGTAAACACTCTTGTGGAAAGGGAACGATAAGGATTTGGAGCAACCCATTAAAATGGATGCACAGGTTCTTACAACTCATCTTAAAGTTTCTCCTCCACCTTATTGTGTAATTAAAGGCAACCTACCTACCTAAGTTTTAATCCCTTTAGAACCTCCTCGACAACAATGCCAAAAATGTCGAGTGAAATACATGCTATCTATTTCGACATTAAATTCTCAACCTGGGGATCGTAAGATTTGAGGTGCTGGCACTGTATGTGCAGGTCTAGAGCTCTAATCTAGTAGTCTAATTTAATGCCGACAACACACTCAAATAATAAAGAGATTAAACAAACTAGAACAACTCGTCACCTATGGAAGAAACCCGATATGGAGAGATCATATCTCGCGAGTTAGGTCATTAATCTATCCATTGGTGATTTAAAGCTATTAGAAAATTTAAGATGCGATAAAACTAAGGTGCGAAAATCAGTACAAGGGAAAAATCGAAAACCGGTATCGGAATAACAAACTAGTGCAAGAATATATTATGCAAAAGATGAGACTAGGCATGAAAGATTATTATTCTAATTACTCTTTTTACTTGGAAATCCAACTCTGTGATTCATTTACTCAATTCAGATTAGCACATTGATTTCTACATAAAAATGTAAAGTAGAAACAAAACAATCTACTGAAAACTTTGCAATTCAAGGAATATCAATATACTAAACACATGTTCTTATAACCAGTTAGACTGATGAACTAATTACCAAAAAGGATTTAAAATCAGAAATTATGTTGTCATACTTGAACTGGAAATGTCTCAACGGAGATGTAATGATTACACAATCCTCTAGGAGTTAGCTTAAAACACAATTTTTAAATGATCAACCTGCAAACAAGATACACACAATTGATATGCACAATTTTTAAATGATCAACCTGCAAACAAGATACACACAATTGATATGCACAATTTTTAAATGATCAACCTGCAAACGAGATACACACACTTTAAAACACATCTTTTGTAATAAAAAAGGAAAATATACATACCTGAAACACAGTTAAGTGAGCACATTGTAAGTAATCAAAGGAGAGTATATATATTTACAACACAGTTAAAAGAAATACATCTATAATTGAAACACAATATGAAAGAGTAACCTACAAAAGAGAATTTATATAAATATGAATATATAGTAAGATATAAATGCATAGCCCACTGGTGGCCCCCCCAAGTAGTCGTGGTACTCCAACTTATAAAACAAACACGATTTTCAACACATCAACTTGGATTATATTAAATTAAAAAATACATAACAGTGATACATTTTAACAATGTACAACAATTATCTCATCATGGTAATCCCCCATTGCATTATGTGGCTTCAAGTATATATAGAGTCTGAGAGGTCTACCACTAAAAGGGTCGACTCTCTCTCAAAAACAGAAAATTGTTCAATTGTTCTATTAATAGACAATGAGTCTTAAAATTTTAGCTCAAATATAGGAGCTAGATTTAACTATCTAAATCGAAATAAAATAAGAGCCATAGCAAGAGTGTGATAATGGGTAAAAAACCCATGTTACAGTTTTGCTCGAAAACACCTACAAGTATGCTAATGGCCAAATCTGTTGCATGTCGAGTTTCATAATAAGGGCCGAATGGAGATCCAGATTTGTCTGTTGAACATTCGAGCTGCCAAATTAAGGGCCATATGAAGGTTCTGATCTGTCTGATATAAATTCAGGCTACCAGATGAAGGGCCGGATTCGCCTGATATGTAATTTCGAGTTGGCTCTCTTGTGCAAAAATATGAGAGCAAGTGTCAGAATGAGTGTTGGAATATCAAGCCATTTGATCATGATCCAATGTATGGAAACACATATCTCCCACAATATCAGGAATTAGTTTATCATTAATAAAACCATATAAAATACACTAAGAATAATAAATTAAGCACGAATTCACATCATTTACTTTTATTGATTTTAATCAAAGGATTTAAATAAAAGACAAACATTTTAAAGTAAATTTGATGGTTTATGGTTAAATGTGATGACATAATAGTGAAATAAAGTGGAAGAAAGAATCAAATTTAAGAGCCCATCAAGCAGCTCTACGAAATTGTGGCTTGCTAAAGTACTTCAAGCTACAGAATATGAGAAAATAAGTCCTTTTACTCAAGTATCTAATCGGGTTATGGGATAATGACAAACAATCGTTCTAGATAGGATCACACATGCTTGAGATCGACATGGACTATGTGTATTTCCTGACAGGGCTCTCGAGGAGGGGAGCACCTATTCTTTTGTCTGGGAATCGGTCCACTCCATGGCTAACAGAGGCATATGTTGCCCAGTATTGTGTACCAAGGTCATGCTTGGTAGGAGGGAGGATTGTCATTTAATATGTCATGGAACTATCTCTACGATCCATTGTCTTCGCTATCACAAAAATGGCAGGAAGTACCAATGCTCACATTTCTTCCAAGTCTCAGATATCATATGCTATTCAATGCTTGGAGCCAAGGATTTTTAACTGGAGTGCAGTGTTTTTAAGGAATATCAAAGAGAAGATTTCTAAGTGTCGAACATGAAGGCATAAGAAATTTGGGTACTCTTAGTTTCATTTTTCCTAGAGAGAGTTCCACAGATGCAACCACATGTTTTATTGATATCACACCCCATGACTGAGCCTTGTATGGAGTGATGGATGAGTCTTTCACCTAGATTGGTAAACGAACCCTCAACCTTTCATTTTACTGCTGACTTCTTTACGGTGGAGGAGACAACTTGTGGTTATAGAGGATTTCCCATATGTTGGGGTTGACTTTAGGGGCAATGCATATTTAGTGCTTCCCGAGGAGACACAGTGGGATGCATCAGGCATGAAAGATCATAACCTTGTAACAATATTTCTTGTTTTTATATGTTTTTTTTTTGTTGTACGATGAGGGATATAAGTCATTTGTTTTTCATCATGCAGACAGAGGTGTGTCATGTCCGGAAGAGATGTCAGCACTAGGGCATTGTGGAGATTCTCAGGCAATAGTAGAAGTTGATGTCGGAGTAGGAGGACTCTGAGAGGTGTAGAGGAACTTCTGTGGTTTGACCATGGGCGTTCCTTCCATTAGGATACAAGATGTACCCTTACATATTCAGAGATATATAGTTTGGGTACCTAAAGGTCTTAGTCATTTTCTACGACGAGTAGCGAGAGCAGTCGTGTGCTATGTTGAGAATAATGTGGTGCAGGGAGACAAGTAGATTCTCCTGACATTTTTATTCTTTTATGATGATTCTATGGGCATAAAGGCCCACGTTTTTCCCTACTATGTTCTTTTTGGATTATGTATTTTAACAAAACTTTCATTATTTGTACTCTATGTATATACGAGATTTACAGTGGCAACTTATATTATATATATATATGTGTGTGTGTGTGTGTGTGTGTGTGATGTTTTTTTCTTTATGTACCAAATGTTTATCTATGCGAAATATACCAATCTAACATATAATTTGATAATGAATCTATAGTTGTGTTAAGTACTCTCGATATATGTCTATATTCTAGAAATTCAAAAGATCTTTCGAGATGACGAACCCTTAGATGGAGACGTAGAAAAATTGGATTACGAACAACCTATTCACGGTTTAGTTAAAAAACCATGAGTTGAGAATCAAGGTTGATAATCAATTGAGATATACCCAGAGAAGAAGCTTCAGTTGAAATTCCAATGAAAACATGATATTTTGCAACGTTATTGGTTGCAGATCTAAGGAAAATTCCTCCTGAACTTAGTAACTTGCCAAACCCAAGTTGTAGAAGCGATATTTTGGATATGTCAACTAGCACCATTCGCAAACCCGAAATAGATGGGAAAGGATGATGACATATGCACATTAAAGTACAAAGCAAAGTATAAGCAGCTTTTAAAGAATGGGGAAAAACTCATGCACACAAAAGCAAAGACACACCAAATAAAAAAAAAATAGTACAATAATGTACAAAGAAAACATGTTGGATATTCTATGCATAGTACGTCTTTAGGTAAAGCCCATTTCAGGGCTCACTGAGAGATAATCCATCGTAATTCACTAACTCATATGCGTCTCTTTGTAACACACATTTTACGATGTATGGTCTATTCCACATGGGTTCTAAATTTCCTACCCCAAGTTTGTCATGATCTTGATCATAGACCAGAACCAGATATCCTTCTGCGAAAGCAAGAGGATGGACAAACTTATTGTATTGATTCTTGATGCATTTTTGATATGTCTCGTTGATGAGAGCATCATCACGATGGGTTTCATCCATATCTGTTAGATATAAAAATTGTTCTTCTTAAACAAAAGTATGGGATAGGAGTTCTACAGTGAGTTTCAAAGAGGAAATATCACATCTGATTGGTAACACTAATTCTAACTCGTATACCAACTGGAAGGGTGTAAATCAAGTGGCGGTTTTAACTGAAGTTCGATAAGCCCAAAGTGAAGAGAATATTTGCAAATGCCAAGAGTTTTTTTTCACTCCCACCATGCGTTGAAGCATGGTATTCAAGACTTTGTTGATGGCTTCAACTTGTCCATTTTCCTAAGGATGGTAAGGGGATGAATTTTCATGATGAAAACCTAACTTGGTGAGCAATTCACCCATCATCTGGGTCTGGAAATGGGATCCATGATCAATTACAATAGATTGTGGGACTCTGAAGCAAGAGATGATGTGATTGCACACAAAAAGTGTTGTAGTTCGGCCATCATTAAGAAATGTAGGCATAGCTTCATCCCATTTAGTAAAATAATCGACATCAACGACAATATAACCATGCCCCCCTGCTGAGGTAGGCTTACATTGCATGAAATTGATACCCCATTTCGCAAAGGCACCAATGGAGACAATGGGATGAAGTGGAGTTGGGTGGGTACGTGCTTTCTTATGAAATATCTGACAGGGCACGAATTGTTTAACAACCTCAATGCAATCTTTGAATATGGAAGGCCAAAAATAACCAACACGTAATATTTTTTGGGTTGTAGCCATCCCCGAAAGATGACCGCCACAAGCTCCAAGGTGATAGTCATTTAAAATGTTCTCATCCTCTTCATGAGTTAAGAAATGTTGTAAAACAATGTCAATGTCATGGAGATACAAAGTTTTGCCAATGATAAGGTAGTTCTTTGAATGGTGTCTAATGCGATGTTGTTCATCACATGAAATTACAGGCTGAAATCGTTGGGTTTGGAGATAGAGAAGAATGTCTCCATATGCAAGATACCAGATATATAAAATATGCAGAACATAAATAAAATGATAGAAATGGCAGTATAACAGTAAAATATCCAGTATAATCTTCACAATACACAGAAATGATATACGAAATAGCAATAGAAAAAACACTTTGATTCAGAAAGCAATGTTCACAGGCCTCTTCAAGGGGGAAACCTCCAGTCGAGCAACGATCTGTTACAATAATCTCCCAGCTAGGGTTCACATACCCTCGCCCCTTATTTATACTACATATGTCTATTAAGAGAAGCATCTAGAGGAAGATCCTTCTAGAAGCGGAAGCTTCTATTAGGTCTTCTTACATCCGCCTTATTCTATTTTATTGAAAGGCCTTATTAATATTGACCTTTATTACATCCGAATACATTGATCTACCTATGTGTAGGTTAGGACCTTAACATGTTCGCCCCCTTAAAAACAGCCTTGTCCTCAAGGCTTGAGATGTGGAAACTGCTGCAGAATGGTAGCTGGTTCCCAAGTGGCATCTACTGGATTCATATCTTTCCATTGAACTAGAACTTCCTTGATGGTTCTCTGACGCAGGCGACGCTCACGCTGGTCCAAAAATGCTTCTGGCTGTAGCCAAATGGATCCTTCTTCAGCTAACTCTGGAAGGTTGGTTTGAAATTGGCACCTGGTTCCAATCACCTTCTTCAAGCATGAAACATGAAAAACATGATGTAGCTTCGACTGACTAGGTAGAGCTAACTGATATGCAACTTGTCCCACATGCTTGAGAACTGTGTAAGGGCCATAGAATTTGGGTGCTAGCTTCTGACACTGCTCGGCCTTAAGGGAAGTTTTCTTATATGGTTGCAGTCTCAGAAACACCTGATCCCCTTCTGCAAATTGACGTTCCGAGTGACCTTGATCTACTTGCTGCTTCATTCTATTCTGTGCCATGACCAAGTTCTCTTTAAGGGTACGAAGGATATCCTCTCGGACTGTAAGTGTTTGGTCAACTGCCTGGACCTTCGAGGTACCTGGTAAGTAGGAGAGAACTGAAGGTGGCTTATGTCCATATACTGCTTCAAAAGGAGTCATGCGAGTGGTTGTATGGTATGTAGTGTTGTACCACCATTCAGCGAGGGGTAACCATTGAGCCCACTGGTGTTGTTTTTCAGAGGCAAAACACCTCAGATATGTTTCCAAACACTTTTTGACAACTTCTGTTTGACCATCCGTTTGGGGATGATAAGCTGAGCTGAGATGCAATTGTGTGTCTTGTAGCTTAAACAATTCTTGCCAAAAATTGCTTGTGAAAGTTGGGTCTCGATTAGAAACAATAGAGTGTGGCATGCCATGCAGCTTGAAGACCTGGTCCATGAAAATTTGAGCCACTGTGGATGCAGTAAATGGGTGGGGAAGAGCGCAAAAATGAGCATACTTGGAAAGACAATCCACCACCACCATTATGACTGATTTATTCCCCGATTTGGGTAAGACTTTGATAAAGTCCATAGAGATATCCTTCCAAATGGCAGGGGGAATCGGAAGCGGTTGGAGGGTGCCTGGCGATTTGACTGTTTATCCCTTGTTGCGTTGACACACCTCACATTCAGCAAAAAACTTACGGATGTCCTGTTTCATACCATCCCAGAAAAAAGAACGTTTGACTCGGTCATATGTTTTGGTGAACCCTGAGTGTTCCGCTGTGGGTGTAGCATGAAGCTCAGAAAGCACCGTGGATTTGAGCTTGGATTGTTTACTTAAATACAAGTGACCTTTGTATCGAAGCTCATCCTGGAGCTAGGAGTACCCTAGGGGAGACAGAGCCTTGTTCTGCAATAGTTGGATCAGATGTGAACTTTTGGGATCTTGAAGCCATTCCTGGCGCACAGCTTGGAGCCAATAGGGTACAATGAAGGAAAGAGAAAAAAGGGATCCTTCATCTTCATATTTCCAGGACAGTGCATCCGCCACGACATTGTCTTTGCTCTTCTTGTAAATGATCTCATAATCATATCCAAATATCTTAGTCACCCATTTTTGTTGTTCCTGGGAAGAAATGCATTGTTCCAGAAAGTACTTGAGGCTTTGATGGTCTGTCTTAATTTGGAAGCATTGCCCCAAGATATACAAACACCACAACTCAACGGTATGCAAAATCGCCAACATTTCTTTTTCATAAATGGGTTTTCCCAGATTCTTTTCAAACAGTTGCTTGCTAGTGAAGGCCAAAGGTCGACCCTCTTGCATAAGGACAGTGACAATTCCTTTCCCTGAGGCATCACATTCCAACACAAAGGTCTTTGTGAAGTCAGGAAGGGCCAAAACCGGAGTGGTGCACATGGTCGTCTTCAAGGTTTGAAAAGCTTGAGCAACTGTTGGAGTCCAAGTGAAAGAGTTCTTTTTTAGGAGAGCCATGAGAGGTGCTGCAATCTTTCCATAGTTCTTAATGAACTTGAAATAGTACCCTGTGAGGCCCAAAAATCCACGCAAGATTTTGAGAGTCTTTGGGTGCGGCCAGTCTTGCATAGCTTCAATCTTTTTCGGGTCCACCCTAACGCCATCCTTTCCCACCAGATGACCCAAGTATTCTACTTCGGAGGCACCAAAAGCACATTTTGACTGTTTCAAGAAGAACTGGTGCTGAGAGAGTAGGCAGAGAACTTGATCCACATGAGTAAGATGGTCTGTCCAGGTCTTTCTATATATGAGGATATCATCAAAGAAAACTAAGACAAAATGACGGAGAAAAGGGCAGAAGACATGGTTCATGAGGCTCTGGAAGGTGGAGGGGCATGACCAAAGGGCATGACCAAAAACTCATAGTGGCCCTCATGTGTGCGAAAGGTCATCTTGGGAATGTCGGACTCTTTCATATGTATCTAGTAATATCCTGAGCAAAGATCAAGTTGGTGAAGAATTGGGCGCCACTCAATTCATCCAGGAGGTCATCAATGACAGGAATGGGAAATTTGTCTTTGATGGTTAGTTTGTTGAGAGCACGGAAGTCAGGACACATTCTCCAAGAAACTTCTTTCTTCAGTACCATGATGACCGGAGAGGAGTAGGGGCTCGTACTAGGACGGATGACTCCGATAGTAAGGAGTTCTTGGACCATTTTTTCAATTTCATGTTTTTGTGCAAAGGGGTGGCGATATGGACGTATATTGGGGGGAAGGCTTCCTGGGAAAAGGGGAATGGAATGATCATGGACACCACAGGAAGGAGGGAGTCCTTGGGGAGTGGAAAAGACTGTTTGATGTTTAGAAAGGAGGGCTTGGAGGTCTTGGGGCACTGGTGGGGTCTCTGTGGCTTGTATGGCATGGAGTTGGGCAATGACACCAGAATGACCTTTTTTGAGCA
>ML780520.1:166006-219267 GCA_009831015.1 Picea engelmannii | reverse complement strand
TTCTTGATCTAGATGGAGAACACCATACCGGAGTTTGGCCAAGTCATCTGTAATGTTGTAGAGAGAGAAATAATGTTCCATTTGTGTGACCCAACCAATGGGGTCCGAGCCATCAAATTTGGTTACATCCACCCGCGGAAGGCATATGTCCCTTTGAAAGTGATGGGGTTGAAAGGAGTGGGAAGAAGTTTCACCTTCAGTCTTTTTATGTGCATCAGGAAAAGAGTCATCGGTAGGGATCTTGAGTTTGGTGCAGAGTGATGCAAAGACAGATTCAAGCTGGGTGGTCAGTTCGTGTTTGACTTCCGCCATTGTTGACTGCACGGCTACATTTACGGATGCATTCATGGAGGCATCATGGGAGGCAATAGTAGCACTGAGTTGTTGCACTTCTTGTTGGGTCTCAAGGAAACCAGATTGCAAGGTGTTGAAGCGAGACTCTAGTTCTTGGCTACGGGTATGGGCCATGATGATGGGTGAACTGAAAAGGGAGCGGGCGGGGTAAGAAATTTTTGCAGAAAAATGATATGGATGAAAGTGATAAGGGAGAAGAGATGAATCTAATGGAATAGGTCTCAAATAATGGTGAAAAAAATTCCAGACTTTTTTTTTTTTTATAGCTGCGGGGTTATACTTTGTTCTGAAGAATGTTGCAGTGCTGAAATCCCCAAATTCTGAACCAGAGAGTATTTACTTAGAAATATGAACACAGATGCGCGTCAATAGATCTCGCCGGTTTAATTTGTTTATGTTGTTGTTTATGTTCCCCAAGGGTTAGGTATTCAAGGGTTCTACAGACAAGGGTTTGCCTTGTGCTATAGCTCTCTGATATACGTGTGGGGTCCAACAGTAGTACTCAGCCCAATATCTTAGGGCACTAACTAAGGAGGATAGACCGTACCCTTAGTCGTACTACCCGACTACCCAGGTACTAGAGAGTATCTTCCCGAGTGCTGTTATCGGTGACACTATAGCAGTCCAGCGGCCGATAGGTTTATCTAAAGAGGGCTTTAGGAAATCTAGGCCGATCTGTACACAAGTGTTGTCTGATGCACTACCACTCGAAGGGGTACCAACAGGGGTTACAAGGGTGGCCAACAGATGTGCTCTTAAGAACCACTTGTATTTCCTGCGTGTATGAATCCCTCAACCGCGGGTTTATGCGCATAATGACAGATCTCTGTGGCTTAAAGACGCCATAATACGTCTCTACCCTGGAAAAAAATACCCACAATTTCTGCCAAGGAAAGTGATCTGATACCACTTGCAAGATACCAGATATATAAAATATGCAGAACATAAATAAAATTCTAGAAATGGCAGTATAACAGTAAAATATCCAGCATAATCTTCACAATACACATAAATGATATACGAAATAGCAATAGAAAAAGCACTTTGATTCAGAAAGCAATGTTCATAGGCCTCTTCGAGGGGGCAACCTCCAGTCGAGCAGCACTCTGTTACAATAATCTCCCAGCTAGGGTTCACATACCCTCGCCCCTTATTTATACTACATATGTCTATTAAGAGAAGCATCTAGAGGAAGACCCTTCTAGAAGCGAAAGCTTCTATTAGGTCTTCTTACATCCGCCTTATTCTATTTTATTGAAAGGCCTTATTAATATTGACCTTTATTACATCCTAATACATTGATCTACCTATGTGCGGGTTAGGACCTTAACCCCATACCATGGATTGGACGTACTAATGAGGAAAAGTGATTCATTGGGAAGGGAATCACTAGGCTCAGTATTTTCATCAGCATGGGTAAGATCACAAATTAATTCTGCAAAACCCAACGATTTCTTAGCTTTGGATTTGGAAAACGCGAGATCAAATTCTTGGAGAATGACGATCCATTTCGAATATTTTCTCCCAATTACTCGATGAGTCAAGATGTGGTACATGGAGTTTGAGTTTTCAATGATCGTGGTAGTGTGTAACAGAATATAATGGTAAAATATTTGGACAACAATAACTACTGCCAAAGCCAACTTTTCGACATGTGAAGAACGGAGTTCTGGACCTGAAAGAATCTTAATTAAATAGTAGATCACATGTTCAACGCCATCATCATCCTCTTGTACTAACACCTGTAATGTCCACATTCACCTAGGAAGCATAAGGAGTGGCTCTGCTAGCCTAAATTGGTCCCCGTAGGCTAACTCGGAAAAGTCACCTAGGGAACTCAACTTTTGCCTAGGAAATAAATTTATAAAGTGAAAAGGGGAAAAAGGGGGACATGGGTCCTAGGAAAATGAAGTCACTTAAAAATTATAAAGTGTGCAAGCATAAAGTGACTTTAAAAAGAAAATTAAAAGTAAAGTGAGCGGGAAATAACTCAATGGAGAAATAAAAGAGGGGAAAAGAGGAGGTGCCCCTCATTCTGGCATTCACTCATTTGGAAAATATATTTTTTAGAGCTCTTGAGGAAAGAGTCTAGGGTTTTTGGAAACCCTTGTTCATCTATTGGTTTCGGTGTTGCAAATATACACCCTAGTCAGTTAAGGGAGAGATTGCTATAGGTTTCTCATTATGCTTCATTCATATTGTGTTCCCGTCCATTAGCAACCAAGTTGGGAAGTGTGGAGGTCGATTTTCCCTTGGAGGCCGAGTTATTTTCAGTCGGGGCACATTCCTGTGAGTGTTGTACGAAATTTTGAGTTGAAGGGATTGAAACATCAATGTGTTGGGCACACCTTTGATTACAGAGCTTCTGATTTAACTGTTGGGCGCATTATGAGGCTACAAAATGACTGTTGGGTGTGATATACCCTTGTTGGGAACAGACTGAGGCACAAATCTGGTTCCTGGTTGTGGAATATTCATGTTGGGCACACCCTTTGATACATAGCTATTGTTGAGTTTGTTCTAAACTGTTGGGGCACAAATATATTGTTGGATGTATATATATTGAGCGTTGGACTGCACATTATTTTCAAAGAAACTCATGTGAATCCTTATCCAACATCAGATATGTTTTCTACAGTATGATCTCCTTGCTGTAAAAACCATTTATATCAGGTTCTAATTATTACTTGTTGTTTTTTCTTGATGTGTATACCCAGTGTGTTGTGGCTTCAAATACCTTGTTAAATGAGCTAGTTCATACATAAATAAAGACAACAGTGAAATTGTTATTCTATTTGAGAACTTGTGCCAATCTAGGTATACCTACAAAATGTTTGTTTAAATGTTTGAACCAAGAAATACATAAATATTAAAGTGGAAGGATTATTTGTACACCAAAATTGTTATTTACAAATTGTTTGATGGAAGGTGTGAACCAAATAACTAAGAAAACAAAAAAAAAAATCAGTGATTTGGAATATTACAGTGGTATCAGAGAATGTTCCTTTATAGTTGTGGGCTTTGAGGGGAACTTATAATCAAATTTATGAGACCAGAAGACGAGCATAACATTACCTACTGAAGACGTAGGGGAAGAACCCCAGATCCCCCTGGGTGAGAAGAAGAAGAAGTGGTTACAGAAGAAGAGACAAGAGAGGTAGCACCATCTATCACACCTAAGGGAAAAGAAAATATGGGGGAAGAAGATGATACCAGGATCAACAGTCTGTTCAATATTTTGAATGATTTGGCCAAGGGTCAAAAGGCCATGATGGACCTTATGGGGAAACTAGCTAAGAATTCTTTGGAGGGCCCAACGAAGCAGAATTAGAAAGGTGATGGGGGTTCAAACAATGGGGAGGGTAGCCACTCACGCACTACCATGCAGAGCCACCCCCACTTGTACACCAAATCCCCTAGACCCATTATGCCTCAATTTTTGGGGAATGAGGCCACAGGTACATTGATGCAGGTTGATCAAGATGATCCCTATAGAGCATATTTAGAGGAGTACAGGAGGCTAGGAGATGATTTCCACTCAACCATGTCCTTCATGGAGTTCTGCAATATGAAGAGAAGAAACCAACCGAGAGGGCCCATGAGGGCCATGACACAAAATTTTGAGTTGCAACGTACGATTGGGAAGGCCACTATTCCCAACTTTGACAGGGGATCTAAATGCTTCTCTATATCATGGGTGCATAAGCTCGACACTTACTTCCAGTTGCACTAGATGACAGAGACATATTACTTTAAGCTGACCACCTTGCACCTAGACGGCAAGGACCATGAGTGGTGGTACCATGGATTAGTCACCTTGGGACATGTCGGGGTCACCTCCTAGTACTTGGAATTCACACAGAGACTCATCGAGAGATTTGACAGAAAGGACCCTGAGCTTCACTTCAGAGAGTTGGCTCAGCTCAAGCAGACAGGTAGCCCATAGGCCTATATATCTAAGTTTCATAGGGTTGTTGTGATGGTGACAGACATTTCAGAGGGTCGTTTGGTGATGTTGTTTGTTGAGGGGATAACGGAGCCTCTACGAGGATGGGTCAAGGCCTACAAGCCTAACTCCTTACAGGATGTAGTCAGCAGAGCTCGGGACATACATGATGCAGTACCTAAAATCTGGTTTCTGCCCAAACCCACTTTTACCCTAAATACGAAGGAAATCAGAAAACCTCAGAGAGATTAGGTTAGCAAGCCCAAACTGGATGAAGAGAACAGAACAAAATTGAGGAAGAAGAAATTGTGTTTCAGCTGTCATGAGCCATGGGCACCAGGACATAGATGCGCTGGGAAGGACAGAATGGGCAAGGCCCATTACATCAAGGTATACTCTGATAGTGACAGTGATGAGGATGAAAAGGTGGAGAATACACAGGACTAGGGACATCCATCCTCAGGAGAGGAGTCTTCACAAGTAGGGGCTACGAGCCCAATTATGGCCTCAATGTCAGTATTTCTGAGGTATCATACCTTCAGGGTCAGAGGTGTCCTACAGGGGTACAAGGTGACAATATTGATTGATGGGGGAGCATCCCATAACTTCATTGATGGTAACATGGTCGAGAGGAGAGGAATTATGACAGAGGAATTCAATTGGTTCACAGTATTCATACCAAGAGGCCACCAGATGAGTTGCACCAAGTGGATTCCCAAGCTCAATAACCATGGGAAAATACTCAATGACAGATGATTTCTTCATGGTGGACATACCAGACACCAATGTAGTATTGGGCATTCAATGGATTTACTCTATTGGGAGATACACCGTTGATCAGAGGACCATGGAGATGGAATTCACAGGCCCAGATGGAAAGAAGGTGGTCCTACGAGCCATGCACCATTACTCGTCGAAGATTGTGTCATCGCACAACATGGAGGCGGTTATGAGGCATGGTGATATAGAGTGGGTTGTAGAGTGTTTTATTTCTGACAAAGAGCCACCCAACCGTCTGCAACAACTTCAAGAGGATTTACAGGTATTACTCCAGAAACATCATAAAATATTTAGTGACATTCCTCCTAGCATTCCACCTAATATAGGTTTTGAGCATATCATACAGCTAGAAGAGGGGTTCCAATAAGTTATCACAAACCCCTATCGACACCCTAAAGTTTACAAGGACAAGATTGAAAAAACCATCAAAGAATTGTTGAAAATGGGCCACATCTTCCCTAGTTCCAACCCATTTGCCTCTTCTGTTGTCTTAGTCAAGAAGAAGGATGGTACTCTACGGATGTGTATTGACTACAGGGCTCTAAACAAGAAGATGATCAAGAATCTATACCCCATACCCAGGATCGATGAATTAATGGATGAGCTCAGGGGAGCCAAATTTTTCTCGAAGATTGATATTTGATCATGGTATCATCAGATCAAGGTATGAAAGTAGGACGTACCTAAGACAACATTTCTATGCCACTATGGTAATTATGAGTTTTTGTTCATGCCATTCAGGATAACTAACGCCCCTACCACTTTCTAGTCATTCATGAATCATGTGTTTAATAAGAAGTTGAGGAAGTTCTTATTGGTATTCTTTGATGACATCCTCATATACAACAAAACATGGGAAGACCATCTGCGACATCTTGATGAAGTACTGGATATTATAGAGAGTTGGCAGTTGTATGCAAAGGAATCCAAGTTTGAGTTTGGTATGACGAAGATGCTCTACTTGGGGCACGTGATTGGGGTGAATGGGGTACAGGTGCACCAAGAAAAGATCAGAGTGATCATTGAGTGGCCAACTCCCAAGAATGTGATAGAACTAAAGAGTTTCCTTGGTCTTTGCACTTACTATAGGAAATTTGTAAAAGGATTCTCACAGTTGACAGCGCCACTGATGGATCTCACAAAAAAGGGGGCTTTTGTTTGGATAAAGGAGGCCAAGGAGACATTCGAGAAAATGAAGCAGGTGACGAGTTCATGCCCTATTTTAGCACTCTCTAATTTCACTCAGCCCTTTGTCTTAGAGTGTGATGCTTCGAGAATTGGGATAGGATTTGTATTGATGCAAAGTGATCACCCAATAGAGTTTGAGAGCCGCAAAATCCAAGAGTATGAGCAACATTACTCCATATATTACAAAGAGATGTTGTCCATAATGCATGCTTTGACCAAATTCCGGCAGTACTTGGTGGGAAACGGGTTCAAGGTAAATACCGATCATAATATATTGAGGTTTCTCATGGAGAAAAAGGAGCTAAGCAAGCAACAAAAAAAATGGATCAGTAAAATCCAAGCCTGCGATTTTGAAATTGAGTATGTGAAAGGAAAAAATAATGTGGTTGTTGACGCCCTATCTAGGATACCCACTCTCTCTCATGGATATTTCAGTGGAATGGAAGGCACTTCTATTTGTAGAATACTCCAAAACAAAATAATCTTGTGAGATACTTGATGGTTAGGTCTCCGATGACAGGTACAGGGTTATTGACAACATCATATATTATAAGGACCAGATCTATTTAGTACCAGAATCTCAGTTGAAAGACAAAATTATGCATGTTGCGCATAGTTCTCCTTTGGTAGGTCATCCAGGATACCTGAAGACTTATAGACAAATTTGGGAGAGGTTCTCTTGGAAGGGTCTCAAGACTGATGTATTGAATTTTGCATGGGAATGCCACATCGGTCAACAAAACAAAGCGGAACATACCCATCCAGCAAGATTGCTCCAACCGCTTCTCATTTCTGAACAAAAATGGGAAAGTATTTCGATGGATTTTATTATAGGTTTGCCTCTGGTTCAGGGGAAAGATTGTATATATGTGGTGGTTGATAGGATTACTAAATTCTCCCATTTCTTCTCCATATCATCCAAATACTCTGCAACGCAAGTAGCAGAATTGTTCTTCAAAGAGGTATTTTTGCTGCATGGACTGCCCAAGACAATTGTCAGTGATCGAGACAACAGATTCATGGGGGGCTTCTGGCAGGAGCTATTCAGACTCGTAGGGATAGAATTAATTCTTAGTACTAGTTATCACCCTCAAACTGATGGGAAAACTGAAATTGTGAACAAATGGCTCAAGGAGTATTTGAGAAATTATGTATTGGGGCAACAAAAGGCA
The DNA here is from genome assembly GCA_009831015.1 of Picea engelmannii. Lineage (NCBI taxonomy): Eukaryota > Viridiplantae > Streptophyta > Pinopsida > Pinales > Pinaceae > Picea > Picea engelmannii. The sequence goes on along the minus strand of ML780520.1, from coordinate 211,827 downwards.
TGGATCAAATGGCTGCACTTGGGTGAACATTGCTATAACACCACTTATCACATGTCGATCAAGATGAAACCTTTCAAAGATTTGTATGGGTATGATGCAACCACATTTTTGGACCGAGCATTTGGGGACAATCGGGCACCCAAAGCCAAATATTGGATTAAGGAGAGTCAGGACATCTTATGAACTCTCAAACATAACCTGCAAATGGCACATAATCAAGAGAAGATGTATGCCAACAAGAATAGAGTGGAGTGAAGTTTTGAGGTGGGATACTTGGTATACCTCCGCTTGCAGCCATATAGGTAGTCCTCCTTGAAAATGAAAGGGGAAGATAAATTGAAGACACAATTCTATGGTCCCTACAGGATTTTGAGGCGAGTCGGGGAGGTAGCTTATGAGTTAGAGCTTCCAGAGGGGTGTAAGATACACAATGTATTTCATGTTTCATGCTTCAAGAAGGTAGTGGGAAAACATGTTTCCATCTCTATAGAGCTTTCACCATTGGATGAGGCAGGGCAGTTGATTCTAATTCTGGAGGAGGTGTTGGAGACCAGAGAGCGGAAATTAAGGAACATGAGCATCAAAGAGTACCTGATCAAATGGAAAAATTTTCCTATCAAGGATGCTACTTGGGAAGGAGAGTAGATATTACAACATGTTGGATTACAATTTCTTGAGGACAAGCAATCTTAGGCGGGGAGGACTGTAATGCCCCCGTTGTCCTAGGAAGCATAAGGAGTGGTTTTGCTAGCAATTTTTTTCAGAAAAGTCACCTAGGGAACTCAATTTTTTCCTAGGAAATAAGTTTATAAAGTGAAAAAGGGAAAAAGGGGGACATGGGTCCTAGGCAAATGAAGTCACTTAAAAATTATAAAGTGTGCAATCATAAAGTGACTTTAAAAAGAAAAATAAAATTAAAGTGAGCGGGAAATAACTCAATGGAGAAATAAAAGAGGGGAAAAGAGGAGGCGCCCCTCATTCTGCCATTCACTCATTTGGAAAACAGATTTTTGAGAGCTCTTGAGGAAACAGTCTAGGGTTTTTGGAAACCCTTGTTCATCTATTGGTTTCAGTGTTGCAAATATACACCCTAGTCAATTAAGGGAGAGATCGTTGCATTTTTCTCATTATGCTTCATTCATATTGTGTTTTTGTCCTTTAGCAACAGAGTTTGGAAGTGTGGAGGTCGATTTTCCCTTGGAGTTTGATTTATTTTCAGTCTGGGTGCATTCTCGTGAGTGTTGGTCGAAATTTTGAGTTGAAGGGATCGAAACATCAATGTGTTGGGAACACCTTTGATTACAGAGCTTCTGATTTAACTATTGGGCACATTCTGAGGCTACAAACTGACTGTTGGGCGTGATATACCCTTGCTGGGAACAAATTGTCCTGGTCATGGCATCTTCATGTTGGGCACACCCTTTGATCCATATATATTGTTGGGTTTGTTTTGAACTGTTGGGGCACAAATATATTGTTGGATGGATATATATTGAGCGTTGGACTGCACATTATTGTCAAAGAAACTCATGGGAATCCTTATCCAACATCAGATATGTTTTCTACAGTATGACCTCCTTGCTATAACAAACATTTATATCAAGTTCTAATTATTACTTGTTGTTTTTTCTTGTTGTGTATACCCAGTGTGTTGTGGCTTCAAATACCTTTTTAAATGAGCTAGTTCATACATGAATAAAGACAATAGTGAAATTGTTATTCTATTTGAGATCTTGTGCCAATCTAGGTATACATACAAATTATTTGTTTAAATGTTTGAACCAATAAATACATAAATATCAAAGTGGAAGGATTATTTGTACACCAAAATTGTTATTTACAAACTATTTGACGGAAGTTGTGAACCAAATAAATAAGAAAACAAAAAGAATCAGTGATTGGGAATATTACAGATAAAAATAGTGGAAGCATAGGCAACCAAATAAAGGATGTAATCTTTCGCATAGTTGGGTGGATGCAAAAGCGGTAGATTCATTAAAGCATGCTTGAGATCATCAAAATAGCGTTGAGCAGTTGCATCCCAAATGAAAGGAGCATCTTTCTGCGGCAATCTCATGCATCCTTTAGTAATTTTGGCATAATTGCATATAAAACGACAGAGAAATTTTTCCTTCTCTTGCAAACTTTGCAGTTGGGTAGTATTGTTGGGAGGGGGTAGAGCTAGAATGGCTTTGACTTTTAAGGGATCCACCCTAATCCCATCTTTGGATACCACAAAGTCGAGGAGTCTTCCTGATTCAACAATGAAAATGCATTTATGGGGGTTCAAACATATGTTGTAAAACCTGCATCTAAGAAAGATTGCCCTTAGATGTCCAATATGATCTCGTCGATGAGCTGAGTGAGCTGACAAGTCATATAGATAAAGTTCAACGATATGTTTGATTCCATAGAACACATACGACATAGCCCGTTGAAATGTGGCTCCAGCATTTTTAAGGCCAAAAGGTAATTTCTAATAGGCGAAATTCCCCCATGGGAAAATGAAGGTTGTTTTGTGTTGATCAGCCGACAAAATTTCATTCTGGTTATATCTAGAAAATCCATCCATAAAAGAGAAAATGACACTTCCAGTACAATTACCGATAATTTGGTCGATAAAGGGTGTAGGGTAATTGTCCTTCGGACAAGCCTTATTTAGATCCTGATAATCAACACAAACACAAATTTTCCCTTGTTTCTTGGTGACTAGAATGATGTTGGAAACCCATTCGCTTAGAGGTACAGGATAAATAAAACCATATTTTAATCATTTTTATACTTCTTCCTTGATTGTCGCAGTTTTTTGGGATGAACCAGGTGAAGTTTCTGTCTCACAGGTTTGACTCTTGGATAAGTTTTGATTTCATGCACAACGATCGAAGGATCGATCCATGACATTTCTTCGTAGCTCCAGGCGAAGATGTCGCATAATTATTTAAACAAGGCGGTATAAGTTTCAACCTCTTCAGTTGAAAAATTGGCGCCTAGTTGTATGTTTTCCACAATACCTTATTTTATGGATATGTCAACACTAATTGTTTGAGATATATTTCCCAAATTCCCCTCAGAGATGGTGTTATCACTGGCATTTTGTCTGCAACATTGCACGCAAAAGGTTATATAAATACAACAATTAGTTCACATGAAGCACTAAAATGCATTTCAAAAGGCAAAAATTATATAATTGGGAAAAAATTAACATGCGAAAAATCACTAAAGGAAGCATGTGCACAAAGCATGGGCCAACAAATCCCTCAGAGTGCACAATGCACCAAATGGGCGATTGTGTATGAGAAAAACCGCTCACTCCTGTGAACGGTGCATTTATGGTTCTTGTCGCCCCCACAACCACTTATGGACCAACACCCAACCTAATTTGACCTCCATATCTGAGAGAAATCCAAATGGGGGGTTGGTCAAGGACTAAAGGGTTCCCTAAAAGGTGCCTTGTTCACACCAAGAACCAATTATATTTTTCCTTGAAGAAATGCTATAAATGAAAGCCATGGGTGCAATAAGAAACCAAGATCTTCATAGTATTGTTATGTTACCTCAATTCTCCCTTGAGAATCCTCTTTTATCCTTGGAGTATTCAAGCATCATTGCAATAGTCCATTCTACTCACCTCTTGAGGGAATAGGCATTGATTTTATTCATCATTTTCCATTTTTATTCCATTGTAAGAAGATCTCTCCATTAGAGAACTCAAGATCCCTCCCAAGGAGGAAGAGGGGACCCATAAGTCCTCATTTTTCTCTATGGTGTTTTGCAGCTAATATAGTTATCCATTGGTGGAATTATATTGGTCATTGGTTGATTGTTTATGGTTCTAAGTTTCTGATGCATTCTAGTTTTTAGTTTCTTAGTTGTTTTAGTTTGTTTATTACATGTGTTTGGCTTGTTTAATCCACTCACAAACTTTTGTCTTGCCTAGTAGGCCCAACTAGGCATGCAAGTCATTGTTTTGCTCACCCAAGTGACGAAACAGACACAACAGATTGGCGACCATACTGAGGAAGAGGTATCAAATTCCACCCTATTTGGGCTTAGAGAGCACTTCTTTTTAATCAATTTGTCTTGCAGGTACCAAAAATGACCCATCCTTACCTGTCAAAAGAGAAATTCTGAGTTGGAGGAGGAGACTTTCACTCAAAAAAAATTCCCCTAACATGTATAAAAAAGTGCACGGATATTCCAGCCCAAAGACACACACTCAGCGCACTGTGCACCCCACCAACTTATTTTCTCTGCACATTCTGCACACTGTGCACCCACTACACACCTGTCAAAATTGTAACCCATGCACATATCCAGATTTTCAAAATTGTAATGGTTTTTTTGATGATTTGAGGGCCCCTAGCCTTCAGATTCTTGCTTTCATGCAATTTGTAATTCCCATGCACTCCACTTAGAATAATTTCCCATATGAAAGGTTAGCTAAACATAGACACTTAGGGGGTAAAAAGAACCAAATATTCTCCTCTTTTTCTTTGGTTGCCACATGGATGGTTTGTTTGGTTTGTAAAATTTAAGTTGAAATTATTGCTATCACATATACAAACACTTACATTAGGACCAAAAATTAACTTTGATCATTGAGTATGCTCTTCTCTCACACCATAGAGTGATCTTTAGAATCAGAAAGGTGGTTAAAGAGACATTTCATCTCCCTTAAACTCTTTCGGAGAGGACAAAGCCTCCCTAGGTCTCCTCTTAGTTTCTTTTGAAATCATCTTAAATTTGTTAGGGCCCATACATGCCCACATGTTGCAAACTTAGGATAGTTTCTTAAAATTATTTTCTTAGTTTACATCACTAGGGAAGTTTAAAGATCAAAGTAATGGGCCCATACATGCCCATATGCTTGCAATCTAGGATAGTTTTTCAAGATTTCTTAGTGTAAACAACATTTAGGGAGTTTAAAGGATTGGTAATGACCCATATGTTCACATTCTAGTTCTTTATGGATTTTAAAATTCTACAAGGTTGTACCAATGACACTTAGTAAGCTAGGTAACAAAGATTCATAAGGACCACAGGAAGTCCACATGTTGCAAATTCACACCTAACTTATTAAAATTTGGCACACTATTTTTCATTTGCTCACACACAAAGTCACTCCTCACTCACATAATTTCCATCTTGAATTTTGGAGGTTGAAGTAGGTTTTCTCCAAAGGAATTCCGAAAATTCCCATTATTTCTTAAGAAATTATCCACACCCACTTAATTCAAACGAGATTGGTTCACACCCCCAATATCTCAGCCCACCACATCTAATTGTTTTTCTAAAAACTCACTAAGTTTTCCTCCATGGGAGGTGCCAAAACAAATTTTTAGTCTAGGTAGGATCTCGTGGGTAGGCATCCAAATAACCCCTCGTTATTTGGCTCTCATATTTTCAAACATTAGATGTTGAAAAATAGGGAACTTTCAAATCCTCCAAGTCAAATGTTCCTACACCATAAGGCAGGGAGATACCCATGAAGGGTTGAAGGCCGAGGTCTGGTTGTTCTGTGTGTCCCCCCTTGAGTCACCTAACTCTGGGAAGGGATCCAGCCCGTGACCCATTTCTGAAGCCAAAAATCTAAATGTCGCACTTTGACCGAGGTACCTAGTGACCAAATTTAGGACATCTACCCAGGTGGAAATTGTGGGCTGCAATTGCACCTTGATCAAGTTTTGTGTGGCTATTGGGAAATATCACCAGCTCTTTCGGGATATGCACCCTCTACCCCTCATTATAACTGATTATTTCATCCTTCACTAGTTCCTCTTCTGGTAGCTTCAGACCCCACTCTTGAGTGCTCTTGTAAGGTCCAGTATTATTTGAGAGGAAGGACGATACGTCTTTTAGGACATGAGCATTTTTTTATTTGTTCCCCCATGTGGACAAAATCCACCTACCCACATGTTTTCTTATTTTACAGTTGATTTATATATGATGCTCATTCGATTACATGCAATTGTGAGTTACATTATCTTGTGAAGGTCCAAATTATACAAATCTCTTGTTCATTTATTTCTCTCATCACCATTTACACACATTCACTTTGCTAGTCAGACATCATAGGGGACCCACCTAATCCTCGTCATTCCAGATGCTTGCAAAACCTCCCTCCTATTCCAGGAGGAGTCCCTAGTCTTGGAAACTCACTGACTCAACCATCTCATACCCACGTGAGTGCTATTATTTTGGGATCAAATTTACTTGGTTCCACTTTTCTTGGGTCAAATTCCCAAGGACATCCATCCACTATCTCTCCTTCACAAGGAGGCAGAGGGAAAACTTCTTCTCAAAGGAGAAGTACAACCCCACCAAATCCCTCTCAAGGGTCAGGTCCACTACCTGCTCACACAATGGTCGGAACTAATCCTCCACCAAATCCCCCTATTACTTGGCATCTCTCAAAATTTTTGATTTGACTAAACTCACGAATGATCCCATTTTACATGACCCCACATGGCCCAATATGCCTACCAAACTACCTTCAGATATTCCAAAATTTGAAGGAAAACCGGGGAAACATCCCACCAACCATGTTATGACCTTCCTCTTATGGTTCTCTTCAAACAACATCATGGATAATTCCATATTCTTAAGTTTATTTCAAAGAACACTCACTGGTCCATCAGCCAAATTGTATGTGGACAAAAAATAAGGGTCCCATGTGACTTTTGAATCCTTTGCCAAAGCCTTTTTGGCCTTTTTTCAACTACTAGTTCATCATGACACTGGTTTATAACTTCTCTCTGAGTGCAAACAAACCTCAACTATGCATATTTCTGACCACATACACGAATGGCATCGGCGACATATTTTATGTAAAGAAGAAACCACCAAAGAACAATGCCTCGATTGGTTTCTAAAATCACTCGTCTCTATACTTTCCAAGGATGTAGAATCCACTTTTCCTTAGTCCGAAGAGGAATCCATCAGCAAGGCCCAACAATTCGACCTTATTTATGCTCAGTCGGGTTACTTATACACAGTGTTACCTGATGCACCTAGACTCGTACCATTTGGCCAAGACAAACCAAGAATGTCTCACATTACAAATGGGTTGATGGGTACCACGACACACCACAACCCGTTCAACAAACCACCACATATGTATGGCACACCTCAATATCCGCAACCATATGGAGGGCCATTACCCTCCTCCCCCTTACCAACAACCATATCTTGTTGCTCCCCCACCCCACCCATGAGTGGACCCTCGTTAGCACCCATGATGTGTCTGACCTCTCAACAAAGTTCAGGTTCCCCTTATACCTCAGCATATAACCTGGGCACTAGTGAAAGTGATTCACCTTCCTATGCGCCCTACGGATCGCTGCCACAAAACAATTTGTACTTTCCATTTCCTGGTACCCCATATCCCGTGGCTCCTCCACATGGACACCACATGCTGGCGTTAATTTTATTCAACCCTCTCCCATTCAACAACTTCATACCTTTGAACAGTTGAATACGAAAAATCCAACCCATTAGTCGAATAATGCCAAGAAGAAAGGAAAAAATTGAAACAATAATAACCCGGGACCAAGCGGAAACAACCCCCAACAAAATCAACCAGCTGAGGGCAACCAGAACCCCCAAGGGGACAATAACAACAAACTCCAAGGGAAGAAGAACAACAACAACCTCAGGATGAACTTTCCTTGCACTCTTTGCAGTGATTATGGACATTATACTCACCATTTCCCCCAAATTTCTGACTTCAAGCGAATGAAAGAATCCATGAATGTGCCACATTCTCCAGCGTCGCCTACCCCTCAGCAAGCCCCACAATAGTACTTTCAACAACCACCCCTGGTTGTATTGCAAAACCCTATTCCACACCAAGGTGTGATGAATAACCAATAGGAGGTACACCCCGCCCCACCACAAATGGGGAATTATCAAAACCAAGGGCCCATCCACCTTGGAAATACGACAGATCGCAATATCCTCCTCACTAGCGAAGAAGAGATTCTTCTGCAAACACGTAGTCGTCAATACAGAATGCCCCCTAAATCTACTCCAACCACCTCGAAAGCGGATCTAGCTACAGCTGGATAACACTTGATGATTCCACGCCCTAATATTGAACCTACCATTCATATACCTCACATTCCATTACGACGAAATGTCAATAACCCTCAAGCTAGGGAAACACACAATTACAGTATGGTCGATGACTTGGCACATTCTTCTGCAACCATGTTTGTATTGGAGGTCCTCCAAACCTTTCCAATTCAGTAGAAATTTTTACTTTCCACCTTGGGGGCAATCAACCCAGCAGATACTAGACTCATCACATTCGATCTAGATAGTGAAGAACCATGCCTCCCTGCTCTAGTATTTTTCCAGATACCAGTAAATATTGAGAACATCATTGTTCATCGGTGTATTATCGATGAAGGTGAATCCACATGCATAATGTCCAAAATTGTATGGCAAAAACTTGTCTCCCCCGAGATAGTACCATCTGCCACCACCTTAAGAGCCTATGATGGTCGACCATCCTCCCCTGAAGGGATCTTCCAAAATGTCCATGTCGAACTCGGGGGAAAATCCATCCTTATTGACATTGAATTTATCGACGCCCCACTCGATTACAACATCTTGTTTGGACGTAGCTACATGTACGCTATGAAGGCAGTAGCCTCTTCTGTGTCTTGAACGATGATATTCCCCCACAATAGGAAAATCATCACCATCGGCCAAATTACACATTATGATCCTAACCACTCTGCCAACATCGATAACGACTTGCCTCTTGTCCACACTAGCTCAGATACGTATTCGCTCATTGACATGAGCCCCGTAATTTTCAAGGACCCATCCTTGCTGGGGGCATACCATGGAGCACCACCTCTCATACACCCTTCAACACAAGTGTGTGTCATATATTCTATTGGAATCGACACCGGAGACACCATTCCTCCCACTAAGTCCTCTCCACACCTCGATGTTCCACCAGTTTAAGAAATATTACCTCACAAATTCCTTAAGAACCCTACTGCGCCACTTATCCCTAATTCCCCCCCCTCCAGGGGAAAATCCCGGTTTGGGAGATAATCCTTAAATCCATTACTCAAATTCCCTTTTTCTACCCCCCACCTAGAGTTCAATCATTTCAGGTAGCCTCGATGCTTACCCTTCCCAACATGGTTCTTTCCATCCCTGTATGGTATCTACACCCACCCACGATGGTTCCTCAACCATCTCTCCCTCCTTAGCAAGAGGGAATCCTGATGCATATTCCAGTACAGGCTCTGGTCGCATGACCCTCACCCCCAACTGTCAGCACCACTGCCATTGTTGGGGGTAGACGGAGGAAGAAATATCCCACAGCTCCACTTCCTCCCCGAGTTCAACCTCCTTGTGCACTATGCGAAATATAGGGACACCCCACTAATAGATGTCCTACTCTTCCTGAGTTATGCAATTTGATCCAACTCCCTCGAGCAACCACATTTCTCACCACTTCACCAAGTACATCTAGTACTACTACAATGTCCTCCACTACAGGCAGTAAAGGGATGCGAACCAAATTCACTTGTTCCATTTGTTCAAAATATGGCCACTACACTCATCATTTCCCAACTCTACCTCAGTTTCGCCAGATGCTAGCAGCAGTAAACCAAAATTTTCAGCAAGATCCCTCTCTGCCACCACTTTCTGGTACTCATGTCACTGACATTCATTATGTCTCTTCCTTAGTCCCCGAACAAATGAGATTCCCTTGCGCTCTCTGTGACTCACTTTCTCACTTTACATATTTTTGTCCTTTGATTGTTTCATACAGAGGTCGTCATTCAACCCCTATTCAACGACATCCGACCACCTCACCACTGGTCCTGCCCTCTTTAGATATTGTCAACATCACCTCCCCTAAACCTGAGTAACTTCCCACCCCTCCATGGTTCATAGATTGACTGTCTGAGGATATTCCCCCAAATCCTCCCAATTCTCCAGTTCATTTCCCACAGGAAATCTTACCCCCTACCACAGTTTATCACCCACAGTGTCTGGACATTTGGTTTATGTTAAGCGAGCTATCACACCCTGTATGTGATATCTCCTCTATGTCTTCGCCACTTGAGGACACTTACACTTTGAAAATGGTCCATGTCACCTCCCTGGATCCCCTGTATTCTTGCATTTTCCACTGCGACGAAGATATCCTGGAAGAACTCACTATCCCCGATTGCCCATCGAATGTACTCCATCATCGAGCATTTTTTTTCTCACAAGAATCCTTTGACCCTCCTAACCAATCCTCCATATGTGCAATAAAAACCAAGGATTTTATTCCTTCAGGGAATATAGATTGGTTCAACAACCCTATCCTTGCCCAAAATTCTTTTGAAGAAGGCAACATGGCCAATTTCTCCCCCGCCATCAAAATCAACATTTCTATCAAATCAGGAATCATAGAAGAAATAACCAGTGGTGCCACATGCTCCCCTGAGGAAATCACAGCTTACAAAGATCTCTTTCAAGAATACCAGGATATTTTTTCCTGGTCATATACGGAGATGCCCGGCCTTGATCCTTCTATAGTCGAACATCGCATTGACACATGGCCAAATGTCACCCCAGTTCATCAAAAAAAATTCCCCCTTCACCCATCCAAAGCGACAGATATCAAATCCAAAATTGACAAGTTACATGTTGTTGGGTTCATTTACCCCATTGTGTATACCTCATGGGTTTCCAACCCCATCCACGTTAACAAAAAATAGGGCATTATTCGCGTCTACACCGACTTTCACGATCTCAACCATGTTTGTCCCAAGGACAACTTTCCAAACCCTTTCATCGACCAAATTATCGATGACTGTACCAACCACGAGGCGTTTTCCTTCATGGATGGGTTCTCCAGCTACAATCAAATCCAAATGCATCCAACATATCAGTATAAAACAACTTTTACTACCCCGTGGAGTAATTTTTCTTATTGTGTCATGCCTTTTGGACTCAAGAATGCAAGTGCTACGTTTCAATGTGCCATGACTTATGTTTTCCATGATCTTGCTCGCATCATCCTTGCTTATTTGGACTACCTCACTGCTCGATCCAAGAAACAAACTCAACATTTAGATGACTTACGCATCATTTTTCAACGATGTCACCAATACAATATCTTCTTGAAACCCCTGAAGTGTCTATTTTGTGTCACCATCGGATGCCTTCTCAGGTTCATCGTCTCCCAACATGGCATCACGGTGGACCCCCTCAAGGTCCAAGCTATCACATAAATTCCACCACCTAGGAATTTACGCCAACTACAGAGCCTACAAGGGAAATCTAACTTTTTACATCGCTTTGTCCTAGATTATGCCACTCATGTGCATGGTTTCGTTCACTTACTGCATCATGATATCCCATTTTGATGGGATGAACATGCTCAAACTGTGTTTGATGATTTGAAAGAGGCCATATCCAATGCCCCTTTGATTAGTCCTCCAAACTATGATCATGATTACATCTTCTACTTGTCAGCCTCAGTCGTCTCAGTAGAAGGAGTCCTTATCCAACTAGGGGATGAGGGGCGGGAACATGTCATTTACTACATCAGTAAAAATATTTCAGGACCACCCCTGAAATACAATCATGATGAGAAAATATCCCTCGCAGTTGTCCTTGCAGTCCAAAAGTTGTGACACAATATCCTGCTTCGAACTACCAAAGTCGTAGCAGATTCCAACCCCATGCAGTATTTTCTTAGTCGACAACAAATTAATGGAAAATGTGCCTGGTGGATCGTCATCCTTCAGGAATATGACCTCGAGTTATTAACTCCTAAAATCAAGAAAGTGCTCATCCTTGCCAAACTCATTACGTCTTTTCCCTCAAACACTAAAGCTTCACCCATCAATAAATATTTTCTCGATGAACACCTCTTCTTCTTCCCCTTTGATGACCCTTAGTACGATGACCTTCTCATCTACCTTCAGACACAAAATTTTGGGTCTCATCTCTCTCGAGATGATCATCAGTGCATTCTCCATCGGGCCCCTCGATACCTCCTCATCGGTGACATCTTGTACAGACGATGGGTCGACACCATTCTTCATCGATGTCTGACCATCGACGAAGCTGACATGGTCTTGAACGATTTCCATAGTGGCGCTTGCAGTGGCCACCTCTCGGGTATGTCCAGCACCCAAAAAATCATTCGAGTAGGGTACTTATGGCCCACGTTGTTTCATGACTACATCCACGCTGTCAAGTGATGCAAAAAATGCCAGCTCTATGCAAACAAAGCACGAGTGCCACCCGTTCTTCTACATCCAGTCATCACTACCTCCCCCTTCTGCAAATGGGGCATAGACTTTATGACTTGCAATCCTCCATATAGTAATGGACACAAGTACATCATCGTGGTAATGGATTACTTTACCAAATGGGTCAAAGCCTTGCCCACTTTCAAAAATACTGCTGACACAGTAGTGTGTTTCTTCTTCAACCATGTCATTACCTAATTCAGATTTTCACTACAGTTAGTATATGATCATAGTAAACACTTTGAGAACAAGATCTTCGCAGAACTCTCCTCAAGGTTAGGCTTCTCCCATGAGTTTTCCTCCCCATACTACCCTCAGTCCAATGGACAGGTCGAAGCTGTCAACAAAGTCCTCAAAACCATGCTACAACGTACCATTAATAAACATAAGACCAATTGGCATCATATGTTGTTTTCAACATTATGGGCTTATTGAACGACAGTCAAAACTGCCACCGGTTTTACACTATTCCACCTCGTCCATGGGATCAAAGCCACCCTCCCTATCGAGTGTGAAATTCCCACGTTACACACTGCCATCGAGCTATTACCTGACACTTCTCCAATGGAGCAATGCTTGCTGACCTTAGAGCCGTTGGATGAAGATCGACGATCTTCATTACAGAACACCAAGGCAGCTAAAAAATGGTCCAAATCCACCTTTGACTGCCATGTCAACCTTCATTCATTCAATGAAGGAGATCTTGTCCTAGCCTATGATATCGCCCACGATACTCTTGGCCATGGGAAATTTGAATCATTATGGCATGGACCCTACATTGTATAGCACTATCTCACCAAAGGCGCATACATCCTGGCCTCTCTAGAAGGATATCCTCTCAAAGAACCTGTCAATGGGTTGTACTTAAATAAGTTTTACACCTGAGCATAGCCATTCTACCTTAGGATTTTTCTTTGTACACATTTGTAGATTTTTTAGTCTTCTTTTTCGCCACCACTTCTCATGTCTTATCTACCATCTTTTTTATTGAAATATGCATCCTCCATCAACCTACCACATCGGTTACGCTGACGGTGCTAGCCATTGGACACAGAATCTCACTTCGGCCGCTTGGGCCCTCTATACCCACTCACATGAACTACTCCATTCCAACAACATATGTTTTGGCTCAAACACCAACAATCAAGTAGAATACGTTGACATCATTGGTCTCCTCGCCGAGGCCAGTCATTGCCACATTCATCACCTTATTTTTTTATTATATTCCCAACTTGTCGTCCTGCAGCTCAACAATGTATATTGTGTGCACAATCCTTGCCTCTTTCACAAATACCTGCAAGTTAGACTCTTATCTCATATAATTGATTCAATCACATTTACACATATTCCAAGACAATTTAATCAAACAACAGATAATATGGCTAACCTAGTGTTAGATTGGCATTTATCACATCAAAACATCATCACATATACATAAAGCATCAAACATCTGTCACAACATACATATTAGACATCACAAATCATCAAAAACATAAACACATCAAGACAAAAAGTGAGCCAATGATATGTGTCCATATATATATATATATATATGGACAAAAATTTCATAAATGTTTACACTATACATCGCTCATAGGCCAGTGAGTCCCCTCACCCCTATAGGTTCAAAATGGGTACCCCCTACCCTATACAAAATGGGTATTAACTACCCTGTACAAAATGAGGTCGCAAGACTATACAAATACAAAACCAACACTCTTGGTTCCCCCATATCTCCCCCCCAGGTCCTCTGTCACCTGTAGGCACCCCACCAGCTGGGGGCCCTGTAGGTCCAGGGGGCAGTCGACCCATTATCACTGCCCCTGCTACAACTGCTTGAAGGATCAAGGTCTGCCACTCCTCCGACACACCCACACACTTATCCAAGACCCTCTCATCCTAAATGTGGGCCCACATACCCTCTGGAACACCCTGTAGAACCTCCTCAAACCATCAACGAAGGCCCTCCATCCCCTCTCTAGCCTCTGCCTGTGGTTCACGCGTTGGTTCAACACCATCGTCATCTAGTCTGCGTCTCTGGCCTACCCTCAGGTCATGTGTTGGTCCAACACCAACATCATCTCGCTTGCGCCTCTGTCCTACCCGTGACTCTACCCACGGTGGTTGCGCTGGTCCCTAGAGAGTCGGCTCCCCAACCATCTCTGCCTCACGGCCTCAGGGCCCCACATATGCAAACATAACACCAAAGGTAGAGTCAACATCCATATATACATAATCATATGCTACGCTACCAAAATCACAAAACATAAATACATAAACATACCTCTCTGATCCCAAACCTCCCTAGGAGGCATCATCATGTCGGGATCATGATGGTAGTCCATACCACCATATAGGTATCGTAGTATCACATGTGGCATATGATGCCACACGCATGCCACAGTGGCCATGAAGTAATGGCCACCCTCTCCTCCCCCATGTCACGCTAGCACATGGGCCCACCGCATCAGACGCGGATCACTTGGCCCTGTAGGCGCCAGCAAAATCCTAGGGTGCAAAAGAGGAACCCTCTCCAAAAACCAGGCCACCAAGATCTATCCAAACGCAAAGTCACCAGATTCGGTGGTTTGACACTGGTGAATTTTCCCCACAATCCTGGAGTGCAACATCAGCCCCAGGAAAAATGGTCCACATCCGGGACCCTCTCCACGATCCTCAGTTGACCTCTTGTGATCCACTAAGTCGCCAAGGATCTGTATATCCTCACTACCATGGCGACGATGCACTGAGTCAAGAGCTCATCAATCGCCTTAATACAAATGACTAAACCCGACATCGGGTTCCGTCCCGAGCAGTGGCGACGTGCCAAGTCGACCAATATCTCATCCCCCGGTACCTGGGGGTCAGCAGGCAAGACCATCCCCTGGAATGGGAGCCCCGTCACAAAATATACATCCTCCACAGCTGAGAGTGCCAATTTTTTTCCCCTAATGATGAAACATTGCATATCGATGCTCCACATAGCTATAATATATTGTAGTAGGAACTCCTACGATCGTATCAAGGGACAATTGAAGAACTTGAGCAACCCGCAGGATGCCAAGTGTCTCTAAACATCGACTACTCTCTCACTGCCTCTCGGAGACGCTCCCATTCTCGCTCTATCCAATGGACTAGAATAATGCTCTCCCTTCACAATATGATCACCTGCATCCACAAAAAAACACTTGGTCAACCCTCATCATCCATCAAAAACATCAAAAAATTTCAAATTTCAAACACCCTTAGCCTTGCCTCCAGTGCGCGACTTTCACCCACACAGGTGCACACATGTGCACGCTTGTTCTTTTCACAAATGTGCATTAATGCGCAGCTATCTAAGAAACAGTCGTGTATCAATGCACAATTGTAACCCCGACATGTGCGCACACATGTGCACATGTCCTCTACACAACTGCGCACTCATGCGCAACTGTCTAAGAAATAGATGTGCACAATGCACAACTGTCATCTTAACAGGTGCACATCCCATGCGCGCATGTGTTTCCCTCCCCCGCGCCCCCATGCGCGGCTGTGTCAAGCACAACCACAGATTATGCGTGGGAGATGGAATTATACCTGTGCATCTGAGTATGAGAATTCTTCCTTCTCCCGCGCATTAGTGGGCCCACCCTTAAACCTACCCTTGTACAACCATTCGTACACCCCCTAACTCAATTCTACAAAATTCACACTATGCAGGAGGATGGGACCACTAACCTAACTCCCAAAACTCCCGGATCGGTCAACTCGAGCTCCTGTAATCTCCAAATCTCCTCCAAATTCTCTCGTCCAATCACTATAGCTACGGGTACAAATGAGGTGGCATTATGGTCCCACTAGCCATATATAGTCCCTTTTGCCAAACTTCCACACTCAGTTACAAGAGCCCAGAGCCTTTGTTTCCTGATCTATTCTCAGCCACAGGATCATGGTCCCGCCATCTACACAGTCACATTCCCCGGGTCATCATCTGAACTTGGCCCCAGAGGATCATTTTTCTCACGTCACGTCCAGGTATGAGTGCTTATGTTCAAAATTATCAAATAGTTGCTATATGTTCTTCATCAACAGATATTGTTCACATCGGGTATTTGGTTTTTTATGTGTGCAAGTACTTGGTCATCATAAGCGATGCAACCCCTTCAGGTATATGTTCGACACTGGCATGTAATTATTCCCTCTAAAAATCAATTACATCTCCCAGTCACACCCTCTGACGTTCACCTTTAGGGTCATTACAATTAGCTCTGCAGTACCATCACCTTTGTTGCATTTTGGTACTATCACCCGGTAGCACTCTCCCCCGCATGATTTTTCCCATTCATAGTTCCCCTTGGCAACTTGGCACTAGTGCTTCTTTCACCCCCTTGGGATGGGAGTCTCGATAGTCTTATGCACTTCCAAGAATAATCCACATACTTCTTCTCATCATATTGCTAGCTTTCCCAATGGGCTCCCAGGTTATCTCATCTCGGTTATATTGACTGCACCTTTGCAGTATCATTAGCCCTCCATCTCATCCACCATAAGTTTTCCCATGTGTAGATTTCCCTCCATTCATTTACCTCATACATAAACCTACTCATGGGGCCCCCACCCTCCACCAGTTCTCTTCGCAACTTGCACCCTCACAAGCCAAGCCATCTTGCACTGGGGCACCCATTTCTGTATTTGTACACTCATCCCAAATTATTCTTTATTTATTTGGTAATTGTAAAAATCCTTTATTTCCAACATTTAATTATCTTTTTCTCATCACCCCAGATGACCTTCTTTTCTCGGCAACGCAACCCATGTCGTCCTTGGTTGGGGCATCCACTCTCCTTTTTTCATTCTGACATTGTTCACGAACCCCGAGTATACCAAAATCTGTGTACCCCTAATCTCTAAGTTTGTCCACTTTGTCAAGCCTTTGGCACAGTTTAACCCCATATTTAGTCGTCCCTCAGAAATTAGATACAGTTTTACAGTTGTTGCCAATCCTCCTTCAAAATTCCCCAACCAAGGGAAATATTGAGTCTCACCGCATCTTGACTTAATCCATGTTACCTATCAGTACCTATTCTCATCTCAGTGGATTTCACGAAGCTCTTTTCTTCTCGGAGTCATGTCTCCCTTTCTGTCGACATCAACACAATTTCCAGAAGGGCGACAATATCTTGACTCCCATTACCTTTATAATGAGGAGTCTCAGATGGCACAGATAGAATCATCATTTCTCTTTGATTCCGTTGACCCCCATAACATTCAACTTCAACAAAATCTCATGTTACGGTGGTTCTTACTATGCGACTATTGCATTTTTTTTATACTAGTCGAAGACCTATGAACTTGTTAGGCCATCAATGCCTACGAATCATCGACACTTCTTACAGGCGTCCTTGCCTCATTTCAGAGTATGTTCACCATCCATAATTCTAATATGTTGTTATCAACCGCTCCGGAGGGCACTGCAGTTATCTACATCAACATACATCTTCAGTTAATGTCTTACATTTTTTGTTACATGACATGATCATGGGGCATGCCCGCCTCATTTGTATAAATATTTTCTTTTTTCTCCCTAGAGAAAGGTTTAGGTCCCACAGTTTCCCTCTCCCTCTGACAGATCACTCTTGCAGTTCCTCTCAACACTCTTCATTACAATGGCACTCTTAGTAGAAGAAACATTGATGTATTTTGGTTATACATATGCTCCTAACCTCACACATAAGGGGGCATATGTTATCACTGAAATTTTGTCGGCAAAATTGCACACAAATGGTTATAGAAATACAACAATGTCAACAACAATTAGTTCACCTGCAACACTAAAATGCATTTCAAAAGGAAAAAACTATACAATTGGGAAAAAATTGACATGCGCAAAATCACTAAAGGAAGTGCGCACACAATGTGCAAGCCAAAAAATCCCTCAGAGCACACAATGTGCCAAATGCACGACTATGTACGAGAAAATCCACACACTCCTATGAACGATGCATTTATGGTTCTTGTCGCCCCCCCAACCACTTATGGACCAACTCCCAACTTGATTTGACCTCCATATTTGAGCGAAATCCAAATGGGAGGTTGGTCAAGGACCAAAGGGTGCCCTAAAAGGCCCCTTGTTCACACCAAGAACCAATTATATTTTTCCTTGAAGAAATGTTATAAATGAAAGCCATGGGTGCACTAAGAAACCAAGATCTTCATAGTATTGTTATGTTGCCACAATTCTCCCTTGAGAAACCTCTTTTCTCCTTGGAGTACTCAAGCATCATTGCAATAGGCCATTCTACTCACCTCTTGAGGGAATAAGCATTGATTTTCTTCATCATTTTCCATTTTTCTTCCATTGTAAGAAGATATCTCCATTAGGGAACTCAAGATCCCTCCCAAGGAGGAAGAGGGGACCCATAAGTCCTCATTTTTCTCTATGGTGTTTTTCCAACTAATATAGTTATCCATTGGTGGCATTATCTTGGTCATTGGTTGATCGTTTATGGTTCTAAGTTTCGTATTGTTGGCGTTCGGAGGTCACTCCTGGATTTCTAACAGGAGCAGAGCCCGAAGCCCATCAGTTTAATGTCACGATTTGTTTAAAGGGTGATCAAATGGAGGAAAACTCAAAACAGCATTGTGTCAACTGAGAAACCAGACCAGGCATGCATGAACGAGTGAGGTCTTGATAAACTCCAAACAGTGAGTCGTAGTAAAGGGCGAGCAGGTGAAAGACTTATGTAAGAAGGGTGCAAAGGTCTATAATAAACATCATGTTCATAACAGACTGGAAGAAAGTATCCGAACACAAAGTCTCTTTATATTCAAACACAAATAACCAGAGAGTACATAAATGTCACGACAAATCCTTTATCATAACACAAATGCAGCAATCCACGCGAATCATTCGACCGTGAACACTCTAGCATGAGACGAAACAAAGATGGAAAAAAGGAGAACTGTTTGTCATAAACCAAGAAGTCTCAAACACAGAGGCATAACCAGGAAACTAGAATGTCGTTGAAACTTTACAGTCGGGAGCTTAGCTCTACCATCGATCCCTACAAAAATGGCAAAAATGCCTACATATACTCAAAACAACAACAGCAGCGGAACCAAGAAAATGCATTGAAGGCTTTGCGTCTGCATGGCTTCTGACAATACGGGGCTGTAATCTCTGAATGGTCGTGCAACTTAAGGAAGACGCGATAGATCTTCTGACAGTTACATCGGCGAATCGACGTGCCTTTAATTCATTGTAGGATGTCCCCATTATGGCGGAGACGATGTCTAACCACCACCAACCACTCCAATAACTGCTTCTTGGGATTGAGAACGGCCCGACCAACTCAGCATTTTAGGATAAGGAGGACTTCTCGCGCTGCCACCTGGAATAATGGAATATCTTGAGGAGCATGCTTGGAGGCCAGCGCGGAGGATGAGGTGCATGATAGGAATGGTGGTGTTGGGTTATAAGAGCGTGGGAGAAGTGACGAGATGAGAGGAGGATGACGGGGGATGAGTGACACACGGCAGCGGGAGAAAGGTGGAATGTAAGATGACAAGGCGGGAGGGGAGGGCCTACACTGGTTAAGCACAGGGCAGCTAAGGAGGGCGGGGCTGCACGAACGTCGTTGATCTGGGCGCCTCGATCGTGGTCGTCGGGAAGTTGCATAAGGGATTCCGGACCCCCCCCCTCCGCTTAAAGGTAGAAAGGCGGGGGGGGTCTGGAATGGTCTTCATCGCCGTTGATCCGGGCGCGCCTATCTAAGCCGTTGGAGAGGTGCGCCCCCAATTCCGGACCCCCCCGGCTTAAAGGTAGAAAGGCAAGGGGGGTCCGGAATCCAACGCGCGCCGTTGATCCGGGCGCGCGAATCTGGACCGCTCGGACCTGCTCGTTGCTTACCATGGGTTCATTATCGCCCAATACTTAGGACAAATGGGTTTTTAACCCCTTCTTTTGCTATCTAACCCCCTCTACAGGAAATATCGCTAACATTTGGCTCCATGGGGGATAGAGTTGTCCCTGTGATGCTCTAAGAACTCTTTTGCAAACTTAGTGCCTTTGTTGTTGGGCTATGGAGTCATTTATTAGTCCGAGAAACAAACAAACAAAACAAAAACAAAACGAGCCGACTGCGGCTCACAGAAAACATTTCTTTAAGAAATGCCCATTGACTGGGCCACTAAAAACTTCATTGCCTTCCAGATCCTGCAACCTGTAAGTGTTATTTGAAAACACTTCAAGGATCTTGAAAGGCCCGAACCAGAGGGAATCAAATTTACTGTGTTTGCCCTTTTCCTGCTTGGGTGCATCCCATTTGAGCACCAGATCACCCTGCTCAAACTCTTTCTTTTTGCTTTTCCGGCCAAAAGCCTGCTTGATCTTCTGCTGACGATTGTAAGCTCTGTCCAGGACCTGCTCTCTGATCTGCTGCACCTCCACCATCTGATGAATTCTTCTAAGCACATGGTTAGGTTCCCCCTCATAGTCTTGGAGGAGATTTGCCATAGGCAAGTCAAGCTGAGTGGGGAAGACGGCTTCAATCCCATAAACAAGCTGGAAGGGTGAGAGACCCAGGGATCTCTTTGTTGTCACTCGATCGGCCCAAAGTGCAAATTTGAGCTTTGAGTCCCAGGCCCTTTTATTATCCTCTAATAGTTTTTTGATAAGCTTGATTAGACTTTTATTAGAGGACTCTACCAGTCCGTTTCCCTGAGGGTAGTAAGGAGTGGAATGAACCAGTGAAATCCCAAATTGTTCACAAAATTTTATCAGAGGCTCAGACCGAAATGGAGAAGCATTGTCAGTGACAATTTTGCTAGGACAACCAAACCTAGCTATGATGTCCTCCAAGAAGCTGATGATTACTTGGTGAGAAGTGTTTCTGGTAGGGACAACTTCTATCCATTTAGTGAAGTAGTCGGTTGCTGTCAAAATCCATCGGTGCTGGCCACTTGAGGGAGGATGAATTTCCTCGATAAAGTCCAATCCCCACTGCTGAAAGGGTGCTGAGACCACCACAGGTTTCAATGGCAGGGATTTGAGCTGCTGCTTCCCTGAGAATTTCTGACATTTGATGCAAGCTCTAATCTCCCTGCAAACATCAGGAAATAAGGTGGGCCAGTAGTACCCAGCTCGAAGGATCTTGTGGGCTGTGTTCTTCCAAAAATAATGGCCTCCACAGAGACCGCTATGGAAATCGTTCATAACCTTCTGGGCCTGCTGTGGGTCCAGACACATTAGTAATATCCCCTGGGGGTCTTTCCAATACAAGGCTTGGCCAATAAGACAATACCTGACAGCTTTGAGCTTTAAAGCTCTCGCCTTGCTTTTTTCCATCCCATCAAGGGGTCTTAACTCCTGTAGGAAATACAAGATATCTCGGTACCAGGGGCATGCTGATAGTGGCACAGTGCTTTGGAAACCCCTGTTGGATGATTCAGCGTGCTCATTGATAAAATTGATTTCCAAGGCTTTATAATTGGATTCGGCTAGGAGCTTGGCCAAACCCTGCCCTTTTATTAGCTTGGTGGGCTTAATTTCCAGGTCAAATTCTAGGATCTTGGCGTTCCATTTACTTATTCTTCCATCTATATCAGGTTGTATAAGAATGTCCTTCACAGAGGTTGAAGGGACATACGCAATGATCTTTGAGTGTAAAACATAGACCCTGAAGGCTTTGAGAGCCTTCACCAAGGCGTAAGCCTGCTTCTCCATGATCTCATATCGGAGCTCTGCATCTCTCAACGCCTTGCTAAAGAAGGCAATAGGCTGTTCTTGCCCTTGATCATTCTTCTGCAACAGAACTGCCGCTACTGTGTCAAAGGAAGCAAAAGAAAATATCATAAAATTTCTAGAGTAATCTGGGCTCATCAGCACAGGAGCCTCGGTCAATGCTTTCTTTATTTGGTCAAAAGACTTCCTAGGTTCAGCAGTCCATTTTATTTCATGGCCCTTCCTAAGCATGGTTGTGATATGTTTCACCAATTCAGCAAAATTTGAGACAAACCTCCTCAGGAAATTGATCCTTCCCAAGAATGCTTGGACCTCCTTTTTAGATCTGGGAAGTGACAGGGCCTGAATTGCTTCTACCCTGTAAGGATCAATCCTCACTCCCTCTGCTGAGACTATATGGCCTAACAGCTTCCCTTCTTGCATAGCAAACAATGATTTTTTGGGATTTAGGGAAAGGCCAAACCTGCGACACTTCAGGAAAAACCTCTTCAAGTGGCAGTGGTGCTCTATATCAGTCTTGGAGAAGACTGTTATGTCATCTAGGTAAATCACCACAAACTTATCTTTTTCCCCGACGAAGGCTATGTCCATGGCTCGCTGAAACGTTGCTCCTGCATTCATCAATCTGAAGGGCATCTTGGCATACATGAATGTGCCCCAAGGAGTGGTGAAGGTTGTCTTTTCTCTGTCTTCAGGCATGACTGATATCTGATTATAGCCAGAAAATCCATCAATCATAGATATCCTAGATGCACCAGTGACCCTCTGCAATATATGTTCCATGTTGGGCAGGGGGTAATTGTCTTTCCTTGAACTCCTGTTCAGGTTCCTGAAATCGACACAGAGTCTGATTTCTCCGTTCTTCTTTCTTACTGGGACCAAATTGGCTACCCAGCTAGAGTATCGCAAGGGGACTATGATTTGGGCATCCAACAGCTTTTTCACCTCCCTCTCCATGACAGGTAACAGCATAGGATTTATCTGTCTCAGCTTCTGCTTGAAAGGTCTAGCCTCCTCCTTCAGTGGGATCTTGTGCTCAATGACTGACGTGTCGTATGTCTTGAGGTCTTCGTAGGTCCACGCAAACACGTCAGCAAACTCCCTCAGCAAATCAGTATATCTGACCCTATGCTCCTCAGTCAAACTCCTCGACAGCTTGACAAACTTGGGCTCCTCTGGTGTGCCTATGTTGCATTCAGTCGTATCAGCATCATCACCTGAAATTCTGCCCTTTACTGCCACATCATTCCCATCGAACAATCTTTCTAATGGGATCAGACCTCTTGGCATATGATTGCTCGGCAGTTGAATAATCTGGTGGTCAGCAACTTTATTCAACAATTCCCCAGGGTGGTGGTCAGGTTCCTCGTCAGGGTCCTCATCTATATGTAATGCAGAGAAGTCATCGATGGATTGGAGGAATTTCTCAATCTCCTGGTCATCTTCGAATACCTTCCAATGTTTGACATTGTCTAGTACGGAGGGTCTGTATCTTATTTCCACCTCTGACCTGTCAGCGGGCAGCGTAGGAGCTTCGAACAAACTAGCTGAGAAGGCTTGAAAGTCGGCTGGAGCATTTTCTTCCCTTGGAATGAAAGAGATGTTGAAATCCAGGAAGAAACTATCAATTAAATCCCATACCTCGTTCCTGTAATTCTTGAGGCGAGGGTGCTTGGTCTGATAGACGTTTTTGACCTGCTGGACAATTAATTATGCATCCCCGAACACAGCCATCTCCCTGATTCCCATTTCCTTTGCAGCCCTTAATCCTAGAACCAGAGCTTCATATTCTACCACATTGTTGGTGACTTCAAATTCCAGCTTGTATGACAGTGATATGGTTTCCTGAGAAGGAGATTTGAAAACCACTCCGGCACCCGCACCTACACTGGAAGAAGCTCCATCAAAGAACATCTTCCAAACAGAGGTGGTTGGAGGAGGCATCCCCCGATTAAGATTGAGCTATTTTCTGATATGCAAAGGGGTCTCAGGCTCATCAGTGACCTGCAATAGTCTAGATCCTAAGTCAGTGTCTAAGGCATAGATGGGATGATTAGTGGGGTTTGCTTCATCACTGACTATGTAGGCTAACTGGGCTTCTCTGTACAATATTCTATGCTCCCCCCCAAAGACCGGGATAGTGGCATACGTGAGATCCATCTGTAACGTCCCTCCAAGTCTCTTAATCCAAGACCTTGACAACAGCATGCCAAACTTAGGGGGAACATAAGCTACCACTATATCCATGACCATACTTTTCATGGGAAGCTGAAACAGGGAAACCACCAGGTCCTTGATGACTCCCAAACATTGTACCCTCCTGGAGTCGAAGGAATAAAGGTCATGGTAGGCTCTGGTGACTTCTAACCCTAGCTCCTCCATGACGGCTTTAGGCATTAGGTTGTGGGAGGCCCCTGAATCCATTAAGCAATTATGTAGCACTTTGTCATGAATGTTCAGGGAGGTGTAGAAGGGAGGGGATGAATCATCTCTGTCTTCTACCATGGGACCTAGGACCACTGCAGGCCTTTCATCTTGGAGGTTTATGCAGTCTGTGGAAGGGCCAAAGGCTTCAAATTTCAACAGGTCGGAGAAGCGTTTTTTGAATTCCCCATGTTTAATTAACTCAGTGAGGGGCACAGGGATTCTGATCTTTTGAATTTCATGCTCGAAATTAAAAGAAGATGTGAGCTTTGGAATTTCTCTAATCTCAGGAGCATGATTTTGAATGATAGGGGAGAGAGTTTGGGCCTTCTTACCTTTGTGGTTGTCTGCTACCTCGTCAGTAGGCTTCTCTACTCTGGTGGATGACTCAGGAACATCAGGTGTTGTTTCCCTCTTGTCTGATCTCAGGTTATACCTGCCTCGGCCACCGCCAGCTTTGTCTCCTTTTCTCAATTCATTTAGCTGACTATTCAAGAGAGACTCCTCGTATGCTGACTGAGTTAGATGGGGGAAAGGAGGAGTGACTTCTACAGAGTGGATTTTGGGCTCAGGCTCATCTGGTTGTCTCTCTTCTTCATCAACTATGAAGTTGTTCTGGAAGGGAGCCTGAATTCTTTGGTCATCTCTATCTCTTTCCTTCTCTTTGTGCATAGTTGGGGGAGCAAAATTGTTTGGTCTCCTGAAACCTCCTTTATTTTCATTGTTTTGAGGGCCCTTATACATCTGCCTCCTTTCCACCTTCAATCTATCCACCTCTTCTTTAAGAAAGTTCATTACTTGAGCCAGCTCACTTACTTGAGGGTGGGACAATGATGGGCCAGAGATGTTGGAGTCAGAAGTTGAGGCTTCTGATTTTCCTTTTCTTCTGTCTGTGTCGACCTTGTTCCTCAGTCTGTCAGCTGCTAACATGTTGGATTCCACCTCTATAGCTGCATCTTGCATCTGAGCTAAAGAGGTGGCTCTCCTTTCTCTTAATACGAGACAAAAATCGGGGTCAAATGCACTAGCATATGAAATTTGAGCAGAGGCTTCGGAAGGCTTTATCTCTGCAGGAATCTTGTTATACATCTTATTGAATCTCTTGGAGAAGTCAGAGACAGACTCTCCTTCCTGCTTCTTCAGGGACCCAAACTCAGTCATATAATATATGTAATCTTTTCTATCCCCCCACTGCCTCAGGAAAACAGTATCCAGGGCTTCAATTCCAGCAATAGAGCCAGGGGCCAGTCCCATGAACCACTTCCTCACCTCAGCATCCAAGCTCTGAACAAAGACTCTCATCCAAACATCTTCATTCTCAATATTTAGGTTGTCTGCATAGTTGTAAAAGGTAGCTAGGTGCTCTTCAGCAGTCACATCTCCCTCACCACTGAACTTGGGCATGTATTTCAAATAGTCTCCAGCAGGGAGGGGGTTCAAAGGCTGAGGAAGAATCAAAGGAGCATATCTAGCAGCGACTATGGCATCCATTCTGTTCGGAGGGGGGTTAGCACCATCCATAGGGACGTTGAGTGGAGGAGAACTCGGGGGAGATGGAGTGTGAACAGGTGAGGTAGGAAGAGAGGTCCTCACAGGAGATGATGGGGAAAATAGAGAGAAGTCTAAGGGACCAGAGTATGTAGGTGTTTCTCTCTGTGCAATAGTAGTAATCAAAGGAGGAGTAGTGAAACCTCCTGAGGGGGGAGTGACAAGGATCTCTCCCTCTAATACTAGACCAGGAGGGGAAAACTCAGCAGGAACACTCCCGAAGTTCAGAACACGGGAAACCTCAGCGAAAGTACGACTAGGAAGCTGAGAATAAGAAAATGGATTTTTCACAGAAGGGGATGGCGTGTTACCTTTTTCATCGACGGGAACTTCTTTTGCAAAGCTCTTTCCCTTTTTGCGCACCGCTTCCAAGTCTGCTTCTGGTGTGGCTAAAGGCAAGTGTGGATTAGACCTCGTGTGTCTGCCTCTCGAAGCCACAGTTGATAGAACAGGTTCTCCCCAGCGGAGTCGTCACAGTGGAGTCGCCAGGTGCACAACAACAATCTTCGAGTTCTAATCTCTGATGCACCTTCAGAAATCAGCTGATCTTTGTCGTTCAAATCCGGGGAAAATATTCAACTTCGTCCCCGGCAACGGCGCCAGAAATGTTGGCGTTCAGAGGTCACTCCTAGATTGCTAACAGGAGCAGAGCCCAAAGCCCATCAGTTTAATGTCACGATTTGTTTAAAGGGTGATCAAATGGAGGAAAACTCAAAACAGCATTGTGTCAACTCAGAAACCAGACCAGGCATGCATGAACGAGTGAGGTCTTGATAAACTCCAAACAGTGAGTCGTAGTAAAGGGCGAGCAGGTGGAAGACTTATGCAAGAAGGGTGCAAAGGTCTATAATAAACATCATGCTCATAATAGACTGGAAGAAAGTATCCGAACACAAAGTCTCTTTATATTCAAACACAAAGAACCAGAGAGTACATAAATGTCACGACAAATCCTTTATCATAACACAAATGCAGCAATCCACGCGAATCATTCGACCGTGAACACTCCAGCATGAGACGAAACAAAGATGGAAAAAAGGAGAACTGTTTGTCATAAACCAAGAAGTCTCAAACATAGAGGCATAACCAGAAAACTAGAATGTCGCTGAAACTTTACAGTCGGGAGCTTAGCTCTACCATCGATCCCTACAAAAATGGCAAAAATGCCTACATATACTCAAAACAACAACAGCAGCGGAACCAAGAAAATGCATTGAAGGCTTTGCGTCTGCATGGCTTCTGACAATACGGGGCTGTAATCTCTGAATGGTCGTGTAACTTATGGAAGACGCGATAGATCTTCTGACAGTTACATCGGCGAATCGACGTGCCTTTAATTCATTGCAGGACGTCCCCATTATGGCGGAGACGATGTCTAACCACCACCAACTGCTCCAATAACTGCTTCTTGGGATTGAGAACGGCCCGGCCAACTCAGCATTTCGGGATAAGGAGGACTTCTCGCGCTGCCACCTGGAATAATGGAATAGCTTGAGGAGCATGCTTGGAAGCCAGCGTGGAGGATGAGGTGCATGATAGGAATGGTGGTGCTGGGTTATAAGAGCGTGGGAGAAGTGACGAGATGAGAGGAGGATGACGGGGGACGAGTGACACACGGCAGCGGGAGAAAGGTGGAATGGAAGATGACAAGGCGAGAGGGGAGGGCCTACACTGGTTAAGCACAGGGCAGCTAAGGAGGGCGGGGCTGCACGAACGCCGTTGATCTGGGCGCCTCGATCGTGGCCGTCGGGAAGATGCATAAGGGATTCCGGACCCCCCCCCTCCGCTTAAAGGTAGAAAGGCGGGGGGGGTCCAGAATGGTCTTCATCGTCGTTGATCCGGGCACGCCGATCTGAGCCGTTGGAGAGGTGCACCCTCGATTCCGGACCCCCCCCCGGCTTAAAGGTAGAAAGGCAAGGGGGGTCTGGAATCCAACGCGCGCCGTTGATCCGGGCGCGCGAATCTGGACCGCTCGGACCTGCTCGTTGCTTACCATGGGTGCATTATCGCCCAATACTTAGGAAAAATGGGTTTTTAACCCCTTCTTTTTCTATCTAACCCCCTCTACAGGAAATATCGCTAACACTTATGCATTCTAGTTTTTATTTTCTTAGTTGTTTTAGTTTGTTTATTTTGTTTATTACATATGTTTGTCTTGTTTAACCCACTCATGAACTTTTGTCTTTCCTAGCAGGTCCAACTAGGCATGCAAGTGTCATTGTTTTGCTCACCCAAGTGACGAAACGGGCACATCAGATGGTATCCTGAGCGAGTATTGGAGATTGGGGAGATTCAACGATATCTGTAGGAAAGATAGAGGAAATATATTTCTCAATCTCATCCAAATTGGGAAGAAAGGATGAACGATGTTGGTTGTCATCCCATGGTACTTCCTCGATACTAATCATTTCCATAATAGATTCATCTGATGGAAAAATATGTAGAATGTAATCGAAAATGGAGGATAGGGAATCTAACCAGGCTGGTAGCGAATATGAAGTAGACACCAATAGATGTCGGTCATCTAGTGAAGGAGAGGCATACTGAATGGTGTTGTATTCATCCTCTACAAGACTAAGTGACATAGCATCACCTAGTGTATTGAATTCTAAGGGACTAGATACGATCCACAGATTAGATGATTCGAGGGATTGATGTACCATAGTCAAAATAAAATTAACCATTGTGATGTGTTGTGTGGTTGGAGGAAGAGGTGTGGGGAAAGTGCCCATGAGAGAAGAATCTTTCAGTAGCCCTACCCCGACACTTTCATAAGTAATCTTTGAGTCCCCCAAAAATGGAATATTGTTGGTTTTTTGAGTGCGATCATCATGGGTGTAGTAATATAATTGATCGATGGTCACAATTTTACCTTGATGAGGGAATTGCACACATCGAAAAATTTATGAAGTGACAACAATCATAGCATAGAACCAACTTATTCCTAGAAACAAGTTATAATCGAGGGGAGCATCAACTACTTCTACATCAATAACAATAGTTTTCCCTCCCAATTGAACGACTAAGGACTGTAATAATCCATGTGGTTGGAAACCTCTACCATAAAATGCTCTTAACATGATGGGAGATTGATTAGGACTAGGTGATTTGAGGCCTTTCCAACAAGATAAGGACATGACACATGTTGATGCTCCCTCATCCAATATCATGTGATGAATATGTTGATTATGGACAACGACATCAATTTGAAAAGCAAGTTCGTGAGAGAGTCATGATTTAAAATTGTCCATATTGAACATGATATTATTGGATGAATCATGATCTATAGCTCCAATGGATTCCAAGAGATTTCTACGCTGGCTGGGGCAGTGTTGTAGAACTTCGATAACTGACATGGCGCAAGGTGCTTTGGCCAAATATTCAACAATGTTGTAGTTTTGAGCAACACGAGAGTTAGGATTAAAGGTCGACTTTCTAATTGTTCTCTTGGGTGGGTGTAGGATAGAGTCAAAACTTGGTTTCTCAATATGGAGAGGTCCGGATGGAGGAGTAACTGAAGTGGATAGTGGTTCTAGTACAATCCCATTAGTTACATCGTCCTTACCAGGTTTACCTAGTGGTGTTTCATATGTCGTAGTGTGAGTGGTCAATAATACCCCATTAAACATATAAATGTGTGTACTCGATGAAGCATCCTCGTTAGGAGGATGACCTTGGTTACTTCCTGTTGGAGGTGCATGATTTTGCGCAACCAGTGACTACTGTTATGGAAAAGGATGTGTCAATGCAGCGGGTTGATAATTTCCTTTAAAAAGTTTAGCAACTTTGTCCCAATGGGGACAGTCTCGTGTGTAGTGATCTTTAGCACAAATCAGACATGGAAATTTTAGTTTGCGCTGTGTTTTCTTTTTAGTAGCAAGTGGTTGTGCTTGTGTTTTTGGATTTTCATTTTGATTATTATTTTCTTGGGTTTATTCTTAGTTTTCTTTTTCCCCCCTGATTGTTGTGGAGAAGCAGATTAGACTGCATTCACTTCAAATACTTGAGTTGGGGTGGAGTTTTATGAGAATGGAGTCGGCCTAGTAGTTGGGGTAGTGATTGAATGATTATTTGTATCGGACGACTATGAACTGGACTAGGTTTTGACCGAACCGATAACTCCATCCGAATGAGTGGTGGAGGATGATTTTGATGGATCAGTTGATGTACGGGGAGAGTTTGGGATAAATTCATACAAAGTATCGGATTGGAAATAAACCAAATCCAAATACTGGGCACAAGAAACGGCTTCCTCTTCTGTGACTACACCACCCATGGGTACATCTCGAGTAATATGAGGTAATATAGATTTGGTGAACCACTTAGCCAACAATTGGTCTAGAATGGTTGCCTTGATCAACCGCCATCGTCATCTCCATTCATGAATATGATCAAAAATATGTATGGAGTTATTCTAACAAAGGGAGGTCAAAAGTTTCGTGTCGGTTTCATATCGGATAGGCAATTGGAAGTGCGTAAGGAAAGCCATGGCGAGTGAGTTAAAATATTCAAAAGTTCTGCATTGTAAATCAATGTACCATTTATCCATTGAACCTATAATTGTACGTTGGAAAATACATAAACGGCATCAATGATTTTTATGAACACCACAAATGAAAAGTCATGACATGATTATTAGGGTCTTTTCCAGGTTTTTCGTCAAATTTTGGAATTTCAGAAGGTAATTTGGAAGGAATGACTGGCCAAAATGGGGAGTGTAATATGGGATCGTTTGTTAATATCAACAGATCCAGTAGATATAAAGTGGCTAAGAAGGGTAACTTTCAATTGGCTTGAGGATGATACTAGTGTGGCATAGGAACACTAGTAGGACCATAAACTGGTTGTGGTGGATAGTTGTATCCAGTAGGTCCTCCCATATGCTATTGATTTTGACCAACAAAAGTAGGATTCATTTGCTTATGGATTTACATAAAAGGAGAAGGGAAACCCATTTGGCCCTGGGGGGGATAACAAGTGTAAACCAAGGGAGGATAGTTAGCTTGACTTTGAAGCGAGTACCTAGTTTTCCCTTGGGGAGGAAAATACGGTGGACCTTGAGGACCCCATGTGGGATTCGAGACTCCTGGGAAGGGTTGTCCAGAATGTAATCTAGAAGGATTGAGATTTAAATTTCTTCCCTATGGGATGGGGTTTGATGATCCTCCTTGATGTGGCCGATGAAACATTCCTCCGAGGGGTGGTCCCCAGGACTTTGGTGGGTTTCTGGTAAACTGAGGTTGGAATTGTCCCCCTGTCATCAGTTGGGAAGCAACTAGGCTTTAACCGGTAAAAGGGAGTTTCCCCCCAGTCGAAATTTATGCATTGAAGGATGGTTTCCCCCCAGTAGGGATTTGTCCTACAGTTGGTTTTTTTTTCATGACAAGGTTTTTCATTCTTTGATGTGAAGGTGTCTCAACGGGGTTTTGTGGTGTATATGAAGTTATTGCTTGAAGAGGGATGGTAGGTGTAACCGTCAGGGTACTTTGCAAATGACTAGGTAACACAACTCCTATTTCACTCGTAACTTGTCCTAAAGTGGTAGTGGTATTTATTGTTTGTCCGATGGGATGGTCAATAGGCTGACCTAATGATCTTGCATCTGCACCGATGGTAGTAGATGTATGTGGAGGGTCAAAGAGTGGTCGGCCAAATTTAAATTTTTCATAAATATCTCGTCCTGATGGAGTTATCCATATAGGATGAAGAGTATTTTGTTGTGGATCTACCATTTCAGTAGAGTGGACAAGGGTAGTGTATTCTTCATTGGAATTTGGTTATCATGGTTCCATGTCTAGTTGATCGTATGGCCTTGACAGTAGTATGGGGTGATATTCTACTACGATGTTACCCGAGGAGTCCACTAGGATAAGGACTGGGTCATAATGGATTGCCAAAGTTGGGTTTGCAGGAAGGGTGGGAACTTTCTGAACCACAACTAAAGTTCTCTCAAGATTTTCTATCAAAGGAGTGGCGACACTCCAAGAGTCTAAATAGTTTTCAACCTCTTCATGGTAAGTGTCTTCAGGTGAGTTAGGAGGTATGGGTTTGTAGCCTTCTAGAGGCAACCATTGCATCCTATGTGATCTATGAAGACCTTTATCGACAATGGTACCAATTTTAAGGACAATTAAAGTAAACAAACAACATTCGCTAAAAAATACAGAAAACCAACAATCAAAGCAATAACTTCTCTCAATGAATGTACTAGTTGGTGATGAAATCCAACATCACGTGATCAAAGTGAGAAGAGAATAGGATTTGAGCAGGTGGAACAATTACGTTGGCTGCCTGCTTAATAGACTTACGCCTTGGTGTAAGTTCCCTCATAGTTTTACCTGTGGGTTACCCTCCAAGGAGCCTGAGTGAGTTTGAACAACGTCTGTTCCAGGTACATGGAACACTTCCCTTCATCATCACCTCGTGTAAGGATCCTAAATATTATTGCCACTAAGGATACCAACTCATAGTCAGCCTCTGGGTGGGTATAGTCGACAGTCGAGTCTGAACGTATGGGCAGGATATCAAGTCCGAAATTCCTCAATAGATCTGAAGACAAATGGACCAGTAAACCCTAGAGGACCCCGAACGGATTCAGAATTCACAAAGCTCCAAGACCAAATGAAAAAAATTGATCCTCAAGAATAACCCCCAATATATGATTGTACTACTACGATTGGTTAAGCCTCAGAGGGATAATCTATGTTTCTCTCTCGCACGTAACCTCAAGTTTAATCCCTATGTGAGAGGGGGGATCCCAACTATGCTTATACGAAGGATGGATTTTGTCTCCCTATCACAAGATTTTGAGTTTGTTTTGAATGCTTTGGAGAGTTACTCTCACAGCCTATTCCAAAGTTCTAGTCCTAGTCTATTGTTGGTGTAAAGATACAAAATAAAAGTTTCTAGTTCAATTTTAGTTAGCATTTATTTTTTTTGGTTGTTTGTTACACAAGGGTGAATGATAGTGAAATTGATGATGTTTGAGACTCGACTCCATAAGAAGGTAAAATAATGATATGCAAATCTTCTTTTCAATGAAATTCTAGCTATGGGAAGGAGAAGAGTTTATTTTTTTTTGTCACTAACAAACACTCAAGAATGAAAAAATTTATGTTGTTTTTTCTCAAACAAGAAGTCGGACAATTGCCAAATTATAAAGAAAACATTTTTAATATCCAAAACCAATGCATATAAATACTTATTTTTTTTATTGCAAATGAAAACTAAGATGTTTGTTCAATACTTCATTCTTTCACTAATAATGAAAAAAGGTTCACTACCGTGATAGGAAAAAGTAAGAAGCAAAAAGCATACAAACAAAGACACTCTCAACAGTAGACAAGAAATTGAAAGAAAAACCATTACCAAACTAGGCTCTCAAGGAAAAACACTAAGAAACCAAAAGTCATACTTTATATTCTTCAAGAATTGAGTAAGGGATCAAGGATAAAGAAAACAATAGATATTGTGATTGACAATCTTCCCTCTGAAAACCTTCGATCAATCAGATAATCGAGAAGAGTGGAAAAAAGAAACCAATTTTAAAAGAGAAAGGTCGATTTTGAAATCAGGAAAGACAACACAAAATCAATAAGGACTAAAAAGAATGAAAGGTAGTAGTTTTAGTCAAACAAAGGACAAGATCATACATAATAAGTTATGAGTTAGAGAAAGAGATCCAAAGACTATACCCATCAAGAAATAAACCCTGAAATTTCCCAAAGAAAAGAAAATTGGCACTCTGGTAACCAAAGCACCAGAGCATTGTAACGCTTCCTAGTAGACTTTAGGGTAGTGTTTATTAAGAAACAACGCTTTGAATTGCACTGCAGAGGGGCGTTGGTTTTGAGGAAAGTGTGAGAAAAAACTCAAAAGGCTCAGTAACTCAGGAAAATTCAGTAAGAGGCTCTATGAGACAACTAGCAAAGACAAAAGAGATGTAAAAATACATTAAATCAACAGATAGGATCTAAGGAGAGGAAAAAGTCACAGACGAACCAAGGAAAAAACAAACTGAAAATTTGTTCCCTAGTGGAGTTGCTAATTTATGTTACGTAAATATTCCCTTGCGGACAAGTGAATTTTCCCTTAGATTATTGACCCCTATACCAATACAAAAACAATCATTTGGACACTACCATTCCTATAAACTTGTTTTTCTTATCGAAAAAAGAGAGGAGAAGGTAAAGTAGGATGTACTATATTTACGACGTTTGTCCCAGCTTCTCCTATCCACAAATGTGATCCAATTCCTGGCGCAAATAAATACCTGCAATGAACAACAAGAAACAAGCGACTTCCTTCTATTCTAATGGATTAGACAAAGCAAATTCATCTATGCAAATCAAATTAAACATAGAAAAGCACGTGAAACCACATACTTGAAGGAAATAGGCCAAGTATATTAGATGAGAACTTGAACAACAAGAAACAAGTGACTTCCTTTTGAAACTTACAATCTTCAGATGATGTTGTAGCAGCCTCTCCAAGTCCTCCTCCTCCAACCCTTGCTCGAAAGATCCACAATCAAAATAACAATGCTTGCTGATTTTCTCCTCCTTTTCTCCATGGGATTGCCTCCATTTATAGTCTTTGAGAGGCTTAACTACGTTGGGTATATTTGGAATTAGTTTAAGGATATGGCTCCAACAATTGTGATATCTTCCTTAGATGCAACCCTAGAGTTAGATTCGAGCCAAACCAATTCGATCCATCCATAGATGTATTTAGAAGAAAAAGGGATTTCTTCCAAGATTTCCTCAACCAACTCAACGCTCCCTTAGAATGGGCAACAAAGCACTACAACGCTTCCCCTAAGATGGATAAGGAGCGCTAGCACTCCCTATGTATGATAAGGGGAGCGTTGATCTTCCAAAAAATTACCAAGATGAATAATTCCCTAGAAAAAAAATTGTTTTGACTGTCAGATGATGGGGCTTTGTCTTCTAACATGTTTTAGGGGTTGTAACAAGTGTTTTCAAGGTGCCTTTCATGATGCGACACTTAGGGAAAAATAATGTGACACTTACAGTGATGAAAAGCGACACTGTCGAAGTGAGGAAATTTGATGTGTAACAATTTTTTACCATTTCATGCAATTGTTGTATTAAGAATGCATTGAGAAATATAATGATGAATTTTTTAATGGTTTCAAGTTTAATAAATGACAAAACTTGATTTACAAAGATCAAAACTATTTTTCCAACATTTTAGGTCTAAAGAACAAAATAAATATTGCCACTATTAGGATAAATTATCATGATGTACATAGTGACATTGGTCACTAGGATAACTTTAAAAAGTCTTGGGATGAGTAAATTTATAGAATTTGTGATATAGAGGAGGTTGAGGATGAGCATCATTTCCTTTCAACCCACCCTAAAGGTATAACTTTACCTAGTGTCATAACTTGACCACTCCTCAAGACCTCATCGCTTATGAAAACTCTAATGATCTAGGTATTTTCATTGCACTGATATTCTAAACAATAATTACCATGATTCCTTTTATTATATAATAAACATCGTTGGTATTAGAGAGTATTATTAATATCATTAATTTAATTAGAGAAAAGGGATGGAAGGGAATTCTTAAACCTTTTCACACATGTAATATGTTTGGCGAGAGACATGTGGCTTGAGTAAGGAGGAGATTAACAAGGGAGAATTTTAAGAAAAGGGAATTGTATTACTTAGGAAATTTATGGGAGGAGAGTGGATATAATTAGGGAATGATGGATACAAGAATGATGAACTAGGAGAAATGAGAGGGACAATGTGTTCTTTTGCACCCCACGTGTACCATGTGGAAAGAAGAGTAACCAAGGTTGTTGGGTGATAAAGCATTTATTTTGGCGGCTCTGAATAAGGTATCAAGATGCCAGGTGAGATTCACTCCAATATTAAAAATTGCTATGGTCTTACCTCTTCATGGATGTGTACATTTTTAAACATATATATGTAATGTGTTCAAGTATGAACTATGTTCATTGGATGGGTTATAGCTTTTTCTAAAACAAAACAATTTAACTATTCAATAAAATATTTACAATGTTACCCGTTCAGTATTGAATAAAAAATCGACAATGTTACTCGTTCAATTAAGAAGTACATAGAACATAAGATATCATAACGGGTTTACATGTCTAAGGAAATCCTTAGTCAAATGTTTCGGGCTATAAATTGAACAACATCATGCACAAGCCCTAGTTTAATCTCCACCAAAGCACATAGCCATTATAGATTGTCTACTCAAACACATCATCTTGAAGATGTATACATCCAATTCCAAATAAAACTCGATTGCTAGAGTGGATACAATCACGGTTATAGTGAGTATTCATATGACCACATCGATGGGCCAAAGTCGTATACAACATAATATGAGAAATTGGTTAGATATTTTCCTTTCCTATTCCTTGTTCCATTTGTTACATGTAGAGTTTATTTTTGTCTATTTTGATTTTTTAGATCAAGTTTCAGCTATGAATGTTGCATGTAATTTTTACAAAATAATATTAGGTTTTTTTTTTTTTTTCTCTGTACATGTATATCAAGAAATCCCCCACATAATAAGGCCTAAATATTGATGTTGATATTTCACCTTCAATTCATTTGTGTGCAATGTTATCAAACCTTAACCATGGTTCTACCCTCTAGAATGTAGGGTTGTTAAGCTTAAAGTTTCCAAGGTTCCATTGAGTCGACTTGTTCCAAATTTCACAAATTAAAAATTAGAATACTAGGGGTTATCCAGACCTGACCTCACATACTATATAAATTATAAATAGTACATGTTCTTGAAACAAGGCATACTTGAGTAGTACACGATACTTAGGATAAATAAAACATAATCATTTTTAACTAATATAAGTATTATATTTGATATAGTTAACTTTTGATGTTATTTCCAATGGGCATTGTTTCATCAAAAGTGTAAAACTATTTCAAAATAGTCTCATAGAATAAGGTATATGTCCAAAAACAATTATCAAAAAAAACAAAATTATACCAATGCTATTATTAACATAGAACTATCTTTATATAGGATTTTCCACCTAACTTAGTATATAGCTGAAATTGAACCTATACTTATATTAAATTATAGTTAGTACATATAAAACATAATCATACTCATTTAAGTGCTATAAAAAAAGCCAACCTACATTGTATTGATGAAGTCATAAATTTGTATCTATACAAAGCCAAATTTAGTGAAATATAATCTTTTAAAAAAAGAATAATAATGTCATCAAAGTTCAAAATTTTGATAGATTTGGTTATTCTCAACACAATATAAATTTTAAATTTAGTTTTAAAGAAAATAAAAAATATTAAGTAACCATAAAATTTGTAATACCAAATGCTTTATATCGATGAAGTTTAAAGTTAATATCAATAATGATAATAAAAATCATTAATAAAAATAAATTGGAATATTACAAATACTTTATCAATCTTAGCATGATCCATAAAAAACTATTTTTGGAACATATTCATAATTTAATTATTCTTGACCTTGATGCTTTCATTTTACTATGTCTTAATAATATAAAAAGAATTATACCTACTTTCATAAGTTAGTTACTCTTACTTTCATTTTACTTATGTTCAAAACATATTTAGTTTGATTTTTATTATTTAATTACTTGATGGTTTTGATACTTTCATGTTACTATGTGAAAATATAGAGATTATTTGAGTTGTGTAATAAACTTTATCTATCTCATGGAAATATAAGCATGAACATTCTCATTAATAAAAGTTTTCATATGTCTTTCCTAACCCATCTTTGGGTAAAAAGAGGTTGGAAAAATGACCCGGATAAAAGTTTAGAACTTTGAGACATCCAAGATGGTATTTCTATGAAAAAAAACTAAAATTTAAAATTTAAAATAAAGTGATTAAAATATCCAAGAAAAAAGAGACATGTTATTATAAAAAATGATTTTGAAAATCCTCTCACTACTCTATTAAGATTGCAAATTTCAAAATTAAGAACCAACTTTAAGGTGCACTACCAAACAAAGAACTAACTCTTAAATGCATAATCAAACTCACAAATGGACCCTTGTGAAAACTCCTTAGGAAAAAAGCCATTGTATTCTATGCAACCTAGAGAAGATTAAAGATAAGCCTCATTTCCTTCTAAGGTTCCCTTTATACAACTTCTAAGGTGTCCTTTATACAACAATATTAGAACTTTCAGGTATATAGAAAAAATCATAGATGAACACTTCAAAAAACTTTTTGGGAAAAATGATATTTAATGTGCTTATAAGGATATTTAGTTCATAAAATCCACAACCAAATTAAGTTTGAAAACACAAAAGAAAACAATAACTTTTCCAATAATGACCATCAACTACGCCTTTCCTCCCACTCAAGCAGTCTTAGATTCAAGGCATCTCTTGCTTCCCATAATCCTCAAAGAGTAGTAAGTCCCAAAGAGTAGGCCTCGTCCCTAACATGAGGAGACTGGTCACTAAATGTATGAAGTCATGGTGGGATGGCCAATCAATATCTTGGAAAGAGAATAACAATGTTTTTATTTAAGTTAAACTAGAACTTCATTATTTTTATTATTAAAAAAATTAAATTTGAAAATGTGAAAATTCCATTATTTTTATTATTAAATCAATTTAAAATTAAAATTTGAAAAAATCATTATTTTTTATTATTGACATTCAATTTATCTCCAACTATAAAGAACTTAAAAGACAACAACATTGAAAAATAATATCTCTAACTAAATAAACATAAAAATAAAATACATAACAATTTGTTAGAATCTCATAAAATTCTCCACATGAAAAAACAAATAGTAGTTACTAAAATATGATATATCCATTAATTACCTCACACCAAACATAGCAGAGTAGGATTTAGAGGTCCAGATATATAGATGTTTTTCCAACTTTCTTGTGTTTGAGAAGATTTAATTATGTTTTTCCAAGTTTTTTCGTATTCTCTGAAAGTTTGTTACATCTCCAAGATTCTCATGGTAAATTACTGGGACCATTACATTTGTACGTCTCATTCAACCGAGGATCTGTCACAGTATTATTATACAACAGACCGAACGGCTTCGTCTCATTCAACTAAGGATCTGTCACAGGTCGCTCGGGCCGCCTGCCTTAGAGTACAGACCTGCATCTGCCTTATCCACTTCTGAAGTCGATGAGGCATTGTCTTGTTTCATGTCACTGAGTGTTATGGCCGTGGCCACGCCAGAAATAGAGAGATTGTTTACTCTGATCCACAGTCGCCAGATAGAGTCGTTATTATTCCGACCTTGGCGTTCAATCTGCATTCCGACCTTTATCATGCCCCATTAGGCAATCTAACACAGTGGTTGCAATTGGCGAAGCCACCGATGTGGTCGTTGAATGCATGCCATGTGGCGAGAGCATAGCCGCCAGATATCATCGTTGGATGCACGCTACGTGGCGATATCACAATCGTCAGATCGAGCCATGATTATCATGTCACGTGGCAAAATCGCAGCCGCCAGATATCTCTGTTGGATGCACCCCACGTGAAAAACTCAAAGCCACTCGATCACGTCGTTGGCAAGGTGCCACATGGCAACCTCTGAGCTCTTAGATTTCGCCGTTGGATGGGAGACACGTGGCAATCTCAAAGGCATCCGATCTTGCCATTGGATAGTGGCCACGTAGCAAGATCAGAGCCACCAGATCTCGCCGTTATATTTGTGCCACGTGGCAATCCCAGATCCACCCGATCTCATCGTTGGATGGTTCCCACGTGGCAATCTCAGATCCACCAGATCTAACCGTTCGATTAGTGCCACGTGGCAACCTCAGAACCACCAGATCTCGCCGTTCGATTCGGGCCACGTGGCAATCTCAGATCCACCAGATCTCACCGTTGGATTCGTGCCACGTGGAAATCTCAGAACCACCCGATCTCACCGTTGGATGGTTGCCACGTGGAAAGATTAAAGCCACCAGGTTTCACCGTTGGATTTGCGTTACGTGGCAATCTCAGAGCCACCCGATCTCGCCGTTGGATGTAGGCCACGTGTCGACAATCGAACGGACCGGTTAACAGACCGTACCACGAAAATGGTACGGATCCTCTCCACACGATCCCAGCGTTGTATATCTGCCACTTGGCAATTGCAGAGCCGCACGATCTGACCTCCCGCTTGCAGTGAGTGATCCGAGCCTGCGCTTTCAGTGAGTGACGAGCCGCACAATACTGTGCTTTTGCCTTTTCTGTTCTATTGTTGTTTGCGCAACTGAATAACCAGTACGCAGAGCAACTGTACGCAGAGCATTTGGGAAATTTAAACCTGTAGCAACTGTACGCAGAGAAGTTGGGAAATTTGGAAATACGTTCGATCTGTAGTATTATCCGGCGAAGGCGTTCCAGGTGCGGAAATTGCTTGAATATGCGGTTGAATTTCTTGAATATGTCAGTGATAAAGGTTTCAAGTTTGCTGAATTTTGTAGAAAAAAACTAGTTGGTAGACTTCAACACTCACTCACTCCAACACTGTATCAATTCAAAATATTCAGTACTGTACTAACGTTGCTTGCATGGCCAACGATATCGAATATATGTTGAGTCGAGACATTAAAAAGAAAATTAAAACAAATCATGTGGCCGCGCATGCCTTCAAAGCTGAAGCATTTATGGTTCGAGTCCTCGACGCGATTGAGTAGCAAGAAATATGACTAACATAATGATAAATACATAAATTATTTAATTCCATTTCTTCATTTAATGCATAATACATAAATTATTTAAATTATAAAAATGAGGGAGTTAGTATGGATCCCTAAACTTCGTAACATGAAGTCGAATTCTCTAATTCAAGTCTAACATGATGTTGGCTTATCGACCCATTTTTATGGTTATAGGGTATCGATGGGCACGTGGCATTATCAAGTTATATAAAAAAATTAAAATAAAAAGGGATGGATTTTTAAACGTTCTCTTAAAAACTCAATAGATGTTTGGTTAGTTGGTATTGTGTGTATTAATAATTACACTCAATAGATGTTTGGTTCGTTGGTATTGTGTGGTATTAATAATTACATTCAATAGATGTTTGGTTAGTTGGTATTGTGTGATATTAATAATTACAATTGTAGAGGAGTAGTTCCACATATTATTAGGAGATAGGGTTATTTAGTGTATTTGTTATTTTATTTTTATTTTAGAAAGATGGAGGAGTAGGATCACTACATTTATGATATATTGGAGTATTAATAATTACAATTGTAGAGGAGTAGTTCCACACATTATTAGGAGATAGGGTTATTTAGTGTATTTGCTATTTTTTTTAGAAAGATGGAGGAGTAGGTTCACTACATGAATGATATATTGGAGTATTAATAATTACAATTGTATAGGAGTAGTTCCACACATTATTAGGAGATAGGCTTATTTAGTGTATTTGCTATTTTTTTTTAGAAAGATGGAGGAGCAAGTTCACAACATCAATGATATATTGGAGGGTGTCTAAATCATTTTTTGAGGGTCCAATCATTAGCCCACTCCTAATGCTACATGAATGATATATTGGAGGGTGTCTAAATCATTTTTTTGAGGGTTCAATCATTAGCCCACTCCTAATGCCAAAGGAGGTTAGGCTCAAAGGATGAGGGTCCAATAACTCACTCTTAGTGTCAAAGGAAGGTAAGCTCAAAGGTTGAGGTTATTTGTCAAGTATTTATTGTGTGCATTTGAACCCTTAAGATTTGGTGTATTTACAAAATGGATGAGGTATGAACTATGAGGCTTAATATGTCAATGGTGGTAAAAGTGTTAGTAAGGTTATAGATGGCATGGTAGATGATAAATTTTTGTGTCACACTTTTCCCTTTTCGCACTCCAACAAGTTCATTTGATGTTAGAGAAGCCTAAGGTAGATACCTCTCTGTGCCTAGCTAGCCTCCATGAAGAAGAGCATCTAGTTAAATTTTGAAATTTCCTACAAAGAGGGGAGGCTCTAGACATGAGGATGTGGTTTGTCATAACAAGATTGAAGTGCTTCAGAAGTGAAAGAAGAAGTCTCAATCCGTGGAAGACTTCTTTGCAATTGTTGTATAAAATCCCTCAATTTCTTTGTTTTCCTGCATTCTTTGCATTCATTTTGAAAAAGCCCTCAATTTCTTTATTGTTCAGGTGCAGTTTTGTTTGTCATGCTGCAATCGAACAATATTTTAAAAATATTTATGATATTTTACAATGTTGAATTTTAAAACTTTTTATTGTCTGTATTTTTTTAATAGTACTTAATTGGGAGATATTTTTTATGCTACAACAAGGTTACAATAGGTTTTGACTAAGAATCTTGTCAATTTGGTAGTTTTTATTGATTTATTCCTCTCCCCTCAAAGAACTAATACAAGGAGAGAAGACAAATGAGTACAAAAATAGAATCTTACACATTCAATACATAGAAAAATACAAAAACAAAACATAGCTAACAATTGTGAAGGGGATGGGTTTGGGTCTTTCTTCAAAATTTCGACAAAGGATTTAGAAGATTCAGAGTGAACCCTCGTTGTTGGATCTAGTGGTTCTCATCTCTTTGATTTCCTTTATCTCCTCTTCTTCCCCTAGACACGAGTTTGTGTGGCTTCTGTATTCCTTCAATCCGTGGATCTTCTAGCCTTCTACTAGGATTGGGAAACAAACAATGGATCTGTTCAATCCTATAATGTTTACACGAATCAATTTGAGGGTGCCATCTTCCCAACATGATTATTTAGACATTTTCTTTGTAGTAATAGACAAGTGATTTCATTAAGATATAAGAGTGTTTTCTTTTTCTTTTTCCAAGTTACA
Organism: Picea engelmannii; assembly: GCA_009831015.1. NCBI lineage: Eukaryota > Viridiplantae > Streptophyta > Pinopsida > Pinales > Pinaceae > Picea > Picea engelmannii. Next base: position 169,021 of record ML780520.1, on the reverse strand, counting down.
CTGCTCGGGGAAAACCCCCATGCACTTCTCCTCATTTCAAGGATGGTACCCAGTGTAAACCCTAGAATCTTCAAGGTACAAGGCCGATCAACAACAAGGATCAAAGCCATTGCAACAATATAATTGTTACTTCCCCTCATTTCAAGGATGATACCTAGTGTAAACCCTAGAATCTTCAAGGTACAAGGTCGACCAACAACAAGCATCAAAGCCATTGCAAAAATATAATCATTAAGAGCTCAACATGTAGCAGGTAATTCCCCTCATTTTGAGGATGGTATCCAAGGAAAACCCTAGAATCTTTGGGGTACAAGCCTAGTCAACAACAAGGCTCAAAGTCATTACAACAATATACTCGTTAAGATCTCAACATGTCACTAGTGAGAATTGAACATCAGGGAAGGATAACGATCATTCAACAACAAGGCTCAAAGTCATTACAACAATATACTCGTTAATATATCAACATGTCACTAGTGAGAATTGAACCTGGCTGGGAAGGATAATGATCATTCCTACCAACCCAATTGACATAAGAGTATATTGTTATCCAAATCTATTATTTAGTTTAGATATTATGTTAAAAGGTAAGAGTATCACCAACCCATCCTAATTATGTTATTGATGTGTTATTTTTTTTAATCGTATTCTTCATAATATATTATTTAGTTTAGAGATTGCCTTAAAAGGTAAGAGTATCACCAACCCATCCTAATTATGTTATTTATGTGTTATTTTTTTTAATCGTATTCTTCGTATAATCACATCATAATTTTATTATGAGCACAACATAGAAAGTTTTAATAGCAAATGTGTTTGTCAACATGAAATGAGTTTATTATATACATTTATGCTAATGGGTTTATGCACATTGAGCTCATAATATGTAAGTTGATCTCTTCATGGACACTTTGAGAGGTGCCAATTAATATTAACCCAAAATGTTTAGAGGAAAGAATAAGTATAAGAAGTGGGTGACAAATTGTTTAGAGGAAACGATAAGCATATGTTTAAAAAAATTAAAAACAATTCTTGGATGGGGTGATACTCATTGATACTAGGCACACCCACATGGAAGCTCTAAAGATCAATGAGAAGACAGCCAAGGGCATGACAACTAGCAAATCACTAGTGCATACAGAGAATTGTGGGAATTGAGGTGGCTTGGAGCTAAAGGGGTTTATACCAGCTCGTTCCATGTGCGGTATTGATGATAGCCATTAACGTAGGAGGTGGTCTACCTGGTGGGCTACGAGGCCATCAGTGTTGTGGAAGGAAAAGTATTAGGAAGAAAGAATGGAGAGTACGAGGAGAAATGATGTAGAGGATTGGAAAGGTGGCCCAACGTATGTTCATTGGGTGGTAGTCGCATCCTAGATAATTGGAGAGGGGTATTCTAGCAACAAATATCCCAATGAAAAAAATAGAGGGCAGAGTGCATGGTTTTGTTGTATTGGGAGATCAGTGGTGACGTAGTTGCAGGGTAGGAAAGATCCTCAGTCTTGGGCATCACGCAAGGAGTTAGGGTGTCTAAAAAAAAAAGGACTGAGTGCAAGGTTGTTTTTTATGCAAAGGCAAAAGTGGGCATTACCTGGGAAAGGTGAAATGGAAATAGGAATTCTATAAGGTTACCGAAAAGTTGGAAGCATTGGCCTCCGCCCCCTAGTAATCTCAGAGAGTTGATTCTTGTCCAATGTGGCTAGAGAACCGAAAAAGGAGGAGAGGAGGAGCCAACATGAGGACAAGAAAAAAGAGGCTTCCCCTCCCCAAGGGCTAATGAACAATACGCACACAAATCGGTAGGATTGGTTGGCAGGAACTCGAGACCAAAAACTCTAATCAGAGGCGGAGAAAAGTGAAGTTGAGGAGGTGGAAGAGGGAATCCAAGGCTAGAGGCAAACTATTATAGAAGAGAAGATATTGTATGAGGTTCAGGAATGGGTAGAGGACCCATATTACTCCAGGACAAGAGAAACCAAGTACTTTAAAATAACATAAATGTATTGGATAGTCAAGGAAATGGTTGGGAATGCACTAGAAAAGACCAAGGAGGAGCAGGAGAACATTATGCATGCACTCAAATTTTTTGAGGGAAAATTTGAGTTATTCTGCATGCCCCAGCATGGAATTGTAGAGGAGTAGTTCCACAATAGATGTTTGGTTAGTTCGTATTGTGTGGTATTAATAACTATTATTGTAGAGGAGTAGTTATTTCCACACATCATTAGGAGATCGGGTTAATTAGTGTATTTGCTAAAAAAAAATAGAAAGATGGAGGAGTTGGTTCACTACATGAATGATGTATTGGAATGTGTCTAAATCATTTTTTGAGGGTCCAATCACTAGCCCACTCCTAATGCCAAAGGAGGTTAGGCTCAAAGGATGAGGGTCCAATCCTTAGCTCACTCATAATTGGAAAGGAAGGTAAGCTCAAAGGTTGAGGTTATTTGTCAAGTATTTCTTGTGTGCAATTGAACCCTTAAGATTTGGTGTATCTACAAAATGGATGAGGTGTGAGGCTTAATATGTGAGTGGTGGTAAAAGTGTTAGTAAGGTTTCAAGGATCTCCTCAATCTTTGTTTTCCCACATTCTTTGCATTCGATTTCTAAAACCCTTGTTGCATTTAGACAACAATTGTCTAAATGCAATCGTTGTCTAAAAGTCGTATGTCATGCTGCAATCGGACAATATTTTGTTTCGTCTGGAGGGAATGAATGGAGTCGATGTGTTGACCCTTACATCAAGAGTTTGCATGAGTTTATATGAGTTTACATTAGCTTCCAGGAAAAATGGTAAGAGCCACATCCATCTCCAAGCCGCGATGAAAAAATTACATCTCAAGCCATTATAATAATGAGGGAGTTAGTATGGATCCCTAAACTTGGTAACTAATTTATTAGTATTATTTTTCATTTATAAAATAATTTAATTATTAATTAATTCTAATAATAATGTTTTAAAACAATTACAATTAATTTAATAATATATATATATATATATATATATATATATAT
>ML780520.1:120148-152890 GCA_009831015.1 Picea engelmannii | reverse complement strand
TTTTTGGGTGGCATGTTGGCCAAGTATCACTTTTGAACCTTGATTTTGAGGTGGTTCTGCTAGACAATATTTCTTCTGTTGTATCTCCCAATTTTTGGCCCTTTTGGGTATGAAACTTTATCTTATGTAATTCTCTGATATTTCTTCTCTGCAATGCCACAGGTCTGATCAAAATTGGATGTGCCAAGTGGAATTTGCAGTAACTTCCCCACAACTTGCCGATTTTTGTCCTTTCCAGGAGATCTCACTTGTATAGTATGCCCCGCACAAAATAATTGATATAAAATTCTGAAACTCGTACCCAAACTACTACAGACTTTTCAAAATCCAATGCAACCAGTCCCATGCAATTTGGATACTCTAGGAAGAAGTTATGATTGTTTTACCGAGAACACCTTCTTGAGACTCGTCAATAGGGCTAGTCAGATACCCTATCTTACACAGGGTGTATCTACCAATTTAAGATGACCCAGAAGTTGAAATTTTTACCACAGATACACTACTAATTTATGTAAATGGCCTCTGGAGGGAATGGTCTGAACCGTTACAGAAAAATTTTTATATCGAAAATGCCGCAATGACTCATTTCATGATGATTCCAGAACCCTATCTTGTACATGCTGTATCTCTGAAATTATAAGGCCTCAGGAGCTTAATTTTGAACCCAACGTACCTTGATCCGTCTACTAAATACCCTCCAAGAGGTTCCTTATGAAACATTGTAGAAAAAAAGTTATAGCGAAAATTCCACGGTGTCTCAGATGTAGCAGTGAAACCCCAAGACCTTGAGCTCTGATACCATATGTTAAGAACCAAACATCAACATAGCATATAAAAACCTCAAGAAAAGTACTCAACGGCTTGAAAAAGATATAATTTCAGATAATAAGCCTCTTCGAGGGGGAAACCTCCTTTTACCCCACTTAAATGTTCAAGTACAAGATGATTCAAAATGAAAATGTCTCCTTGGTATATATAGGAGACTATGCGGTATATGAAAATGATGATTCCAGGTGCGGAAATTGCTTGAATATGCGGTTGAATTTCTTGAATATGTCAGTGATAAAGGTTTCAGGTTTGCTGAATTTTGTAGAAAAAAACTAGTTGGTAGACTTTATGAGTCAAAGTAATAATTTACATGCCTGGCCTATTGGACTGGTTAGTTATGCCCGGACTATTGGCCTGGTTAGTTCCGCATGTCACCCAAAAAAATCTTCTAAAACGGATTTCATCCCTTTGAAACGGCGGCAGAGTAAAATAATTATACAGCATCCGCCATGTCCTTTGCTTCGACCTGTTCATCAACATCAACACAAATAATTTCTTTCAAAGCATTCAAAGCTTTCAAAGAATTACCTGCACCAAACGTTTTACCAATTCCAAATCGGGCTTTGGGGTACACGTAGGCCGGTTGATGAGACAACATACTCGCTCACTCCAACTTGCAGTACCGGTATCAATTCAAAATCTTTTCCTTCCTTATTGCAGTACTAACGTTGCTTGCATGGCCAACGATATCACGGCCCTTCGAACAACGGTGGATGGGTATCCGAAAACAGTAGTTGCGTAGCAAGGAGCTTGCAATTCCAGCTGTATCGTGGCCGCGCATGCCTTCAAAGCTGAAGCATTTATGGTTCGAGTCCTCGACGCGATTGAGTACATACCCTAGCCAGTCCAAAAAATAGAATAGCAGCAAGAAATGTGACTAACATAATGGTAAATACATAAATTATTTAATTCCATTTCTTCATTTAATACATAATACATAAATTATTTAAATTATAAAAATGAGGGAGTTAGTATGGATCCCTAAACTTGGTAACTTAAAGTCGAAATCTCTAATTCAAGTATAAGATGATGTTGGCTTAACGAACCAGTTTTATGGTTATTGGCTATCGATGGGCACGTGGCATTATCAAGTTATATAAAAATATTAAAATAAAAAGGGATGAATTTTTAAACGTTCTCTTAAAAACTCAATAGATGTTTGGTTAGTTGGTATTGTGTGGCATTAATAACTAGCACAGTCACTAACTCGTGGCTGAGAACGTCTAAAGGTATCGGCTGTTAATTAGTGGTTGTGTTAGTTATATCATTTGATGTCTCTATGTATAATGCGAATAAGGATTCCTCCTGGACACGCATGCTTGAAAATGAAATGTTCCATGCTCATGTAATAGGTGGGTTCGAATATGAAAAGCAAGGACAGTTGAGACGCATGGCACCTAGCTGAGGAGGAAGTTAGTTGAAGTAGTGCTTGTTAATAATTCAAACATGGCAATTATATGGTGATACAGTAATTTCTTAATATGATTAGGTAAATGTTAAAAAGTAAACAGGTTAACGGATGCATTCAGAAATACAAGGAAGTTATGAAGAGTAAATCACATTCATTGATTAGAATTTACAAGAATATGCCAGCATCTTCAATTGTTAGTCATCAAATTAGAATTTTAGATTAAAAGGTCATTAATCGTGCCCATTGCCAATAGGTATACGCTCAATAGATGTTTGGTTCGTTGGTATTGTGTGGTGTTAATAATTACACTCAACAGATGTTTGGTTAGTTGGTATTGTGTGGTATTAATAATTACAATTGTAGAGGAGTAGTTCCACACATTATTAGGAGATAGGGTTATTTAGTGTATTTGCTATTTTATTTTTTTTAGAAAGATGGAGGAGTAGGTTCACTACATGAATGATATATTGGAGTATTAATGATTATAATTGTAGAGGAGTAGTTCCACACATTATTAGGAGATAGGGTTATTTAGTGTATTTGTTATTTTGTTTTAGAAAGATGGAGGAGTAGGTTCACTACATGAATGATATATTGGAGGGTGTCTAAATCATTTTTTGAGGGTTCAATCATTAGCCCACTCCTAATGCCAAAGGAGGCTAGGCTCAAAGGATGAGGGTCCAATAACTCACTCTTAATTTCCAAGGAAGGTAAGCTCAAAGGTTGAGGTTATTTGTCAAGTATTTATTTTGTGCATTTGAACCCTTAAGATTTGGTGTATTTACAAAATGGATGAGGTGTGAACTGTGAGGCTTAATATGTTAGTGGTGGTAAATGTGTTAGTAAGGTTATAGATGGCATGGTAGATGATAAAGTTTATTGTCACACTTTTCCCTTTTCACACTCCAACAAGTTCATTTGATGTTAGAGAATCCTAAGGTAGATACCTCTCTATGCTTAGCTAGCCTCCATGAAGAAGAGCATCTAGTTAACTTTTGAAATTTCCTACAAAGAGGGGAGGCTCTAGACATGAGGATATGGTTTGTCATAACAAGATTGAAGTGCTTCAAAAGGGAAAGGAGAAGTCTAAATCCGTGGAAGACTTCTTTGCAATTGTTGTATAAAATCCCTCAATTTCTTTGTTTTCCCGCATTATTTGCATTCATTGTGAAAAATCCCTCAATTTATTTATTGTTCGGGTGCAATTTCATCTGTCATGCTGCAATCGAACAATATTTTAAAAATATTTATGATATTTTTAAAACTATTTATGATATTTAAAACTATTTATGATATTTTACAATGTTGAATTTAAAACTTTTTATTGTGTGTATTTTTTAATAGTACTTAATTGGGAGATATTTTTTATGCTACAAGAAGGTTACAATAGGTTTTGACTAAGAATCTTGTCAATTTGGTATTTATTTATTTATTTATTTATTCCTCTCCCCTCAAAGAACTAATAGGAGGAGAGAAGACAAATGAGTACAAAAATAGAATCTTACACATTGAATACCTAGAAAAATACAAAAACAAAACATAGCTAACAATTGTGAAGTGGAGGGGTTTGGGTCTTTCTTCAAAATTTCGACAAAGGATTTAGAAGATTCAGAGTGAACCCTCGTTGTTGGCTCTAGTGGTTCCTCATCTCCTTAATTTCCTTTGTCTCCTCTTCTTCCCCTCGACACGAGTTTGTGTCGCTTCTGTATTTCTTCAATTGATGGATCTTCTAGCCGTCTACTAGGATTGGGAAACAAACAATGGACTTGTTCAATTCTATAATGTTTACACGAATCAATTTGAGGGTGCCATCTTCCCAATATGGTTATTTAGACATTGTGTTTGTAGTAATAGACAAGTGATTTCATTAAGATATAAACGTGTTTTTTTTTGTTTTTCTCTTTCTTTTTCCAAGTCACACTGCCCGGGGAAAACCCCCATGCACTTCTCCTAATTTCAAGGATGGTACCTAGTGTAAACCATAGAATCTTCAAGGTACAAGGTCGATCAACAACAAGGCTCAAATCCATTGCAACAATATAATTGTTACTTCCCCTGATTTCAAGGATGATACCCCATGTAAACTCTAGAATCTTCAAGGTACAAGGACGATAAACAACAAGGATCAAAGCCATTGCAACAATATAATCGTTAAGAGATCAACATGTAGCAGGTACTTCCCCTCTTTTCGAGGATGGTATCCAAAAAAAAACCTAGAATCTTTGGGGTACAAGGCTAGTCAACAGCAAGGCTCAAAGTCATTACAACAATATACTTGTTAAGATCTCAACATGTCACTAGTGAGAATTGAAACTCGGTGGGAAGGATAATGATCATTCAACAAAAACTCTCAAAGTCAATACAACAATATACTTGTTAAGATCTCAACATGTCACTAGTGAGAATTGAACCTATGTGGGAAGGATAATGATCATTCCTACCAACCCAATTGACATAAGAGTATATTGTTATCCAAATCTATTATTTAGTTTAGAGATTATCTTAAAAGGTAAGAGTATCACCAACCCATCCTAATTATGTTATTGATGTGCTATTTTTTTTTTAATCGTATTCTTCATAATCTATTATTTAGTTTAGAGATCACCTTAAAAGGTAAGAGTATCACCAGCCCATCCTAATTATGTTATTGATCTTTTATTTTTTTAATCGTATTCTTTGTATAATGTCATCATAATTTTATTATGAACACAACATAGAAAGTTATAATAGTAAATGTGTTTGTCAACATGGAATGAGTTTCTTATATACATTTATGCTATGGGTTTATGCACATTGAGCTCATAATATGTAGGTTGGTCTCTTCATGGACACTTTGAGAGGTGCCAATTAATATAAACCCAAAATGTTTAGAGGAAAGCAAAAGTATAAGAAGTGGGTGACAAATTGTTTAGAGGAAATGATAAGCATATGTTTAAAAAAATTAAAAACAATTCTTGGATGGGGTGATACTCATCAATACTAGGCACACCCACATGGAAGCTCTAATGATCAATGAGATGACAACCAAGGGCATGACAAATAGCAGATCACTAGTGCATACAAAGAATTGTGCAAATTGGGGCGACTTGGAGCTAAAGGGGTTCATACTAGCTCATTCCATGTGCGGTATTGATGATATCCATTAACGTATGAGGTGGTCTACCTGGCAGGCTACGAGGCATTGTTGATGATTGCAGCTATGTGAGACATTTTCTAGCTTACAAACCTATGAGATGTGGATCATTGCAGCTATGTGAGTCTTTCTCTCAGCTTACAAACCTAAGAGAAAGCCACTAAAGAAGGGTACGTGGTTCCTGCCTGAGACAGAGCTGGAATGTAGAGATGACCTCCTCCATTCAGAGAGTTGAGAAGAACTCCAGATGATTATCCAGTGGGAAAGGTGATCTATTGAGTTAGACCAGTCTATGGCTGAGCACAAGGTGAACATGTGAAATCCCAAAGTGTTGGGTGCATCGTCATGTGAACATAAATGAAGATGATGTATTAGCCTCCTTTGAGCAGTAGAGTTGACAAGAAAAATGCAGATGATTCTCATGTGTGAGGCAGTGGGAAAGAAGATCTATAGAGTGGACGTTCTTGTGGATGATCACAGATGAACGTGTGAAGATCTAGTTCTTCCATGTAATGCAGTAAACCAAAGATATGCAAATCCCTATAGATGTGCCCCTCGTGGATGAGCACTAGTGGGTGTATTAGATCCTTTGCTATATTGTACAAGAGTCAGACTTTCTTGTAACCCTAATTATAATGTAAAGGGTACAGGTTGGCCCCACCTTAATGTGATTAATAATAAATGTAAAAGATAATAAATCTGGTTAATATTAATTATAATATAATAATAATAATAATAATAATGTGACTTAGAGAGGTCAGACTTGTTGAGCCAATAGACACTTATGTTGACAGGACAAGTCTAATATAAGTAAAGGAAGATTCCCCATTGTGGAATCATATCTTTCATGTGAGTTTGGAAATTTTAGCAAGTACACTTCTTTGGGAAATTTAGTGTGCACCTCTCTTGGGCACTAGAGTTATAGGGTTTGAGCACCCTCTTGTGTGCTAGGGTTTATCTTGGTGGTGAAGGTCTTTCTCTTGAAGAATATAGAAAAGGATTTGGTTGGGTTTTCTTCCCTTGTTGAGAAGGGTTTCCTAGGATACTTCTTGTGTTCTTGTGCATGGTGCTTCTTCCTGTGATTTTGGTTGCTGCAACATTTATGGTTATAGTTAAATGATAAAAATGGAATGTACTTCATGCTTAACCTAGCTTATTGAAAATTCAATATCCATCAATGTTGTGGAAGGAGAAGTCTCAGGAAGAAAGAATGGAGAGTATGAGGAGAAATGATGTAGAGCATTGGAAAGGTGTCCCAACGCATGTTCAATGGGTGGTAGTCACATCCTAGATAATTGGAGAGGGGTATTCTAGCAACAAATATCCCAATGAAAAAAATCGAGGGTAGAGTGCATGGTTCTGTTTTATTGGGATATCAATGGTGACGTAGTTGCAGGGTAGGAAAGATCCTCAGTCTTGGGCGTCACACAAGGAGTTGGGGTGTCTAAAAAAAAGGAGTGAGTGCAGGGTATTTTTTTATGCAAAGGAAAAAACGGGCGTTACTTGGGAAAGGTGCAATGGAAAGAGGACTTCTATAAGGTTATCGAAAAGTTGGAAGTATTGGCCTCCGCCCCCTAGTAATCTAAGAGAGTTGATTCTTGTCTAATGTGGCTAGAGGACCGACAAAGGAGGAGAGGGGGAGCCAGCAGGAGGACAAGAAAAAAGAGGCTTCCCCTCCCCAAGGGATAATGAAAAATACGCACACAAATCGATAGGCTTGGCTGGCAGGAACTCGAGACCAAAAAATATGATCAGAGGCAAAGAAAAAGGAAGCTGAGGAGGTGAAAGAGGGAATCTGAGGCTAGAGGAAAACTATTACATAAGAGAAGATATTGGATTAGGTTCAGGAATGGGTAGAGGACCCATATTACTCTAGGAAAACAGAAACCAAGTACTTTAAAATAACATAAATGTATTGGATAGTCAAGGAAATGGTTAGAAAAGACCAAGGAGGACCAGGAGAACATTATGCATGCACTCAAGATTTTTGAGGGAAAATTTGAGTTGTTCTGCAAGTAACATCATGGAATTGTAGAGGAGTAGTTCCACAATAGATGTTTGGTTAGTTTGTATTGTGTGGTATTGATAACTATTATTGTAGAGGAGTAGTTAGTTCTACACATCGTTAGGATATAGGGTTAATTAGTGTATTTTTTATAATAAAAAAATTAGAAAGATGGAGGAGTAGGTTCACTACATGAATGATGTATTGGAATGTGTCTAAATCATTTTTTGAGGGTCCAATCACTAGCCCACTTCTAATTCCAAAGGAGGCTAGGCTCAAAGGATGAGGGTCCAATCCTTAGCTCACTCCTAATGCCAAAGGAAGGTAAGCTCAAAGGTTGAGGTTATTTGTCAAGTATTTCTTGTGTGCATTTGAACCCTTAATATTTGGTGTATCTACAAAATGGATGAGGTGTGAGGCTTAATATGTCAGTGGTGGTAAAAGTGTTAGTAAGGTTTCAGGGAGCTCCTCAATCTTTGTTTTCCCACATTCTTTTCATTCGATTTCTAAAAGCCTTGTTGCATTTAGACATCAATTGTCTAAATGCAATCGTTATCTAAAAGTTGTATGTCATGCTGCGATCAGGCAATATTTTCTTTCGTCTAGAGGGAATGAATGGAGTCGATGAGCCGACCCTTATATGAAGAGTTTACATGAGTTTACACAAGTTTACATTAGCTTCCAGGAAAAATGGTAAGAGCCCCATCCATCTCCAAGCCGCGATGAAAAAAATACTTCTCAAGCCATTATAATAATGAGGGAGTTAGTATGGATCCCTAAACTTGGTAACTAATTTATTAGTATTATTTTTCATTTTTAAAATAATTTAATTATTTATTAATTTTAATAACAATGTTTTAAAACAATTGCAATTAATTTGATAATATATATATATATATTTTTTAAATAAAATATTTTTTTTCTCTTATGAATTTTAAAACTATTTATGATCTTTTACAATGTTGAATTTTAAAACTTTTTATTGTGTATTTTTTTAATAGTACTTAATTGGGAGATATTTTTTATGCTACAACAAGGCTAAAATAGGTGTTGATTAAGAACATTGTCAACTTGGTAGTTTTTATTGATTTATTCATTTCCCCTCAAAGAACCAATAAGAGAGGAGAGAAGACAAATGAGTACAAAAATAGAATCTTACACACAAAATATATAGAAAAATACAAAAACAAAACATAGCTAACAATTTCATGTTGTAATCCCTCCCTTGATGTCCCAAGTTGATATTATTTTTTTGCGTCGTAAGTCCTCTTAGATTTATTTCCCCTTGTGAGAGAAGGGGAGGGGTTTGGGTCTCTCTTCAAAATTTCGGCAAAGGAATTAAAAGATTCAAAGTGAACCCTTGTTGTTGGCTCTTGTGGTTCCTTGTCTCCTTGATTTCCTTTGTCTCATCTTCTTCCTCCTCTATTTCATATGCATCCTCTTCTTCCTCCTCTCATTTGGCTCCTTTTTTTTTGGATCTAGAACCTTAAGATGTATATGTCTCGATGTCAAGGTGCATTGAACCCAAGTTGGGTTCAATTGCTTCATGTTCAAATTTCTTCCCAATGTCTTCTGGAATTTATGAACCCTTAAGATACTCTAGAACTTCAAAGTCATTATTTCTTGAAGTGGGAAAACCTTCTTTGGGTACTATTGGTTGAGGCATCCCCTTGCATTGAGAATTCCTACACCTACTTGAAACCTTCTTGAACTGAGATTCTTCTCTTGAATGTTACTTTGACTGTGGCTGCTCCTGGGCTTTTGGACAACTTTTAGCAAAATGTACATAAAACATGACAAATATTGCATTTGAATTGAATATCTTTGAAATCTAGTTTCTAATAATGCCTCCACCCATCAATATTAATTTTCAAATCCTTTGGTATTTCCTTCTCCAAATCCACCCCCACACATATTCTTGCGCAAGGAAAAAAATTTCCTTTTGATTCTACTCAATCAATGAATCTACCCAGAATATTTCCAATGTCTCTAAGAGTGAAATCCTCCCAGAAAATTAGAGAGAGATGAGGCAATATAACCCACATCAGGACTAATGTTCTCCTGGGTTGAAGTATAGGAACCATTGGGCTAGATACATTCCCCTAAATCCCATAAAATATGATCTAGAATGGAATATTAGATTACACTCTTTTTTATTAAGGAAAAGAAAGACAAAATAGCCACGACTAGAAGCAAAAGATGATACTTGTCCTTTAATTTTGGGAAACAATTGCCCACCCATCCTTTTGTATTCCTTCAATTTCTGTATTTTCTAGCCTTCTACTCAGATTGGGCAAAAAACAGTGGATTTGTTCAATCCTATAATGTCTACACAAATCAATTTGAGGGTGCCATCTTCCCAAACTTTCCATGGTGTTTTAGAATGTTGTATAATGCAAGTATTTTGTAAAGCTATTGTGAAACTATTTCTCATGGTTATTTAGAATTTTTGGTTGTAGTAATAGACAAGTGATTTAATTAAGCTATAAGAGTGTATTTTGTTTTTCTTTTTCCAAATTACATTGTCGAGGGAAAACCCCCAAGCACTTCCCATCATTTCGAGGATGGTACCTAGGGTAAACCCTAGAATATTCAAGGTACAAGGGAAATCAACAACAAGGCTCAAAGCAATTACAACCCCCAAGCACTTCCCCTCATTTTGAGGATGGTACCCAGGGTAAACCCTAGAATATTCAAGGTACAAGGGAAATCAACAACAAGGCTCAAAGCCATTACAACAATATACTCGTCAACATGTAGCAGGTACTTACCCTCATTTTGAAGATGGTATCCATGGTAAATCTTTGAATCTTCAGGGTACAAAGTCAGCCAACAACAAGTCTCAAATCCATTACAACAATATACTCGTTAAGAGCTCAACATGTCACTAGTGAGAATTGAACATGGGTGGGAAGGATAACAATCATTCCTCCCAACCACCCAATCTAAACCCAATTGATATAAGAGTGTCTTGTCATCCAAATCTATTCTTTAATTCAGATATTATCTTAAGAGGTAAGAGTATCACCAACCCATCTTAATTATGTTTTTGCTAAGATTAATGTTGTTATTAGGTTAATTCCAATTTACTAGAGCATTCAATGCATTTCCAAAACAACAGCATGAAGAGGATCATTGAGAGAAACACAATCACAAGGTACACAACATTTTATCTTTGGAAACCCTCATGGGGGAGAAAACCCAACAAAACCTTCCTCAACAATAGATTTCCAAGACTAAAAACAAAACACCAAGAATAAGCTAGGACTGAGTATGCGCCTCTCCTCTCCTTCCCCCTACAACTACAAATACCTTCAAAACATGCGTATTAGATGAGTGAGTGAGTTTTTCAAGTGAGATTCCATCCTCACTTATAAATACTAGTTGAGGAGGCTAGGGTTATGTCTCTTCACTTAGTAGGACCGACTTCTTCCAAGTGTGGTTAAAACCACTTTCTAAACCCTAGGGGCCAACTTTACAAATACCACCATATAAATATGGTTTTACCAATCCAAAAAAGGGTATTTGGTCTTATATAAGACCCGACATGATCAATCCACAAAAGGGGATTTGATCTATAATATAATAACCCAAATATAATTAGAATATTCTTCAAAGTTACAATTATAATTATATTCTATTGACATAACCCAATACAACATCATCAGGAGAAAGAGAGGGCATCATCAACATTCATAACACTGATTGGCACATCTACAAATCATCAGAAGTTTTTCTCATCATCAATATAATCATCCACGACATGGAGATGGAGTAGCATCATCATCATCAACAACAACATGAAGCTAAAACATCAACATCAATTAACATAAAGCGAACAACAATATCACCAACACGAGGTTGGTACACCATCATCAACAGCACGAGCCTGATACAACATCATCAGCAGAACGAAGTTGATACAACATCATCAATAACACGAGGTTGAAACAACAACATCATCAGCACAAGGCCGAGACAACAAAATCATCACCTCGAGGTCGAGACAACAACATCATCATCATATGGAAACTGAATGAGGAAGGTGCAACAACAACATTGTGTGGTACTCTGACAGACCGTCCTTACCGGACCTTTGGGATATACCTAGGAATCATAAGATTCCCTAGGATATAAAATCCTAACAAGCTACCATGTGGTACTCTAACAGACCGTCCTTACCATACCTTCGAGATATTCCCATGAATCATAAGATTCCCTAGGATATAAAATCCTAACGGAGCTACCACTATTAACCACAGCTGGCATATCCATGCACATGTACTCTCACATACCATCCTTACCGGACCTTCGGTATCTTCCCAGGGATGATCAATCCCCTAGGATATGAAATCCTAACAGAGCTACCCGATGTTGATCAAGATACTATAGTGTCATCAACATCACTCCCCCTTTCGAGGGAGGTCCTTTCGAACAACACCAAGATTGTCTTAGAAGTACTCAAAATTCACACGAGACAGAGGCTTGGTCAACACATCTACAACCTGCTCATTTGTGCCAACATATTCGAGCTTTATAGCTCCCCTCTGCACCATATCACGAATGTAGTGATACCGGATCTCTAAGTGCTTTGACTTATCATGGAACACTGGGTTCTTTGTCATCTTTATACAACTCTAGTTATCACATAGAATCATGGTGGCTTCCATCTCCAGATCGAATAGACCTGTCAACAACTTCCAAAGCCATATGGATTCACAACTAGTGGAACATGCTGCAATATATTCCACTTCTGTCGTGCTGAGAGAAATACTGGATTGCTTCCTGGTTTTCCATGAAGTCATGGTTGACCCCAAACTAAAAAAACATCTTGAAGTTCTCTTTCTATAATAAGCACTTCCATACCAATCTGAATTAGTATAACCATACAGTCTAAAGTCATGATCTCCAGTATAACAGAGACCATAATCCAACATACCCTTAAGGTATCTCATCACAAGCTTTGCAGCTACAAGGTGAACACGTCTGGGCTCTACCAGATATTGACTCAAGCTGTTCACAAAAAAAATATATCTGGCCTGGTATTCGTCAGATACATCAACGAACCAATAATCTGTCTGTACATAGTAGCATCAACCAACTCTGACGGAATATCAACCAAGAGCTTCAAATTTGTTTCCATGGGTGTGTTCATGGATTTACATTCCAACATGTTAAATCTTTTTAGTATTTCAATTGCATACTTCCCTTGGTTAAGGAAGATCTTCTCCAGGCTCTGCCAAACTTCAAGACCTAAGAAATAATGCATTGGGCCTAGGTCTTTCATCTCAAACTCCGCAACAAGCTTCTTCTTACACTCTATGATGAGATTTTTTTCTCCTGTTAAGAATAAGTCATCCACATACATTAGGAGTATAATTGTCTCATCATTCATAACCTTGAAGTAAAGGTTAGAATCATATTTACTCTTGGTAAAGCCCAAACTTGTCAGGAAACTATCAATTCTGCCATACCAAGCTCTAGGAGCTTGCTTCATCTCGTATAGCGCTTTCTTCAACCTGCAAACATGAGTCTTTCTATATTCAACTTCAAACCCTTTTGGTTGTTCTATATACATTTCTTCTTCAATAACACCATTTAAGAAGGTTGTTTTCATTTCCATCTGGAGTAACTTCCACTTCATTTTCACTACAATAGCTATGATGGTTATGATAGAAGTGTATTTGGAAACAGGAGAAAAAATATCTTCATAATCAATACCTTCCTTTTGAGAAAAGTCACGAGCCACAAATCTTGCCTTATGGTTTTCAATACTTTCGTCTAGTGCATGTTTTATCTTGTATATCCACTTGGAAGATACCACATCTTTGTTCTTTGGTCTGGGAACTACTTCCCATACATCATTCTTTGTAATGGACTGATATTATTTTGTCATGGCATCCACCCATTATTTCTTCTGAATGACTTCTTCAAAGCAAGTAGGTTCTTTTTCTATGAGATCACACATCAAGGCCATATAGCTGGAGAATGGATTAGGTTTTTTGCTTTGTCTCATGGTTCCTTTTGGGGCACCATTCTTCTCAGCATCTTGAATAAGTTCTCTTGCCCAATCTGGCTTTCTATTGTGATAGATCGTCATACAGGGAGGTTCTTGAGATTCTATCATATCATGATCTTCTAGAATCTCATTATTGGGGATAAATATAACTTCCTTCAAGGGTTCTGCAACTCTAGGAGCTACATGTTCTTCTTCATATACTTCTTCAAGATGCCATTTCCTTGATCTCTTGAGTGTTGCATCTTCATCAAAGGTTACATCTCTCTTGATATCCATATGATGGTAACCTGGTATGTAAATTCTAAAGGCCTTAGAGACCTCACTGTATCCAACAAATATTCCCTTCTTTCTTGAGGGATCCAACTTTAGTTCACTCTTCTTTTGGAGGGTGAGATTATTTATGAGAATGGGTCTCCTTTTGGAAATGAGACCTTTTCTTTCCTCCTTTAGTATGAGGAGCTAGGGATTTTTATTCATCTCTTAATAGTAGAACTTCTCGATTGGCCACCCTTGCTTCTTCTTGAACACATTCTTCCCATAGACTGTCAAATTGGAGTTTCTATTTTCTTGCACATATAGTTTTTCTGGTTTTATGGTACTAGCAAAACTAGGATTTGACTTTCTGGAGAATCTGGGCACTGAAAAGGTGCACTCAAGCTGCCAAAAGATGCGCTAGGGTAGGGTGCACTTCCATAGATAGTTTTGGTCATAAATTCCTCTTCAGTAAAAATCCCTAATTTCCTTGTATGGTAACAATGACGTTTTTGGATACCCAGTGGAAGGTGCTCTATTTAGTCAAGACTTGATACCATGTTAAGATTAACGTTGTTATTAGGTTATTTCCAATTTACTAGAGCATTCAATGCATTTCCAAAACAACAGCATAAAGACGATCATTGAGAGAAACACAATCACAAGGTACACAACATTTTATCCTGGGAAACCATCATGGGGGAGAAAACCCAACAAAACCTTCCTCAATAATAGATTGTCAATACAATGCCAAGACTAAAAATAAAACACTAAGAATAAACTAGGATTGAGCATGTGCCTCTCTTCTCCTTCCTCCTGCAACTGAAACTACCTTCAAAAGATGTGCACTAGATGAGTGAGTGAGTTTTTCAAGTGAGGAGCCATCCTCACTTATAAATACTAGTTGAGGAGGCCCTAGGGTCATGTCTCTTCACTTAGTAGGGCTGACTTCTTCCAAGAGTGGTTAAAATCACTTTATAAACCCTAGGGGCTGACTTTACAAATACCACCATATAAATATGGTTTGACCACTCCACAAAAGGGGATTTGGTCTTATACAAGACTCGACATGATCAATCCACAAAAGGGAATTTGATCTATAAGATAATAACTCAAATACAATTAGAATATTCTTCGAAGTTACAATATTTCAATAGTTATTTATGTGTTAATATTTTTTAATCGTATTCTTCATATAATAGCATCATAATTTTATTATGAGCACAACAAAGAAAGTTATAATAGCAAATGTGCGTGTACACATTAAATGAGTTTCTTATATACATTTAAGCTAATGGGTTTATGCAAAAAGAGCTCATAATATGTAGGTTGGTCTCTTCATGGAAACTTTGAGAGGTGTCAATTAATATAAACCCAAATTGTTTAGAGGAAAGAAAAAGTATGACAAGTGGGTGACAAATAGTTTAGAGGAAATGATAAGCGTATGTTTAAAAAATTTAAAAACAATTTGTGGATGGGGTGATACTCGGTACTAGGAACACCCACATGGAGGCTCTAATGATCGACGAGATGACATCCAAGGGCATGAAAACTAGTAGATATCTAGCGCATATGGAGAATTGTGGGAGTTGAGGCGGCTCAGAGCCAAAGGGATTTGTACCATCTCATTCCATGCACGATACTAGTGATAGCCATTAGCACAGGAGGTGGTCTACCTGGTGGGGCTACAAGGCCATCAGTGTTGTGGAAGGAGAAGTATCAAGAAGAAATAATGTACAAGGAGAAATAATGTAGAGGATTGGAAAGGTGGCCCAATGCATGTTCAGTGGGTGGTAGTATCATCCTAGATAAATGTAGAGGGGTGTTCTAGCAACAAACCTCCCAATGCACAAAATCGAGGGCGAAGTGCACAGTTCTGTTTTATTGGGAGATTAGTGGTGACACAATTGTAGGATAGGAAATATCCAGAGTCTTGATCATTGCACAGGGAGTTGGGGTGTTTAAAACATAGAAGAGTGAGTGCCAGGTTGTTTTCTAGGCAAAGGCAGAGGGTGGTCGTTACCTGGGAAAGGTGTGATGGCAAGAGGAATTTTGTAAGGTTCTCGAAAAATTGGCAGCATTGGCCTTTGCCCCCCAATACTCTAATAGAGTTTATTCTTGTCCAATATGGCTAGAGGACCGACAAATAAGGAGAGGGGTAGCTGACATGAAGAAAAGAAAAAAGAGGCTTCCCCTCCCCAAAGGCCAATGAATAATATGCGTGCAACTCTGCTCAGAGGCAGAGAAAAAGGCAACGGAGGAATTAGATGAGGTTTAGGAATGGGTAGAGGACCCATATTACTCAAGGACTAGAGAAACCAAGTACTTTAAAATAGCATAAATGTACTAGATGGTCAAGGAAATGGTTGGGCATGCCTTGGAAAAGACCAAGAAGGACCAGGGGAACATTATGTATGCACTCAAAAATTTTGAGGGAAAATTTGAGTAATTCTGCAAGTCTCGACGTGGAATTCAATTTAGGGTTACTCCAAGAGGTCAACAACCTGAACAACAAGAGGAGAGAGAAGGAACTTTAGGCCCGTCAGGTTCCCAAAATTCCCAATTAAAAATATTATTTATTTAAAAAACATGGTTTTTTGTAATTAGAATGTTATTAATTTTAAAAAATAATAAAAAATATAAACAATGAATTTGAAAAATAAATTAAATTTTTTAAACTATAAAATTATTATTATTATTTTGAAATTTAAAAACCTTTAAAAAATAATTAAACTACTATTTATATTTAAGGAAGTATAATTTATTGAACTAGAAGAGTAGATCATTGTGTGACACTATTTTGAATAGTGTATGGAAAATGAAGAAGCTTAAGGTCTTTTTAGGGATCTCTTTTGTATTTTGCATAGTGTATGGAAAATGAAGAAGCTTAAGGTCTTTTTAGGGATCTCTTTTGTGTTTTGTTGAAGAATGTATTACAATTTTTTCTTAAAATAAAATATGATTTTTTTCCCATGAAAACAAGTAAAAAAAGAAAGATAAAAATTGGATAACCTTGAAACAAGTAAATCAAAATGATCACAAATTATAGTAACCTTAAAACTCAAGTTATAAGTAAATAAAAATGGTCACACATTATATTATAATAACCTTAAAACTCAAGTTATAAGTAAATAAAAATGGTTACACATTATATTATAATTTGGGAGATGTTAAAGTAAATAAATAATGAAGGTAAAAATGATCACATATTATACTCTAATTTGAAAATTTTTATAATGAAATAAGAAATCACAAATTATAGTAACCTTAAAACTCAAGTTATAAGTAAATAAAAATGATCACACATTATACTATAATTTGGGAGATGTTGAAGTAAATAAATAATGAAGGTAAAAATGATCACACGTTATACTCTAATTTGGAAAATGCTAAAATAAATAATGAAAGAAGAGGATACTAATACAATGAGTATAGTAAGAGTATTTAAAAAAAAAATCATGATAAATAATATATTGATTAAAATATAATATAAAAAATTAAGCATGATTATGGTGAAGATGTAATCCAAAATTTCATCATGGAAAGTTTGTCATCCTAGTGATGTATAACTATTTTTCACTTATCGTGTGTTATTGTTTAATCATTGGATGCATTTTTTATCCACATGCTAATAATATTTAAATCCCATAAACTTGTAGAAAGAAATGATTGCACACAACTTAAGGAATGTTGGTTATGTAACCTGTGAAACTGCGATGTGATTCTATGTGTGAATGACCCCATTAAAAAGAAGATAGAGAGACCAAAATCAATGATCTTGAGGGGTATTTTCATCCTTGGTGAGGAGAAAGAATTTCGTGAACTTGGATAACATCCAAGGAATTGCAAGTGTGGTTGATTTGGACAATGGCCTTGCAGAAGGGAGTTGCAATCCTCACCGAGTAGTGGTCCTTAGTGAGGATCAAAGAACTCCCTACCATAATAAATCTCATTGACTAGGTGGACAAATTGTTTGATCTTGTAGGCTTCCCTGGGGACAACCACACTAGGTTACTTGGTGATAAGGTACATGATCAAGGCCTCCCTCCACACAACTTCAATGTCCTTCATGTTGGCTAGCATTGGCTTTGTTATAGTATTCGAGGTGAAATATTCATTCAGTGCACAAGGCCATCCTAAGACTTTAGTTTATCTCATTCTATCATGCAACCAACCAAAGAGAAATTGCATGGAAAGTGTACAACATAAGATGGCCCCACTCACTATTGTGAAGGAATTTAAAGGCAGACAATCGAGAATCTTATTGTTCAAATCAAAGTAATAAATCCTTCCACAAAGTCTTATAAAAGTGGAAACAAAGAAAACTTCATAAGCATCCCCGAAGAAGCCCACACATGCAATAAAGTGGTATCATTGAGTTTTGGTGCCATCCGTGACTTTTAATACTTCTAGTTGGCTCTTTACCATGATGCTAACTTTGTTTCAATCTTTTCGCAAAATCGTTTTTGTTTTGCACAACAATGAGCACAATTGATTAAAAATAGACAAATTTTTCAATGATTTTTTGTAGTAAAACTCTTTAAAACAATGATCATTCTGATGTTAGACAAAATATTTAGAAAACAAAATCATGATATTTCATACACCAATTTGATGTCTGACTTCAACTTAAAATTAAATTTATATTTTATTTACAACAATGACCATTCTAATATTTAACAAAATATTTAGAAAACAAAACTATTGAAATATGTCATGGAAACAAAACTATTCAAATGTGGCATGGAAGACTCAACATGATTGTCACTAGCATGGAAGATTCATCATGATGATCAACCTGTTTGTGAATTATTTGAAGGGCATTTAAAATCCATAAGCTTGAACAATGGTTAGTATTTTCAATAAAGTTTTTTTTATAAACATTTAGTGTTAAGTGTTGGAATTTTGTATGCATAAGATGTGAGGATGAACGTGAACATGAGAATATCTTTAAAATTAATAAGATATGAACATGAATATAATTCTAAAAGTAATAATAAAATAAGTTATATGAAAATAACCTCCAAATATCACAATAACAATACATCTATTTAAATTATTTATATACTTAAATAGTATGCTTGTTGTTATCGCACAATTTGTAGTTAGGATAATAGATGGATGAAAAGAGATCAAACTGGCATAACTGAACCAATCCCACCCACTGTCACCTTGATGGGAAGGTTCTTTCTATTTAGGGAGGTAAGGTTCAGGGGAGACGTCCCCGATGACCTGGGGTTTTGAGAAGGCAAAGGGCTTAGAAAGGCTAAATGATAATAATCCCCCTCATAAGTCACCTCATGATCAGAAAGTCCAGCCTATAGCCAATAAAGATAACAGGAAGTAGTAACCAAGAAGTATCCCTGCCCAAGAACAAAGAAACAATAAAAGTACATGTGCAAGCTTACTTGTTGGTTAGTACTTCATATAATCAATGACTTTTCTGATAATAAGCAATTGAGCAATAAATATTGCCAAAGTCAATGTTTGTACAATAGAAATGGTTACAATATCACTTCTCAATAAATGCTAAAGAAACTTGGCAATCAATGTAACAAATTAACACTTCATAGATAATGCCTTAACAAACCATTCAATTGCTTTAAAAGTAAAACGATAGCTGCACAAAGGTGTTTATAGCACAAGAAAGATGACGACAACACTAGGGTTAGTAGAGTTAGTCTAGGTTAGGGTTAGTATGGTTAGGGTTTGCTCAAAGGTATTGGAAGTTTGTGAGATCAAGTCACTCAACACATGTGGCCTTAGATCAGTGCGTTCCTAGGGTATATGGAGTCAAAAGGAGGATGCAAAGGCTGAAGGATTGTAACACACCCGATGCGGCATGATAAATTTTTGCCTTTTCTCGAGGGACAGAATCCCCGAAATCCTACGGGGCTTAGCACAGGCTAGATTTTCCCTTTTTCCCACCTTCGTGTGATCGTTGATCATGATCACAGGCCAAACAACTAGGTGCCTTTTCACATTTCTTGACTCAACGGTATAAGCGAGTCGAGTCTTTCGACTCTACAAACCCCGAAATGTCGAAATGCCAAAGATGCGTCGATCAACAATTATCCCTCTAGGCTATGCCTTGGTCCATATGACCATTTCTCATAAGACCTCTGTCCTATCTCTTTCAGGATTTATGAATACGAGAGCCCGACCTCTTGTCAATGGGACTCCCAAATTCCCGATTTGAGAAATCTCGATGGACTCTTCCTTTCCAAATTCACGATATCCGAAATCACGTAATGGGTGTAGCTCCCTTCTATCAACACCCTCTGTGCGTGACCAATGGCTAGGCTAAGTGCTAGCTCCCGTCGCAACTTCGCGACTTCGCAAGTCGAAAGGTTGAGCACTCATGCTCTTATCCCTCGAATCCCCGAGATGCGAGAAGTCAAAAGAGTGTTGACTCCTTTCTTCAGGCGATGTGTGTCCGCCTGTCAATCATACGGGCCCCACTTGTGGTTCTGCCATGTGTTCCTTCATGCCCGGCTTTTGGCACTTCGTGACTTCTGATGTTGAGAAGAGGTCCTCTCAACCTTCGAACCTTCGAATGTGCGATACAGGTGATGAGGCTCTGATTCAACGGTCCTCCCATGACCTGGATCCAACGGTGATCCTTGCTCCTTGCGATTTCACCACTCGCGACTTGGAGCACCCAACTCCTAGGCTCGCACCTTGCGAACCTCCGAGTTCACGAGATCCCTCAATCTCTACCACCTATCCTCCTCAGATAGACGGTTCTGATCTTCTCGTGACTTCGCCACTCGCGAATTCAAGAGACTTCCTCCTCTGACTCCCAATGTTCGAATCCTCGATAGAGAGGATCTCGCGACACGTGTCCTCCTTCCAACGGACGGCTCAGATTCTTCCATGAGTTCACAACTCGCAAAGTCTAGACGCTCACCTCTGTGAGTCCCAATGCCTGAGTCTCCGAGGTGGATGATCTCGCAACACGCGTGCTTCCGCAAACGGACGGCTCCAATCCTTTCGTAAATTTGAAACTTCTGATGTCAAGTGTCCAGACCTTTGTCCTCAAGACCCTCGAACTCCCGAATGTCGAGATCTCGATACCAACTCCTTCGGGACTTTTCTCTTCTGCTACTCACGAAGATTTAACCCTCGTGCATCTCCTGTCAAATATAACGGCTGACAGGTGTTCGGACTAAGGTCTGATGGCTCAGACCTATCCCGCGCTATGTACTCTCCCGTCGCTCCCTGGACCTAGAAAAATCAACGGTCTGGATACTCCCACGGACCTTGGGGATCTACGATCCGTATTTCTTCGCTACTCACGAAGACAAAGGAAAAAGGGTTAAGGCTTTTAACACCCTTGTTTATTCCTCCAATCTAATGGTTGTGAATGACCGCAGATCTTCCGACCAGATCTCATTCTTCGATCGATTCTTATCCACACGCTCTCATTTTGGGATTTTTTGGGTCAGGGTTTTGGGACTCACGAGTGCAAGAAAACTCGCACCTAGATACTCCGAGTGCCGAAACACCGAAATGTTGAGGTCTATGAGGACCGTTCTCCCTCGTACAATGTTTTGAGACTTAACCTCTAACATCCTTCTTCGGGTCCTCAGGTAATTTACACCAAGTTTTGAAGACCAGACTGGAAGGTCTTCTCTAAGGTAAGGGAGTGGTCTCAAAAGGATTCCTTCGGGAGGAAATCTATCCAAGGCATCAGGTAGGACAAACACAGGAACAATCTCCCGAGAGAAAACTTGAAGTCTGACTTAGATTGGTAAGCATATAAATAGCAATTCATAAAACATAAGCCATACGTGGTCTTTCCATTATAAGCATGCAACCACCATTTCTGGTCAAAACACCACACAGACAGTCTTATGCTCAAACCATTCATAAATTGCATAGACTATGAACATATATATCAGCATATAAACTTCAAGATACAGGATATAAAACACTTATCAGAAATAACACCAGGTGTGATTGCAACTGCTGAGAGGGGTGCTCGTTTCCACCCAACCGTAGGCTCAACGACTCCCAATGGATTTACCACTAGCCACCCCCGAGCTGAGACCACGATGTTGTGAGACTGTGTCTCTGTTTTCCAGTGACAGAGAACGAAGGTTACTCTCCTTCTTCTCTTCTATCACTCACTCTGTATTTTTCCAGAGTTTTCTTCCTCTTTCCCTCGCGTTTGCCCTTGATCGCCCACATTTCCTGCCTTTTCTTTGTTCGGCGAGGTTGCGTGTGGCACGATTTTCCTCATAGTGGTCAAGTTTGAGGACTCTACGAATGGGCGGTTCACCCCCATCCCTCATTACTCATGAGGAGCCCTTTACCTACCAATCCTGACAAGTCATTTAATTTGGGGCCAGCGAGCCGCTCTTGCTTCTCCGAGCCAGTGAAGTCTAAATACGGTATTGGTTTCGATGGAAGTTAACACCACCATTCCAGGTGCCTTCCACCACCTTTCTCTAGCCATTGTGGTCTCTTTTTCAGCATATCCCCTCTCAGTCCTGCAATATATATTCATAATATTATTCACATTCATCGACCTTTTTCACAAGGTCCATTCACATCACACATTCACGTTTTTGGGTTTGCCACAGTTCTTGGCTAGTATAGTTATTTTTACAAACTGGGGGAAACAGGGTGTTACAATTCCTTCCCCCTTAAAGGAACATCGTCCTCGATGTTCTTATCTATCAACATGACATGCATGTATATAAGTAAACAAAATCGGATATGCCTGTCTCATGGCATCCTCCATTTCCCATGTAGCCTCATATGGGCCAAAATGTCTCCACTGCACCTTGACCTGTGCAATGGTTCGGTTCCGAAGCGGGGTTTCCTTTCTATCCAGTATGCATTGGGGTTCTAGTAGAAATTATCCCTCTGGTTCCACCTGGATCATAGACCAGTCAATTATATGATTAGCATCATGTACATATTTCTTCAATAATGAAACATGGAAAACATTATGTGCTTTTATTGTGGAAGGAAGTGATAGCCTATAGGCTACAGGTCCCACTCTATCTAGAACCTCAAAGGGTCCACAATACCGAGGTGCCAACTTGGCACAAGCTCCCATTTTCAGGGAACTCTTCCCGGGCATAACTCTAAGATATACATGATCTCCCGCTTTGAACTCTCTTAGAGTTCTCTTTTGGTCGGCATAACTTTTCTGTCGGTTCTAAGCGACCTTCAGGTTTTATTTTATCTGAGTCACCTACTGTTCCATTTCTTTCAACGTGTTGGTTCCAAAATAAATCTTATTTACGGGATTACTCCAGCTAACTGGAGTGTTTCATAGTCTACCATAGAGGACTTCGAAGGGACTCATCTTTAAGGATGCTTGGTAACCGTTGTTGTAGGCGAATTCTACCAGTGGTAGGTAGTCTTCCCACTTCTTGGGTTGATGCATTACATGCATTCTTAGCATGTCTTCAAGTATTTGTTTCACTCTTTCTGTCTGTCCGTTGGTTTGAGGGTGATAGGCAGTGCTAAACAATAATTTGGTCTCTAAACCAGCCATCAGTGACTTCCAAAAGTTGGAAATAAATTTCGTATCTCTATCAGACACGATCTCTTTCAGCATACCATGCAATATGAATATCTCCTTCATGAATACCTGGGTGATATCGATTGCTTTGCAAGTTGATTTGACAGGGATGAAATGAGCAGACTTGCTCAATTTATCCACCACTACCAAAATGGCGTTGTTCTGTTTGGTTGAGGTTGGTAATCCAATGATGAAATCCATGGAGATGGTTTCCCATTTCCATTCTGGTATTGGTAAAGGTTGCAATAATCCTGCTGGGTGTCAATGTTCTGCTTTAACCTACTGGCAGTCTATGCATTTGGCTAAGTACTCGGCTTTGTCTTTCTTCAATCCAGGCCAATAAAATTGTTTCTTGGTGGCAGTGATCATTTTTTGGTATCCTGGATGACCAGTGTAGAGTCTTTTATGTAGTTCATCCATAATGAACCTCTTCAAGTTGTCACAATTTGGAATATACAGTCTATTTATGTAAGTGAGCAGACCTCCTTCGGTCATCTGGTAGACTTCATATTTTCTGAAAAGTCATGGACTCTGAAATACTTCTTTAGTCCAAGTAGCCAGACCTCTGCTTCCTCTCCCTTCTTTATTTCACCGTCAAAGGAGGGTGGTTTGGCCTTTCTAAATTCTTCGAATTTTCGACCTTTGGAAGACTTTTGCTTCTTCTGTTTTCTTCGGGGATAGGAACCGGTTCTGCTGCTAGAAGAGCCCTCTAAATCACCAGCTTCCTTCTCAGAGGAATCATCCAACGCTTGTCCTTTACCTCTGGGGTGGACCTTTTTTGAGGTGCTCCTCTCAGTGTGGCATGTTAGCGATAATTCTTGTCCCAGGCTCGAGAGCACCCAGACCTGCTGGTTGCGCGGGAAGCGCTAAGCGCAACACGGGAGAATCCCTTTTTCAGTAGCGAGTCGAGTGACCGGGAGAAGTTTTGTCGTCGGCGGCCGAGATCCACCTACAGAGTTAATCGACGGTCTTCGGGTTTTCGGGGCTGTCAAGTTGCTCGGGGTTTAGCAAGAGGAAGCATCAATGGTTCAAAACAAATCTGGATCGTCCGATCCAACCAGGACAGGTGGCAGCCTGTCGGCGTATCGGGTATCAGGAGTCAGGAAGCTCTCTGTTCATTGCAGTGGAAATCACCGATCGACGAAATGCCAAAAGAGCCTTTAGCGCCGAGCCTACGGTCTTAGCCTCAGGTCTTATCAAGCGAGCTTGCGAAGGGGGGACAACCCCTTTTATATTAAGCGGATACTATCTGGGCCGTCTGTCTGAAGGACGTGCGGCATGCATCCATATCATGTCGACATTCGGGAGTTCGAGGGGTAAGCGCTCCTCGCTTTTTCACATTTCGAAACCCCGAACCCCGAAATGTCGATAGGACCCCATATCTCGAGGACCCAAACACCGAAAGCATCAAAGGCGCCCAAAAGTCGGGCCCGCAGTATTACAGAACATTCTCGACCGTCCATCCACTTGGGACAGGTGGCATCCGGTCGGCATATCGGGTATCGGAGTTTCGGTAAACTCGAGACCTCACATTCATAGCAACTGAGATTGTCGACTAGCGAAAGGCCGAATGCACCTTTAACGGTAGCCACAAGGTCACATCCCGTGGTCGCCTAGGAAATGAAAAAAGCTACACAAAGGGGGCCAAAGGCATCGGGCCCAGTCATCGAAAGGTTCATCGCATTCTCCGGGCGCCATTGATCCGATCTCAAGACTGGTTTCTGCCTAAAAGTAAATGAAGGTAAGGAAGAGGTGGGTGAAACATCTCTTCGTGCATTAAGTGCAAGATATGGAGAGCCTGGCCAGCGGTCTTCCCGAGGGGGGTTCTGTGTACCCATGTCTCCAAAGAAAAAAGGTCATGCCGAGTCCTCCGCCAGCCAGAAAAGTCTGCACACGCCAGATCGACATTTAATGGCTCAGCTACTTCCCCTGTAGGAGCCATGCGCAGTTAAGGTGGCGTCCGATAGAGAAATATCCATCCGAATTTGGCTGAAGGGACACCAAGCTTCAGATGACCGCACACGCCTCCGTGAGGTGATTTTCTCTGAGTATATAGACTTGGTCTTGGTATTTTTGTAATCTATCGATGGTAGAGCAGAGCTCCCTACTGTAAAGTTTTAACAGATATTCTAGTTTGTTGTTTATGCATCTGTATATGAGATATCTTGTTTTATGACAGACAATTTTTCTTACTCCATCTAATTTTCGTCTCATGCTAAGAGAGTTCGTGATGGAATGATTCACGCGAATTATTGCAGTTATGTTATGATAAAAGATTTATTGTTGCATTACTACATTCTCTGACTTTTGCGTTTGAATGTAAGATGACCTTGCATTCAGACGTATTCTTCTACAGTCTGTTAGCAACCAAATGTTTACAATAGACCCCTGCATTTTTCTGATACAAGTCTTCTTCCTACTCACCCTTACTGCGACTCACTGTCTGAAGTTTGACTGAGACCTCACTTGCCCTTGCATACCCAGTCTAGTTTCGGAGTTGGAATGATATCGTTTTGAGTTGGCTTCCATTCGGTCACCCCATCTATAAACAAACCGTGACATTAACTGATGGGCGTCGGGCTCTGCTCCCGCTAACAATCTAGGAGTTACTTCTGTCGCCAACATTTTTGGTTCCGTTGCCGAGGATGAAGTTGAAGATTTTCCCTGGGCATAACGACATTGAGCCTCTGATTTTGAAGGTGCATCAGGCATTGGAGCCCTTAAATATTGCTACTGTGCACCTGACGACTCCATTGTTTCCACATCACTGTTTCAACTGTGACTACTGTTAGCACACCTGAAAGCTGACCCTAAGGAGCTTTCTTGAGAAGGTTTCAGCAGCTGCTTTCTCAGCCTGAGAAGATTCCTGGGGTAACAACAACGTTAAGATCTGGCCTTTGATGGTGAACAATGACCAGGCACATTTGAAGCTGCGCATCTTTCACCGGGCGACTCCATGATTCGAGGATCAATTGGAGACTCCACTAGTTTGATATGGAGAAAATCCTTTCTCGCGGGTTTGCTCCTTTTAATTTTTATGCTATTCCTGGTTTTCCTAATGTTGTCCCCTTTCCGAATGAATGGGGCGATTATTTGCCCATATTTGGAAAGCGTGAAGAGGAAAACCCTGCTCAGCACCTCAGTGAGTTTCATGAACTCATGCATTAGTGGGAGATACATCATGAGGATGTATTATTGAAAATGTTCATGTTCTCATTAGCAGGGGATGCACGTAGATGGTATCATTCTTTACCCCCTGCTAGCATTTCTTCACTCAGTGAATTCCATGCAGCCTTCACTGCCTATTGTCAGGAGATTTATCCCTCTGAGTTGATTTTTCATAGCTGTTGTGAGGGATACTACAACAAATGTCTACAAGATAGAGCTGTCTCTTATGTAGGCTATGAGGATGATCCTGATGACCTGGATCAGAAATCAGTCATTTCTCCTCCCTATTCGTCTGCTTCGGGCGAAGTTATGGAGCTGGTAAAATCTATCACTGCCAGACTAGACAGGTGGGAAGTTGAGCGATGTGCATAGGACTTTCCACCCTTTGAAGAAGAAGATTTTGGTATCTCTACAATGGATGATTATGAAGATCCCAGGGAGGGAAAAGATGCTTCGAGCGAAGTTATGGAACTGATAAAATCTATCAATGCTAGACTTGACAGGTGGGAAGCTGAACAATATGTTGAGGATTTCCCATCCTTTGAAGCAGATGCCCTTAGCAACTCTACTGAGGGAGATTATGAAAAAATCTTTCCCACGGGTCCTGTTTATGGCCATTATGAATCTGACCCATGGGAGAGCCGGGAAGAAGAAATCCTCCCAGATATGATTATGTCTGATGGAGGCTGTAATGATGAGGGTTGTAAGGATAGAAGACTGGGGGAAGAAGATGCCCTGAGTGAGCAGATGGAGCAGGTGAAATATCTCTCTGCCCAATTAGAAGGGTTGGAATCTGAAGATAGCGAAGAGGATTTTCCAGTCTTCGAGGCAGATGATCTAAGTAGCTATTTTGAAGAGATTATTGAAGATTTCTTGGATGCGTTAGCATCTTCCCCCGATGACCCTATTGCCTCAGATTTAAACGAAGAAGCCATTGTGGAAGAGGATTTTTCTTTCTTCCTTCATGAGATTTCCCATGATATATTTACATTTGGGATTGAAGAGAAGGATCGGGAGACCGTTCCCTTTTTACAAGAGGGGAGAGTGCACAAAGAGGAGGAGGAACCAGAGGAGCAACTGAGCGCACATTTCTTTTTCTATCCAGAGCCAGTCAACGAGCAGCCACCACCCGATATCAGTGAGCCTGTGATAGTTGTCCACTCACCTATGCTTATCAAAGATGTTCAACCACATGTGAGCAACTATGTAGCAGAGGAGGCTGCATGTCACCAATTTTCTGAAATTCGCCACTCATTCTATGACCATGTCGGCAAATACATGGAGTGGAATGTCTTTTATGCCTTGGAGCCATCCTATTTCATATCAACTTCAGCCTTTGAGGAGAAGTTGAAGAGTGTAGTCGTTTTGCTGTCACGGTTACACTATATGTTGGTGACCATCGACAGAAGGAAGGAGCTTCTATCCAGGAAGTTGCTTGACTGGATATGGTGGAAATTTTCTTTCACCTAGCCTCATGTAAAGTGTTTTATTAGTTTAGGATTGTATATAAATAAGCTCCTTTGAGCATGTATCTTTATTTTGTTGCTTTTATTTTTTTCGGCTTGTATTTTCAGCAGCAAGGGGTTTTGAGCCTGACTCCATAGCCCAACAGCAAGGCACTGAAGCCGCGGAATGAGTTCTTAGAGCATCGCAGGGACGACTCTATCCCCCATGGAGCCTAATGTTAGCAATAATTCTTGTCCCGGGCTCGAGAGCACCCAGACCTACTAGTTGCGCGGGAAGCGCTAAGCCCAGCACGGGAGAATCCCTTTTTCAGT
Organism: Picea engelmannii; assembly: GCA_009831015.1. NCBI lineage: Eukaryota > Viridiplantae > Streptophyta > Pinopsida > Pinales > Pinaceae > Picea > Picea engelmannii. The sequence continues at coordinate 124,755 of ML780520.1, read as the reverse complement.
AGCGAGTCGAGCGAGTGGGCGAAGTTTTGCCGTCGACGGCCGAGATCCACCTATAGAGTTAATTGACGATCATCGGGTTTTCGGGGCTGTCAAGTTGCCCAAGGTTTAGCAAGAGGGAGCATCAATGGTTCAAAACAAATCTGGATCATCCGATCCAACCGGGACAGGTGGCAGCCTATCGGCGTATCGGGTATCGGGAGTCAGGAAGCTCTCCATTCATTGCAGTGGAAATCATCGATCGACGAAACGTCGAAAGCGCCTTTGGTGCCAAGCCTACGGTCTTAGCCTCAGGTCTTATCAAGCGAGCTCGCGAAGGGGGGACAACCCCTTTTATATTAAGCGGATACTATCTGGGTCGTCCGTCTGAAGGACGCGCGGCATTCGGGAGTTCGAGGGGTAAGCGCTCCTCACTTTTTCACATTTCGAAACCCCGAACCTCAAAATGTCGATAGGACCCCATATCTAGAGGCCCCAAACACTGAAAGCATCGAAGGCGCCCAAAATTCGGGCCCACAGTATTACGAAACATTCTCGACCGTCCATCCACTTGGGACAGGTGGCATCCGGTCGGCATATCAGGTATCAGAGTTTCGGGAAACTCGGGACCTCACATTCATAACAGCTGAGATTGTCGACTAGCGAAAGGCTGAATGCACCTTTAACGGTAGCCACAAGGTCACAGCCCGTGGTCGCCTGGGAAATGAAAAAATTCATGCAAAGGGGGCCAAAGGCATCGAGCCCAGTCACTGAAAGGTTCATCGCGTTCTCTGGGCGCCATTGATCTGATCTCAAGACTGGTTTCTGCCTAAAAGTAAATGACGGTAAGGAAGAGGTGGGTGAAACCTCTCTTCGTGCATTAAGTGCAAGATATGGAGAGCCTGGCCGGCGGTCTTCCCGAGGGGGGTTTTGTGTACCCATGTCTCCAAAGAAAAAAGTTTATGCCGAGTCCTCGGCCAGCCAAAAAAGTCTGCACACACCAGATCGACATTTAATGGCTCAGCTACTTCCCCTGCAGGAGCCATGTGCAGTTAAGGTGGTGTCCGATAGAGAAATATCCATCCGAATTTGGCTGAAGGGACACCAAGCTTCAGATGACCGCACACGCCTCCGTGAGGCAATTTTCTCTAAGTATATAGACTCGGTCTTGGTATTTTTGTAATCTATCGATGGTAGAGCAGAGCTCCCTACTGTAAAGTTTTAACATATATTCTAGTTTGTTGGTTATGCATCTGTATATGAGATATCTTGTTTTATGATAGACAATTTTTCTTACTCCATCTAATTTTCATCTCATGCTAAGAGAGTTCGTGATTGATAGATTCGCGCGAATTATTGCAGTTATGTTATGATAAAAGATTTATTGTTGCATTACTGCATTCTCTGGCTTTTGCATTTGAATGTAAGATGACCTTGCATTCATACGTCTTCTTCTACAGTCTGTTAGCAACTAGATGTTTACAACAGACCCCTGCATTTTTCTGATACAAGTCTTCCTCCTACTCACCCTTACTGCGACTCACTGTCTGAAGTTTGACTGAGACCTCACTTGCCCTTGCATACCCATTCTAGTTTCGGAGTTGGAATGATATCGTTTTGAGTTGGCTTCCATTCGGTCACCCCATCTATAAACAAACCGTGACATTAACTGATGGGCGTCGGGCTCTGCTCCTGCTAGCAATCCAGGAGTGACTTCCGTCGCCAACATGGCCACTGATATGACCATGTTTTTGAGTCTCAGGTTCATGCTGCATTTGTCTTTGTAGATCGGATAAACTCTGGAGTAAAACTGTGTTAATTTCTGTTTGCTTTTCTTATTCTTTCATCATCCTTTCATTGTCAACCTTAAAGCTTTGTAATTCAACCATGAGACTCCTCACAGTCTTGGCTATATTTGGAGGGGTCCCTACTACCCTTCTTTCGTCAGACTCTTCATCTCTATTGTGGGAGCCTTCTCCGACTTCATGGTGAGTCACCATACTATGTGTTGATAAATTCCCATGGTTGATCTTCTGCTCATGTGCAAAGACGAACATTGGTTGTTAGTCAATAGTTAGATACATTTTTATAACCCGCACAAAATTCATATTTCTTTCACATGCATACACAGTCAGGTTTTCATTTTGGACTTTGACCTTTTTTAATTAAGAGGGTTAAGATAGAGGGTTACTCTTTTTAAGAGTGTTCCGAACGGAGCTTCTGCGCAACTCTTTCACGAGCCCAAGAAGGCTGAGTGTTGTAACCATGCTCTGATACCAATTTGTAACACACCCTCTACGGCATAATTAATTTTTGCCTTTTCTCGAGGGACAGAATCCCCGAAATCCTATCGAGCTTAGCACAGGCTAGATTTTCCCTTTTTCCGACCTCCGTGTGATCGTTGATCATGATCACAGGCCAAACAACTAGGTGTCTTTTCGCATTTCACGACTCAACAGTATAAGTGAGTCAAGTCTTTCGACTCTGCAAACCCCGAAATGTCGAAATGTCAAAGATGTGTCGATCAGCAATTAGCCCTCTGGGTTATGCCTTGGTCCATATGACCATTCCTCATAAGACCTCTTTCCTATCTCTTTCAGGATTTATGAATACGAGAGCCCAAAATCTTGTCAATGGGACTCCCGAATTCCTGATTTGCGAAATCCCAATGGACTCTTCCTTTCCAAATTGACGATATCCGAAATCACGTAATAGGTGTAGCTCCCTTCTGTCAGCTCCCTCTATGCGTGACCAATAGCTAGGCTAAGCGCTAGCTCCTGTTGCAACTTCGCAACTTCTCTATTCAAAAGGTTGAGCACTCATGCTCTTATCCCTCGAATCCCCGAGATGCGAGAAGTCAATGGAGTGTTGACTCCTTTCTCCAAGCGACGCGTGTCTGCATGTCAATCATACGGGCCCCACTTGTGGTTCTGCCACGTGTTCCTCCATGCCCGACTTTCAGCACTTTGCGACTTCTGATGTCGAGAAGAGGTCCTCTCAACCTCCGAACCTCTGAATGAGCGATACACGCGATGAGGCTCTGATCCAATGGTCCTCCCGTGACCTGGATCCAACGGTGATCCTTGCTCCTCATGATTTCACCACTCGCAACTTGGAGCACCCAACTCCTGGGCTCTCACCTTGCGAACCTAGTTTGCGAGATCCCTCGATCTCTGCCACCTGTCCTCCTCAGACAGACGGTTTTGATCTTCTCGTGACTTCACCACTCGTGAAGTCAAGAGACTTCCTCCTCTGACTCCCAATGTCCAAATCCTCGATAGAGAGGATCTTGCGACATGTGTCCTCCTTCCAATGGATGGTTCAGATTCTTCCGCGACTTCGCAACTCGCAAAGTATAGACGCTCACCTTTGTGAGTCTCAATGCCCGAGTCTCCGAGGCCGATGATCTCGTGACACGCATCCTTCCGCAAACGGACAGCTCCGATCCTTTTGCAAATTCAGAACTTCTGATGTCGAGTGTCCAGACCTTCGTCCTCAAGACCCCCAAACTCCCGAATGCTAAGATCTCGATACCAACTCCTTCGGGACTTTTTGCTTCTGTTGCTCACAAAGATTTAACCCCGCTGCATCTCCTGTCAGATCTGATGGGTGTTCGGACTAAGGTCTGACGACTCAGACCCGTCCCGCACTATGCACTCTCCCGCCACTCCCTAGACGTGGAAAAATCAACGGTCTAGATACTCCCACGGACCTTGGGGATCTATAGTCCCGATTTCTTTGCTACTCAGGAAGACAAAGGAAAAATGGTTAAGGCTTTTAACACCCTCGTTTATTCCTCCAATCTAATGGTCGTGAATGACTGCAGATCTTCTGACCGGATCTCATTCTTCAATCGATTCTTATCCACACGCTCCCATTTTGGGAGTTCGCGAGTCGAGGTTTCGGGACTCGCGAGTGTAAGAAAACTTGCACCTAGATACTCCGGGTGCCGAAACGCCGAAATGTTGAGGTCTACGAGGACCGTTCTCCCTCGTACAAGGTTTTGAGACTAAACCTCTAACATCCTTCTTCGGGTCCTCGGGTAATTTACACCAGGTTTTGAAGACCAGACTGGAAAGTCTTCTCTAAGGTAAGGGAGTGGTCTCAAAAGATGCCTTCAGGAGGAAATCTATCCAAGGCATCAAGTAGGAAAAACACAGGAACAATCTCCCGAGAGAAGACTTGATGTCTGACTTAGATCGGTAAGCATATAAATAGCAATTCGTAAAACATAAGCCATACGTGGTATTTCCATTATAAGCATGCAACCACCATTTCTGGTCAAAACACCACACATATAGTCTTATGCTCAAACCATTCATAAATTGCACAGACTATGAACATATATATCAGCATATAAACTTCAAGATACAGGATTGTTGACGGGCGAAATAGACCGTCCGTCAAATGGAAGAATAGATCCGGTCTGGGGTTGTCTAAATAACCCAAGTTGTTTGGTGTAATCTATTCCGACGGGTTTAATGGCTCCGTTAGCCAATGTAAGAATCCTAAAAGAAACGAATAAAAGAGAGAGATAACTAACTAATTACTAAGCACTATATATATATATATATATATATATATATATATATATATATATGTACATATATTCTAATGTAACTATAGTAGTT
>ML780520.1:103633-114250 GCA_009831015.1 Picea engelmannii | reverse complement strand
ATATATATATATATATATATATATATATATATATATATATATATATATATATATATATATATACTAATGTAACTGTAGTAGTTGTATTTAAGCAGAAGATATACAAGTCTCGTTTATTTACATGATTTACAAGCTGCAAGTTTTAATCGAAACTTACGAAAACCAATGTTAAAAATGATTGCTTCTAGGAAGCAGATAAAGAAAGTACATAAAAATATTTATTGTTTTTCTTTTATAAATTTAAAGAATCTTGCAAAAAAAGTTAATGAAACATGAACATGTGGATAGTCAAAGATGAACCATACATTCTAGTTTCAATGATATGTAATTGACAATAAAAAAACAAAGAAGCTATCATGTCAGTGAATTAGGGAGGTGTATCCAAGCATCTGCATGAGTGGTGAACATCCAACTGCCATGTCCAAGAGAGAAATCTACAATGAACCTTATGAATGTTCTAAATAAATTCAGAACATGTATTGGCAGCTTAAGTTTTAATGACAGAAAAGGAAACAAAAACATAAACCTGTGATCTCATAATTATACATGATTACAACAAGATAAATCTGGAAGTAATCTATTCATTTTATCATTCAATTTAAAACTCAAAGATAAATCTCATTATTTAAATCAAAGATATAATCACAGCATTTGTATTTTGATGAAGCAAGTGATAGATGGTATTTATAATATAAACCTCCTAAACATCATAGATCATTTAATCTAAAGATATCAGGCCTGCACATGTAACAGGATTAAAAAAAACCCATAAATAACAACATTATAAACAAAAGGCTAAAGCCAAAATGCATATATGTCGTTCTATTAAGTTTTGGGATCACTTGTCCATTTTGTAGTCCTGGAAGAATTCTTTTGGATAATAGACTTTAAAGATTGGAAAAATTAATATATAAATGATAATAATTAACCATGTATTGATAAAAAAGACTAAAGCTATTTAAATCAATGCATAATAAATTATTCAAAGAATATGAAGATATTATAATGAAAATAAAACCATTTTACTCACAGGACAAAAGCCATTAAGAAACCTGGAATTCCATATTCTTCTTTGAAAATAATCATCCATTCTCCCAAGGATTCCAGCCATCCATTACTCCATTTGAAAAGAAATAAAAAGTTTACAAAAGATATAATATACAAAAGAGAAAGGATAAAAATCCTTCTCTCCAATTCTTCGATCCCTTTGGCTCTGATCTTTCTCATATATTTATAAAATGAATGAATAGTCTGGGCATCACTATTAATTTCCCCCACCTAAAATTTACCTCTAAAAGAGACCCAAATATATCTCCAACCATGCATTTGTTTGGGAAAATCACTACGCAAAAAGTAAATGGGTCCATTTTGGTTCTTGGTTTTCAACCGTTTCTTCAAATTCCTCACGGTTTGGCTGCAATCAGTTCTGCAAAATCATCTGTCTGATCTTGACGCCTTTCCAAATTTTATCTGTTCTTGCTCATAAAATTATTTGTAGCAATCCAAAATTATTTTTGGATCAATCATCTTGAACGTATTTGGATAATAAAATCAAGCCATGATGAAATCCGTATCAAATATTTGATAATAGAAACTTGTGAAACAAAAAGAAACCTAAAAATTGTGAATAAAACAAAATCTAGAAAAATAAAAAATGAATTTAAACTAACTATAACTTATAAACAAATATTGTTTATAATTTGTTTTCAAATATAATCTAGAAGCTTCAAGTTAATGAAGAAAAAATATTAATTTTAGTTTTTTACAAAATCAAATAAATGATAGATAAATCTTTTATTATTATTATTTTGAAATGAGATGCAAAATGAAAAACGAATTTAATTATTTAATATCACCAAATGATTTCATGAAAATGAGAAACCAACCAAGATATTATTTAATGAAGTATTGAACCCATTATTCAAAATAGTCAAACTTGCTAATGAACAAAAGAAAGAACACATAATCATAATTTAAACGAAAGTAAACATTTGATAAAAATTAACGTTTTTGTTTAAATTGAGATTTTTATACACGTTTCTAACTTTTGACATATAATCTTGTAATGAATGTCTCATACTATAGTGAATGTCTTAAGTTTGTTTCAAAGAAAGCCAAGGTATGGAACTATTTGAAAAGGTTGATTCTGTAGCTCATTTTAATTATCAAGATTCTAATAGGGGGCCTTTAAATTTTGTAAAAATATAAGGGGAGTTGTTGGGGCCCAACAAGGATATAAAACACTTATCAGAAATAATACCAAGTGTGATTGCAACTGCTGAGAGGGGTGCTCATTTCCACTCAACCGTAGGCTCAACGACTCCCAACGGATTTACCACTAGCCACCCTCAAGCTGAGACCACGATGCTGCGAGACTGCGTCTCTGTTTTCCAGTGACCGAGAACGAAGGTTACTCTCTTTCTTCTCTGCTATCACTCACTCTGTATTTTTCCAGAGTTTCCTTCCTCTTTCCCTCGCGTCTGCCCTTGATCACCCACACTTCCTGCCTTTTCTCTGTTCGGCAAGGTTACGTGTGGCACGATTTTCCTCGCAGTGGTCAGGTCCGAGGACTCTATGGATGGGCGGTTCACCCCCATCTCTCATTACTCATGAGGAGCCCTTTACCTACCAATCCTGATGAGTCATTTAATTCGGGGCCAACTAGCCGCTCTTGGTTCTCCGAGCCAGTGAAGTCCAAATACGGTATTGGTTTCGGTGGAAGTTAAAGCCACCATTCCAGGTGCCTTCCACCACATTTCTCTAGCCATTGTGGTCTCTTTTTCATCATATCCCCTCTCAACAGTCCTGCAATATATATTCATAATATTATTCACATTCATCGACCTTTTTCACAAGGTCCATTCACATCACACATTCACATTTTTGGGTTTGCCACAGTTCTTGGCCAGTGTAGTTATTTTTACAAACTAGGGGAAACAGGGTGTTACAAGGATCAAGTGATAATGTTAAAACTAAGGAAAAGAGAGTTAAACCTTGAGGTGTTGCTATGGCAAGCCCTCAAGGATGAAACCATAGGGAAAATAGGCTCACCAAGGTGTAGGGGAACCAGGCCCTGGTGCGTTTTCTCCTTCTTAGCTCAACAAATAAGAAAAATGGCTAGCATGGAAGAAGATGGATGGAGTGTTGCTATGGCAAGGCTCTATCCTCTTCAACAATTCAAAAGGCTAGAAAGAAATAAAAGAGTGTTGCTAAGGCAAGGCTCTATCTCACTTCAACAAATAAAATGGCTTAAAACCTTGGTAGGGACATGAGACAAGGACCTTCAATGTGTGCTTGTCACCTAGGGTTTGATTCAGCAAATTATAATAACAAATGCAATAAAATAACACTACAATCATTCAATCAAGAAGTTTTGTAGAAATTCACTTACATTTAACCAAGAAATCACATAGCAAAACCCTAGTTGTAATACCTTCCACCAAGAGAAATGCCAAAATGCCAAGAAAAACTCATCCTTCAATAAGTGTGCTTCACAATTTCAGCCAATCACCCCAAAAATGGTGTAAATTTCAGACCTCACTAATGATTGAGTGAAAGATGATGAAAAAATGAGAGTAAAAACCCTTAATTTATATAGTACAATGACCTAAATTTACTTTTTAGGTCATGAAAAGGCCGACAAGGCCAAAATACTAAAATCATATTGTTTTACATTAAATGTTTGAAAATTAAACCCTAGTCAAGCAACAGAGAGACATCATCCCCTTTCTAGGGTGATGTTAGCCCCTTCTAGGGAAAATGCAGCCTCTTGGAGCAAAACGTTAGCCCTCCTTAGGCTTCTCCAAGCTGCCACACATGCCAATACTGTCATATCTGCCTCCCAAGATGTCCATACTATTGGGTGACATCATGGGATTCCTAGGAGGCATCCTAGGCCTTCCAAGGCCAATGTTCTTGTGGAGAGGGTTCAATCCCCCTAGGTACAGGTCTGCTCAGCTGCCTCTGGTGGATTCTTCTACTCTTTCCCTGGTACAAACACTCTACCCTGTCTTTGCCCCCTGCTGGGGTCTCAACATCCATCAGGTGGGCTCTTCAGCCCCATGGATGTCCGAACTGATCATCTCCCCATGTGTACATGTCCATCGGTACCTATCCATCGGGCATGGTCCTGCACATCAACAGTTATGCCCTCCATGGGATCATAAGTCACAAGGATCATAACAATGTCAATCACATCTAATCATCAATATTTATTAAACATGTGCATAAAACCCCTTTACCCCAGTCTAGTGCTCAAAGAGATTATACAAGTCTGCAAATACAAGTTTGGGGAAAGTGACAAGACGTCCTATTGGGCTAGAGTCTACTGGAAAAGAGTTGTTCCTGGAAAGGATTAATTCCAAGTCATGTAAGTAGGTGAAGTGGATGGGGATGTCTGGGAAAAAGGTGCAGTGATAGCAAGAATGGCTTACCGGTGGGTGCCTCTGTGGAGGGTGAGATGTACCTTTCATGGATGAAAATATTTCCAAGCCCATTCAAGACTTTTAATATTCATTTTTTCCAAGAAGCTAATCAAAGGACACTGCCCTGGCTTGGTGACCAGTGGTGGCAATCTTAGCCACAAACATTTCACGGAAATGAGAAGGTTGGCTCGTGATGAGACCCCCTTTCTCTTGGCTATTCCACCAAGAGCCACTACCCTAGCGTGGTAACCAGATGTTGGTAGTGTCATATTGTTATGCACCCATGGACATAATGAGCTAGCTCGTGATGATATCCCCTCATCCTTCAACTAGGTCTTGATTTATTTTTCTATGAGTCCCTTTGTTTCTTGCTGAGAAGCCTTTTATTGCTTTCTCGGGGATCCATGGGCAAAGCATCTCGAGGTTTTATTCTTAGGATTTTATTGTCAACTTCTTTTACCCCCCGGGCCTTTAGCAAATTCTTCCCACAAGGTAAGGTAAAACCCCTAAATGATCAAACCTATGCCCAGACCAAGGTAACAAGATGGGTGAGTGGGAAATAAGGTGGAAAGTAGTATGTGTGATGGGAATGGATGATGGCTCTTTAGAAATCCCCCCAATGGAAACTCAAAAACTATGGACACGGGCTTTCTAGGGCATCCTATCATTCCCCCCAGACATGGTCAAGTGGACAAGCATAAGATACAAGCACCTGTTGGAAACAAAGGAATCAAATGCACATATTCAAAAGGTTTTGAGGATCAGAGTGACACATACCATGATACCCAGACTCATTACCTCATGGAGCAAGAACCATCTCTGTTGCAGGACCAAACCGAAGGTGATGGATGTTGTTGTTGCTGCTGACAAAGTGGAGGCGTTGAAAAGGAGAAAATATGGGCCCTCCAGGTCCATGCTCAAGTCGATCTGGCTCTCGGTACTCCATGTCTAGGACCTGTGGGCCTCGAGACATAATCTCCTAGTTATCCCTAAAAATGGGGGATAACATATGGATACTGTAGAGCGCATGAGAACCTCAACATCTCTAGCATAACCTACAACCTGCTTGATATCAATACCAAACATCAATAACCATTTGGGGTGGTTATACCACCCCAGTATATATATATATATATATATATATATAACTGAAATAAAGAAATCAAAAGTGTGAATGTGAAAGCAAACTATTCTAACATTCAATGCAGATGGTATAATACAATGAATGAAAAATTCCTACCTATTTACCTATACTTACCTGTGAGGTCAGGTTCCCCCACCTTGGTGGGGTTTGAGGAGGTGCCCGCTGATCGGTAATGGACGTCTTCTTCCTTCCAAAGTGGACAAGTAGTAAGATTCATTAACTGATTCTCTTCCAACTTTGAAAGGCCCGAGCCATGATTGGGTACTTCCTTTGACATTAGTTGGTTCCCCCTTATGGGTATCCCACATCCACACTACGTCCCCTTCATTGTACTTTTTGATCTTGTATTTGGTTGTTCCTTGAACGACCCTGGTGTATTGTGTTGAGGGAGGGGGGTGGGATTTTGAAGTAAAGACTTCTTGTTGGGATGGTTGAATCAATATGTCACTTTCTCCCTTTTTTATTAGCTTCATGGTCCCAACTTCCTTGTCTTTATATTTTTCTAGGATTTTTTGTTATTCCTCTTTCTTGGGCCATTAAATCTGGTCAAAATCTTCCTCTATTGCAAAAGGCATATCATTTGGATAAAACTCATGAAGAATTTGTATGATTTGGTCATGTGGTGTGTCACCTTTGATGGGATCACTAGGCTCTTTCACATGAGTTGTAGTCTCAGGTACATTCGGGAGATGACCAATAGTTCCATGTTTCAAAGGTATATTCACATAAGTGAGGTCCATCTCAAGAGTACCTCCCATTTTCGAGGAAAAATTCCTAGACAATAACATCCCCCATACATCTGGGGCGTCCACGACCACTATGTCCATGTGGATGATTTTCTCGGGGTATTCCTTAAGGCAAACTTCGACATTCTCAATCACCCCATGTGTGGGTATGGATTTAGATTCGAATCCACACACATTCCTGTAAGGTCGTGTTACTTTCAAACCTACTTGTTGCATGACCTTGAGGGACATCATGAAAGCACCAACCCCTGAATCTAGCGTGCAATTGTTGAGGCTCTTGTTATTCATTATCAAGGTCATGAAGAAGGCAGGATGTTCATTGTATTGAAACCTGAAGTGATCGGCTTGAAACATGATAGGAGGGTCCATGGGTCCATATGATCCTTGGAAAAAGTTTCCAAATCATTCTTTTATAGGTGGCACCTTAATGACTTCTTTCAGGGGGGTGGTTACATGCATATTGGATAGTCCCCCTTCAAAGTCAAAGTTCAAGTCAACCCTTTTAGTTTTGGATGTCTTAGGGAGAAGTATATCCAAAGGTGGGGTTTTGTTTGGGCTGCCAAAGGAATGGTAGAGGTAGGTTGGTTCAGCTTCTTTCTTCTATACACCTCGAACTCTTGTTTTTTCAACTTCTCTTTTGATTCCTGGTCTAGGTTGTTTATTATTGCCATCCTAGCCAACCTAGATGCTTCTTTCATGCCCTCCTGATGCTCTTCAGCAGTGATATTTATTTGAGGGCCTTCTCTGATATGGCCTATATTGTTCACTTGTTGATGGCCATCATTGTTATAAGGACATTCATGCTCCCAATGTGCCTCACTGTATTGTAAACACCAAGGATTTTTATCCAAAACATTGGTAGGAGCTAAGGTGTTTGGAACCTCTTGGTCATTCTTTGGTTTATATAATTGGTTCCCCTTTTGGAATTGACCTTTGTATGGGACCCTAGGTGCTTGGCTCTGGGCCCTTTCCAAGTTGACAATTCTACTCATTATTAGCTCTTGATTTTTTATCATTCCATCCATAGTAGCTTGTAGTTTTGTTATGTTGGTACAAAGGTCAGAAGTGGGATCAGTGTTGTGAACTATCTTTGGTTTAGTGTTCATCTTTCCCCTTGGATTTGTGAAAGGCTCAATTTTATATGAATGGAGATTACCTTCAATTTTGGTAGCCAATTCTTGAGCTTCTTGGATCGTTTGGGGATTTTTATCTCTAAGTAGGTATCCTAGTTGACCAGTGACATAATTGGTATAGATGTAGACAAGGTAATTTTCGGTTGGACGGTGGCTCACAGGGATTTTTTGCAACAAGGTCTCAAACCTGGTGTGGAATTCTCGAATGGATTCATTTTCATGTTTCCAAAGGGAATTCAATCTGGTAAGAAGCATGATGGGGTCTTCTTTGATACTCCATCTCTTGAGAAAGGCTTCTTCTAGCTTTTCCATGGTTTTAATGCTTCCATCGGGAAGACTAAGATACCAACGTATTGAAGCATCTAGAAGGGTAGCGGAGAACAATTTCATGACTAGGTCTTCAACATCATCACTAACGGGGTGAAGCTAAAAAAATGCCCAAAAATTGCTCATGTGCTCTTCAGCACTGATTGCATTAGTACCGGTAAATTTAGGAAACCACTTCTCATGCTTAGGTGGCATTTGCCTAAGGTAGCCTGGTATGGTTGACATGTCTAGTGGCTTAAAGAGATTGGATTACCATTGTCTTTGATTATTGCCTGGGTTCATTGCGTTGGTTTGATTTGTTGAGCTAGACATGGTTTTCAAAGGAAGACTCCCTCCAAAAAGTGATTTTACAACAGGAGAGTCTCGAGGAGGCTTTCTTCTGAAGGATTGAGGAGGATTATTGTACCTCCTTGTAGTTTGTGGAATCGCTGGATAATTTTCTTGAAACTATCAAAGAAGAAGGGAAAACACCCTAAGTGGAGTCATCGGGTAATCTTGCAAGGTAAAGACTTCTAGAGGCAAGGCTTACCGAAAAGTATCGTCTTGAGGAAGGTTTGACTTGGTGTTCCCCGGCAATGGCGCCAAAATGTTATTGCACAGTTTGTAGTTATGATAATAGATGGATGAAAAGAGATCAAACCAGCGTAACTGAACCAATCCCACCCACTGTCACCTCAATGGGAAGGTTCTTTCTATTTAGGGAGGTAAGGCCCAGGGGAGACGTCCCCAGTGACCTGGGGTTTTGAGAAGGCAAAGGGATTAGAAAGGTTAAATGATAATAATCCCCCTCACAAGTCACCTCCTGATCAAAAAGTTCGGCCTATAGCCAAAAAAGATAACCAGAAGTAGTAACCAAGAAGTATCCATGCCCGAGAACAAAGCAACAATAAAACTACATGTGCAAGCTTGCTTGCTGGTTAGTACTTCATATAATCAATGAATTTCCTGATAATAAGAAATTGAGAAATAAATATTGATGAAATCAATGTTTGTACAATAACATTGGTTACAATATCACTTCTCAATAAATGCTAAACAAACTTGGCCATCAATGTAACAAATTAACACTTCATAGATAATGCCTTCACCAACCATTCAATTGCTTTAAAAGTAAAACGATAGCTGCACAAAGGTGGTTATATCACAAGAAAGATGACGACAACACTAAGGTTAGTAGAGTTATTCTAAGCTAGGGTTAGTATGGTTAGGGTTTGTTCAAAGGTATTGGAAGTTTGTGAGATCAAGTCACTCAACACATATGGCCTTAGATAAGTGTGTTCCTAGGGTATATGGAGTCAAAAGGAGGACGCAAAGGCTGAAGGATCGAGTGATAATGGTAAAACTAAGGACAAGAGAGTTAAACCTTGAGATGTTGCTATGGTAAGTGTTGTAGGAAAATCTCCCTGCGGACAGGTAGATCACCTCTAAGGCTTGACGTTAACCCTAGACAGAAAAATGCTTAACGTGGACACTGACTTCCTTTCAAATCCATCTAAACTAATGCATGAGAAGGGAGGATAACAGAAGTACCTTTTAATCGACGTTTGTCCCTGCACGCTCCGAGTTGCACTCCAATCCTTTTCTCCTCGCTGAGGTCTGTGGACAAAACAAGACACGACCACTTCCTACTCTATTGACATTATCTTGAAAACAGATCTATCACTGAATGATAAGTTCATGCAACATCAGACACAAACTAGAAAGAAACAGGCCAAGCATGTCATATTAATGAGAATAACGACAGCAGTACTTATAATCATAGATGCGAATGTGACAGCTTCGTCAAGTCCTCTTCGTCTAACCCTTGCCTGAAAGATCCACAACTTGGATAACAGCAGCTTCACTGATCACTTCTCTTTGGTTGACTGTTAGTTTCCTCCAAGATCATAAGTTTCATATGTTCGGTTCTTCCCCCCTTTTCACCATCATAGAGCCTGTTTATATAGGTTGGGAAAGGCCTAACCTCTTGAGTTATGTTTAGAACTAGTTAAGAACCATCTCCTTGGATCAAGGATCTTTTGATGAAACCAAGAATTTGAGCACAAATTCCTTCTAATATCGAATGATCTCCTCCTCATTCGACTCAACGGGCTAACAATCGACCCAGAATAGGGAGCGCTCCCCCAAAAGGGGTATCAGAGCGTTATAGCACTCCTAATGTGCCTTGGAAAAGTGCCAGCGCTTTTAAGGCAAGCAGCGCTCCTCCAGAAGGGCTGAAGGGTGTTATAACGCTTCTGAATCATGGTAGAGGAGCGCCAACGCTTCTCCAGCTGTATTAGAGGAGCGTTCCCCTTCCAAACCACTGTTTCAGGGCCTCTTTCAGGTGTCAAGAGTTGTTTGATTCCAGTGGATCAGTTCTTGACCTTCAAATCAGTCATGTGAGGTGTCATAAGTGCCTTCTTAGCATCGTTATCACGGCATCATGTCTGAACATTGTTTGTGACACTAATAATCAACTTGCGACACTTGCGAAAGTTGTAGGAAAGATGCGACACTTGCGACGACTGATAGGGACAATGCGACACTTATCTATCTGAGCAATTTTGACGTGTAACAGAATGCCCCCCAAAGTATGAGGTCAGAAGATGCGAACTGATGACTGAAATGCTTTGTAGACGTCCAAGCAAGGGTATAGACTCGGAGAACCTGACGAAAGCTGCACACAAACATCCAACAAATATCATGACATGTTCCAAACCGAAGGCAGGCATACCTATGCTTGGATGATCAAGATTTCAGATATGGCCGCCATAGTATACACTGCGGATCCATAATCGTATTGGTAACAAAAAGGTATAGCCACCGAAGATACAATGTGGATCTATACTTTGATGACTCAGACT
>ML780520.1:65381-92616 GCA_009831015.1 Picea engelmannii | reverse complement strand
TGAAACGAATGGAATTTATGACTCAGACCCAAAGAATGCATCGAACATGATAAACAGTCATTTTCTTTCGATGAACATCTAGCTAAGGGAGAGAGAGAGTTCTTTCACTAACAAGCACAACTACGGAATGCTCTCAAACAATTATTTTTCTCGATCAAATCCTAATGTGATGCAAAAACTCTTAAATGCCTTCCAATATTCTCAATCAATCATGAATATATCTTTATTGTTTGCGTATGGATGATGATCAATACAATCACAATGATTATCTTTGCTAATTATCTTCTTGGTATGAACGAAAACCAAACTAGCATAAGCAAAAGTCACGCAAACAATACACCCTTCGTAGCAATCAAATGAAAAACGAAAGAAAGGAAGCAATCAAAGAAAAACAAAATTCACACCCAAAAACAAGAGTTGAAGAACAAATGACCTTATTGCGGTCTATAGACCTTTGATGACCTTCACCAGGGTTTTCGCTCAATCGAAGAGAAAAGAAAAGCAATGCATAGGTTCCAAGCTTCATTCAACAGGAAAAACTCAATGCAAAAAGGTGAAGAAGGTTACAAGATCCAATCAACAAGGTGTTTATTCCTCAAAAAGATAGATGTCAATGCTAAAAGGGAAGACAAATTGACTCACTAGATCACTCAGCAGAAGAGCCACAGAGGCAAACCCTGAAAAATGCAATTGTGAAGGGTTTTTTGGCCAAAAGGGGGCTGGCGTTCTGTTGCCAAGGGCAAAGAGCGTTATAGCACTCTTTCTAAGGCTACTAGAAGCGCTGGCGCTCTGATAACACTAGGTCAGGGGCGCCAGGGTCTAAAAGTCCCAGAAATGTCAAGAAATTTCAAAAATTGAGATCTGAGCTTAACAAATATGCTGAATGTAATAAGGTAAGGAGCCAATCAGCTCATGAAACTAACCAAAGAGGGGTAAACCAGGTCTAAAACGATCAAGGGACAGAACAAGGTCAATGAGGAGAAAAATCAAAATAAGAGGTTTCGATCCCCAGCGGAGTCGCCAGTTTCTGTTGTAGGAAAATCTCCCTGCGGACAGGTAGATCACCTCTAAGGCTTGACCTTAACCCTAGACAAAAAAATGTTTAACATGGACACTGACTTCCTTTCAAATCCATCTAAACTAATGCATGAGAAGGGAGGATAACAGAAGTACCTTTTAATCGACGTTTGTCCCTGCACGCTCCGAGTTGCGCTCCAATCCTTTGCTCCTCGTTGAGGTCTGTGGACAAAACAAGACACGACCACTTCCTACTCTATTGACATTAGCTTGAAAACAGATCTATCACTGAATGATAAGTTCATGCAACATCAGAAACAAACTAGAAAGAAACAGGCCAAGCATTTCATATTAATGAGAATAACGACATCAGTACTTACAATCGTAGATGCGAATGCGACAACTTCGTCAAGTCCTCTTCGTCTAACCCTTGCCTGAAAGATCCACAACCTGGATAACAACAGCTTCACTGATCACTTCTCTTTGGTTGACTGTCAGTTTCCTCCAAGATCATAAGTTTCATATGTTCAGTTCTTCCCCCCTTTTCACCATCATAGAGCCTGTTTATATAGGTTGGGAAAGGCCTAACCTCTTGAGTTATGTTTAGAACTAGTTAAGAACCATCTCCTTGGATCAGGGATCTTTTGATGAAACCAAGAATTCGAGCACAACTGCCTTCTAATCTCGAATGATCTCCTCCTCATTCGACTCAACGGGCTAACAATCGACCCAGAATAGGGAGCGCTCCCCCAAAAGGGGTATCAGAGCGTTATAGCACTCTTGATGTGCCTTGGAAAAGCGCCAGCGCTTTTAAGGCAAGCAGCGCTCCTCCAGAAGGGTTGAAGGGCGTTATAACACTTCTGAATCATGGTAGAGGAGCGCCAACGCTTCTCCAGCTGTATTAGAGGAGCGTTCCCCTTCCAAACCACTGTTTTAGGGCCTCTTTCAGGTGTCAAGAGTTGTTTGATTCCAGTGGATCATTTCTTGACCTTCAAATCAGTTATATGAGGTGTCATAAGTGCCTTCTTAGCGTCGTTATCACGGCATCATGTCTCAACATTGTTTGCGACACTAATAATCAACTTGCGACACTTGCGAAAGTTGTAGGGAAGATGCGACACTTGCGACGACTGATAGGGACAATGCGACACTTATCTATCTGAGTAATTTTGACGTGTAACAGTAAGGCCTCAAGGATGAAACCCTAGGGAAAATCGGTCCACCAAGGTGTAGGGGAACTAGGCTTTGGTGTGTTTTCTCCTTCCTTAGCATAATGGAAACGTCTAGCTTGAATAAAGGTTGATAAGAGGTAAGACAATAAGGTTTTCAAGCAACATGTTGCTAAATCAAGGATTTAATAAGCAAACCCTAGGGAAAATCGGCTCACCAAGGTGTAGGGGAACTAGGCATTGGTGTGTTTTCTCCTTCTTAGCTCAACAAATAAGAAAAATAGCTAGCATGGGAGAAAATGGATGGAGTGTTTCTATGGCAAGGCTCTATCCTCTTTAACAATTCAAAAGGCTAGAAAGAAAGAATAGAGTGTTGCTAAGGCAAGGCTCTATCTAACTTCAGTAAATAAAATGGCTTAAAACCTTGGTAGGGACATGAGGTAAGGACCTTCAATGTGTACTTGTCACCTAGGGTTTGATTCAACAAATTATAATAATAAATGCAAGAAAATAACACTACAACCATTCAATCAAGAATTTTTGCAGAAATTCACTTACATTTAACCAAGAAATCACATAGAAAAACCCTTGTTGTAATACCTTCCACCAAGAGAAATGCCAAAATGCCAAGAAAAAGTCTTCCTTCAACAAGTGTGCCTCACAATTTCAGCCAATCACCCCAAAAATGACGCAAATTTCAGACCTCACTAATCAATGAGTGAAAGATGATGAAAAAATGAGAGTCAAAACCCTCAATTTATATAGTAAAATGACCTAAATTTACTTTTTAGGTCATGAAAAGGCCAACAAGGCCAAAATACTAAAATCATATTGTTTTACATTAAATGTTTGAAAATTAAACCCTAATCAAGCAACAGAGAGACGTCATCCCCTTTCTAGGGTGATGTTATCCCCTTCTAGGGAAAATGCAGCCTCCTAGAGAAAAACGTTAGCCCTCCTTGGGATTCTCCAAGCTGCCACATGTGCCAATACTACCATATCTGCCTCCCAAGACATCCACACTGTTGAGTGACACCATGGGCTTCCTGGGAGACATTCTGGGACTTCCAAGGCCAATATTCCCACGGAGAGGGCTCAATACCCCTAGGTATAGGTCACTCAGCTACCTCTGGTGGATTCTTCTACTCTTTCCCTAGTACAAACGCTCTACCCTGTCTATGCCCCCTGTTGGGTCTCAACATCCATCGGGTGGGCTCTTTAGCCCCATGGAGGTCTGAACTAATCATCTCCCCATATGTACCTTTCCATCGGTACCTATCCATCGAGCATGATCCTGCACATCAACAACTACACCATCTATGGGCTCATAAGTCACAGGGAGCATAGCACTATCAATCACATCTAATCATCAATATTTATTAAACATATGCATAAAACCCCTTTACCCCAGTCTAATGCTCAAACAGATTATACAATTCTGCAAATACAAGTTTGGGGAAAGTGACAAGACGCCCTATTGGGCTAGATTCTATTAGAAAAGGGTTGTTCCCATAAAGGATCAATTCCAAGTCATGTAAGTAGGTGAAGTGGATGGGGATGTTTGGGCAAAAGGTGTAGTGATAGCAAGGATGTCTTACCGGTGGGTGCCTCTGTGGAGGGTGAGCTGTACCTGTCATGGATGCAAATATTTCCAAGCCCATTCATGCCTTTTAATCTTCATTTTTTCCAATATGCTAATCAAAGGACACTACCCTGGCTTGGTGACCAATGGTGGAAATGTTAGCCACAAACATTTCACAGAAATGAGAAGGTTGGCTCGTGATGAGACCCCCTTTTTCTTGGCTATGCCACCAAGAGCCACTACCCTGGCGTGGTGACCAGATGTTGGTAGTGTCATACCACTAGATGCTCATGGACCTAATAGGTCGGCTCATGATGAGACCTCCTATCCTCTGACCAGGTCTTGTCTTATTTTTTTTTATCTTTTTATTTCTTTTTCTCTCGAGAATTTAGTTAAGGGGCATTGCCCTAGCTTGGTGACCAGAAGTAACAATGTTGCCCACAAGTACTTCCACAGTAATGAGAAGGTTGGCTCATGGTGAGACCCCCTTTCTCTTGGCTATGCAACCAAGAGCCACTACCCTAGTGTGGTAACTAGATGATGGTAGTGTCATACCGTTAGGCACCCATGGACATACTGAGTTGGCTTGTGATGAGACCCCTCATCCTTCAACTAGGTCTTGATTTATTTTTCTACAGGTCCCTCTGTTTCTTGCTGAGAAGCCTTTTATTTCTTTCTCGAGGATCCCTGGGCGAAGCATCTCGAGGTTTTGTTCTTAGGATTTTATTGTTAGCTGCTTTTACCCCCCAGGCCTTTAGCAAATTCTTCCCACAAGGTAAGGTACAACCCCTAAATGATCAAACCTATGCCCAGACCAAGGTAACGGGATGGGTGAGCGGGAAATGAGATGGAAAGTGGTATGTGTGACGGGAATGGACGATGGCTCTTCAGAAATATCCCCAGTGGAAACTCAAAACCTATGGACACGATCTTGCTAGGGTATCCTGTCATTCCCCCTAGACATGGTCAAGTGGACAAGCATAAGATCCAAGCACATGTTAGAAACAAAGGAATCAAATGCACATATTCAAAAAAAATTGAGGATCAGAGTGACACATACCATGATACCCAGACTCATTACCTCATGGAGCAAGAACCATCTTTGATGCAGAACCAATCCGAAGGTGATGGATGTTGTTGTTGTTGTTGATAAAGTAGCGTTGAAAGGGAGAAAAGATGGGCCCTCCAAGGCCATGCTCAAGTCGATCTGGATCTCGATACTCCATGTCTAAGATATGTGGGCCTCAAGACATAATCTCCTAGTTATCCCTAAAAGTGGGGGATAACACTTATTAAATTAAAATGTCTTAAATATTTTCCATAATTATATATCTAAATAATAAGTTTATTAAATAAAATTTATCAAATATTTAAAAACATTTTTAATTCATTAAATTAAAACTTATCACCAAATATTTAAAGACATTTATTTAAAAATATTTAAAGACATTTGTTTAAAAAAAACATTATTAATTGATTCAATATCAATAAAGTCCTTGGTCATCAATAACCTTTTTTTAACTAAAATAATTTGTTTTATTTAAAAAATCTTTAGTTGATGATATAATACCATTTTCACATACCTTAATACTTTTTTTATAAAAAAATTATCATTTCATGTTATTTGATATGGTTAGCAATAATATATAAATTTGAATATACTAAAATATCTATAATATTTAGTAATATCTCTCACTTGTATAATAATTGATTGATTTCTTTATTAGGAAAAATTCAAATGTTTTAAATAATAAATATAGAGTATTAATTGTCAATTAAAATTAGTTTAAGTAATTGGTATTACTATGAATTAATCCACATTTCCAAATATTAGCTAATAATTATTATTCTCATTATAAATCAATATCTAAATTTATAATAAATTTTACCAACTTTTCCAAAAAAGCAACAACCACTTTTCTATTTTAATTAAAACTAGCATACCCTCGAACCGGGGGAAAGGCAACGCTGAAAAAAATAATATAGTTTTTTTTAAGTTTATTTTTATAAGTATATTATTTCATGAGTAGCATTGTAATATATTATAATAATAATAATAATCTATTTTTAAGGTCACGGCCAAGTCACACCAAATTGGTGTATGAGACCCCCTTGTTTGTGGGACAAGGGACTCCCAAACATTTCATGTAGTATATTATTAAACATTAATATATATGTGTGTGTGTGGACCCTGGATTTAAGCAGTAAAAAAAAGCCTATGATTCTTTATATGCAGTTATTGTGTTAATTGTTTAGAAGTAAAAGATCACTAATCTAGTTAACTATTTGAGATGAAAATTCAACAAGGAATCATTATGGAATGCCCTGAAGGGTTCTTTGTATATCTAATGTGCACATATTGTGCATTGCATTTGGTTTTATTTGGTTATAGTTAAATTAATTCTTGTTGATTACATTTATTTTGCCTTAGTATGCATCAGTAGTGCAATTAGTATTCCTTAAGTACCCCATCCTCTCGACATGACGATATAGGAGTTATTTGATGGCAATGAGTAATTTTGCAAGATTTCTATGCTTAGGAATCATTCTGGAATGCACTAAGGGTTGTTTGTATATATCTATGTGCACATAATGGGCATTGCATTTCATTTTATTTGGTTATAGTTAAATTAATTCTCGTTGATTGCATTTGCTATGCCTTAGTATGCATCAGTAGTGCAATTAGTGTTCCTTTAAGTACCCCATCCCCTCAACATGACCATATAGGAGGTCGGGTATGCTACATCTATAGCAGCTCCTGAGCCCATATATCGATTTGAGAACCACATTCAATCCACTATAAGCGCACTCAGCAGCATAAGTCACACAATAGTGTTTATGGTTTTGACATATGCAGATCACGAGATCAAAACACTTTGGGAAGAGGATAAGTCTGTGCTGGGATTTGTATGGTTTGGAAGGATAACTATGTGTGGAGATTTTTAAGGTTTAGAACGGTAAATCTATTCTGAAGTTTCTAGGGTTTAGAAGGATAATATGTGTTGGCATTTTGGTTTATGAACTGCATTAGTTTCTACCCTCTACTATGCGGGGGACTTGTCACCAGAATAATCTTTTGTTCCAGAATATACATTGCCATACTGATAGACATTATAAATATGAATAAATACACAAAATAAACTTCAGCTTCATCGCTGCGATTTTTTAAAGAGAAAATATAAATCCTGACCTACATTATTGATCAATCGATTCATGGACTCTAACGGTCCTGGGCGATGTTTCTGAACTCCGGTACTTGATGTTTTTTTTACATGATTGAAACCTGATGTCAATAAGATGTTGCTCGATGCTCAAATTTCCAAGGTGTTCATGCTCTCTTGTCAAATCTAAACCGAATACGAGCTTGGATTATGGGGAAAATACCATTTGTACCGTGTGTAAGTGGACTGATTTGTGAAAAAAAATGGGATGCAACCTACATGCATGGAGTAAAAAATAGAACCCCTGGTGAAGGAATACCCTGGGATTGTAGGCAGAACACGGACTCGTTGATTCAGTTTAATGATAAACCCTTGGTAGAAGGTTTTTGTATATTTTGGTTGCCATGATTCCTTAGATCCTTCTCATATTTACTCAACTAATTTGTCTTCCAAGGATTCTTTGGATTCCGTTCTCCAAGCAATTCTCTACACCACGACAAGAATTATTTTAGGAGCTAAATTTTGTTCATGGGCTAATTTTCCATGGTTTTTCCCAAAAATATATTTTCTATTCTAAAAATGATTTGCGCAACTTCTATAGGATAAAATTATTTTACCTTAAAAATCACCTAAATTTTATAAAAACTATATAAAATCCTTAGAAATTTGAATATTTTTACAAAAATATCACCAAACATTTTATAGTTGTCATATGAAGGATTAGTAAGATTCACCAAGGTTTCTACATTTTAAAATAAATTTCCATCCTTAAAACCATCCCTGCACCATGGTTGTGCAAGACTATTCTTACTTTAGATGACTCCTTCTATGTTGGATGGACTTCAGTGTATGCCAACAAAATGTTCACTTCTTGTGGGTTGTCTCACTTGTGCAAGTGGGCTGTCTCATTGCATAAGCAAGCCATTTATTCAATATTGGGTAGGGGCAAGTCCTAGACAAATTTGGCAACATAGACACCGTCAGTGACAACATCATTAAAAAAATATAAAAAATTAGTTCTATATTATCAAGTTTGTTTTAAAGTTAACATGTGTAGCTCATCTCCATTGTCTCTGACCAATCTTGATGAAGGATCTTAATAGCGGTTCTCTCTGTGAAAACAGAAACAAAATTAAAATTATTTGAATTCCATGACCATTCCAAACTCTTAATGGGTATATCCAAAAACCAGACCACCAAAGTGGTAGCAAGATAACTATCATCTCCTCTATCATCTGCTCTACAACCGATATCACAGTGTTATATGATGGTACATATGGGCACTATAACGTCAACTTCACAATACAATTAGCATCAGCATATTATAGTCTAACCCACAAACGCGAAGGTACAGCTCGCAAGTGTACGACATACGACAACATAAAAACCTAGAGTATGGAGGGCATCGGGGATGAGATCTATCCATGCCCACCAAAGTGGCTATAGCCACCACCTCCGCCTAGGCACTTTACATTTATCACAAGGAAGAACCCATAGTTAATAATTATAATTTAAAAAAAACACCAGATAGGGTTTGATCTTGTGACCAGAGGCATGAAAAAACAATCAAATAAAAGTATAATAAATTACTCTGATTGGCTAGATTGGGTGACAACTACATAATAACAACAACAACAATTATAAAACTTACCATCTTTTCACTTCCATTCTTCATGTACCATCCTCAAGATAAAACGATACATCAGTGACCCTCTCTTCCTTGTTGAAGACCATCCCAACCAGGGTTACAAGATAAAATCTATGTGCACATAACCAAATAGATTTACAAGATATCTATGTATATATATTGTAGATATCCGTAATTTACAAGATATCTATGTATATATCTTGTAACAATTTACAAGATATCGGTTTTATCGATTTTATTTTGTATATATCTATGTGCACATAATGGGCATTGCAAATTTTCCCATAATAAAAAAACCCCTTTAAAATTAAGTAAAGGTAAAGAATGATTAATTACATTGTTGATGTCCATGCCATCTATTGTAAAATTTGAATTCTCGTCTTAGAGCTTCTGGGTATCATTGATTATATGTTTTACCGCCAATGGAAGAAGCCCGCTGCTGGTACCGCTTTTCTGCAAAACCATCCAGGCTGGCTTGATTGTTGGGCTCCTTAAACTGCCAAAACACGCATATATTGAAAACCCTAAAACATCCTACCCTGACAGAGGGAAAGCCACTTACCTTGACAGAGGAAAAACCACCTTCGTTAACTTGGGTTGTCTGAGAAGGCATAAAACCGCCTCCGGAGAATAGGAAACCTCCATCAGATTGACTCTGCATGCCAAATATCTTTCTTCTCTACTCTGCAACTCCCCACAAAGAAAAATAGTTGTAAGGGTTTTGAGATAAAATTTACAAAGAAAACTAATAATGACAACATATGATATGAAGTGGATTTAGATGATAATGGTGGTTTTCTACTGTAAGTATTCAGTGGGGGATTTGAGCGCAGATGTAAATCTCCCACCAATTCCTTCCCCTCCATTTCATTCGTTATTTGGCGGTGAAATTGGCTTCGGTATCATTTTCAGGTCGCCGACATTTGACAAGGATATTTCCATCAGAACTGTAGAATCCAGCGTCAAGGGGTAGAAGCTTCAAATTTTCGATGAAGAAACCGTCCTAATCGTCTCTTGCATGAATCTGCGCCAAAATTTATACAACAAAAAATAGTTTTTTTTTCCATCGAGAGAAGGCAACAACAATTGCTCCATAATTTATAAGATAAAATCGTTTTGAGTGATTCTTACACAAAACTACTCAGTTTTTCTCCATTGAAATATGAAACAACAACAAACGCTTCAAAATTTACAAGATAAGGCCGCTTCGAGCGATTCTTACATGAATTTGCACCAAATTTCTGTCGTAACCACACAAAACGGCGTAGTAAAGAGGCTCACTCCGCTCTGAAACGCCTGTAATCTTGGGCTTCCACTTCTTCTTGGATAGCTCGGTGCCAATACTCAAACCAAAGCCTAGACGATGGATATTGACAAAAAACTTGACAACAAGTGACGGAGAACCTCAAGCTTAACGGTGAACAAACGCCCCCCCAAAACCCCTCTCTCTCTCTCATGCAAGCGATTACAGCGAAGGCCCTCTCTCATGCAAGTGATTACAGTGAAGGCCCTAGAAGCCTTGTCGACTGTCATATCAAAAACATCGACAACAAACCAATGACGTGACACATAATCCTTTTAGGCTTGTAGACCAAATAGGTACCTGGAGTTTCCTCTGAGCTCTTAAATATCAAGTCCCATCATTTTCGGGGCTAAACCTAAACTATGTCCATGTATCACTTTCTCGTAATTTTGGAGTAATGGCCACAAGAGCTAATTTTCGATGATTGAAAATGATGTTCATTGTTTGTGATGAGGTTAATGTGACGAGGTATCGACAGTTTTGAACCGGTGTAGGTTGATTAACCATGAGTTTTCATCTTGAAGAGGAAGAAGATGGGAGGAGGACTGCCATTTTGTATTCAGTGAGTTGAAACCCAAGTCCACTGAATACAAAAGATGACATTTACCAACACTTACATATGTCATCACCACTTGTCAAACCGGTATGTTCCCTATTCAAGCTGGTCACTGGTTCACATGCCACGTTTCATGCACAGTCTCTTTCCCGCTGGGTTCCCATGGATTCGATCCAGGAGTCCAGAGAAATCTTCGAGCGGTGGTCGCAATTACTCATACCTCGAGAAATATCTCTACGACAGCCTTATCAAAGACGGATTGTGAGTATTTCTGGACGTTAATGAATTGCAAGAGGGAGAGACCATAACCCCTCAAATCGAGAGTGTCATTCGAACAATTTCTGTGCAGGCAGACCGATACGATTTCACCTCCAGGCCAGCAGATCGAATCCTATTACTCTATTTTTGGCAGAGAGGAGGCTACTTGATTGCCCCAAAACAAATAGCGAGGGCTTCGAAGCGTGAATGGAATAAGAAACTAAGCGTATCAAATGGCTAGAAGAGATGAAAGAGTGTCATTCCTTGCAAACGAGGGCCGCATTCAAAAGATCTGTAATGGGGAGAGAAGCATGAATTAACTCGATCACCTCAGATGTTAGCAGCGAAATACACGGTGACTATCCTGTCAATTTGTTGGAAGAGAGATTGAGTTTCTGGAGATTAGAGAATTGCCCCAGTTCTGGAAGAATGGTGCCGC
The DNA here is from genome assembly GCA_009831015.1 of Picea engelmannii. Classification (NCBI taxonomy): domain Eukaryota; kingdom Viridiplantae; phylum Streptophyta; class Pinopsida; order Pinales; family Pinaceae; genus Picea; species Picea engelmannii. The sequence goes on along the minus strand of ML780520.1, from coordinate 81,483 downwards.
TCAGTCTATTCATGGACAGGTCAATGTAGCTCAAATGTTTGCTCTTCCCATTTTATGCCTTTTATCTTTTATGTTTTGCAGAAGTAATGATTTTATGTTATTCTTTCTAAATCTGTGTATTTCTGAAAATGGAAGTCTCCTCGTCATCGTGTTCTTCTGCTAGCAATGGCGATGGCAGTGGCAGGCAGCTTCATGTAATGATGTTTCCATGGCTTGCTTACGGCCATCTCTCGCCGTTCGTAGAGCTCTCAACCAGACTCGCGCAACTCGCCATTAACGTCTCCTTCGTCTCCACTCCTCTCAACATTTCCAAACTCAAATCCTTCTTCGACCATCACCACAACTCCCAGGCAAAGTCCAGCCGGTGGAATTACGGCTGCCACCAGTGGAAGGGTTGCCCGCAGGATTGGAGAGCACCCAAGATTTGCCAATCCATTTGACGCCTCTCTTCGACAAAGTTGTGGACGGACTGGAAGAACCCCTGGAACAACTCCTCTGCTAGATTTATCCGGACTGCATCCTCTTCGACTTCGTGCATTGGTGGGTTCCCAGGGCTACCACCAAGATGGGAAACCCACCATTTTCTTTGCCACTTATGGTACGGTTTTCACCAACTCTGGCCTGTCCCCGGCTTGGCGATGCGAGGGAGGATAAATCTCGGCCGAGGCCCTGACGAAACCCCCGCCAGATTATCCATCGAGTGTCGTATCATGGAAACTCCACGAGGCGCAGAGCGTGCTGGGCTGCTACCGAGTCCAGGAGCCAAGCGATATCAGTTATCACAAGCGTTGGACCCACGCCAACATGTGTCACTTGTTAATATGATGCAGAAAGACAACAGAAAGTCGAGAGCGAACTCCCCATATCACGAGCGTTGGCCCACGCCAGCACGTGTCACTTGTTAATATGATGCAGAAAGACAACGAAAAGTCGAGAGGGAACTCCCCCTAAAACAACGCCTTCGGCATAATAATAATATAATTTTCTAATGGGAATGATGCCCTGACCTAAACGCTCTGCAACCCTTGCGCTCCTGGATCTGCCGCAGGTCGCTGGCCTTGAGGCCTCCTTCCCTCTTCTTCCTCCAACGCAGCGGGCGTAGCTCTCCCTTACGGCTCAGTTAAGATCCAATGGCGGCCTCCCTGACCTCTTCAAAGCAAGGAGGCGCCCCTCTTGGTGCGGCTGCGGCGGTGGAAGCTAGCCTCCCTCCATTGGTTGCGGCTCTCTCTTCCGAGTCGCCCTCTCATGCAAGCACGGCCCCCAGTGCTTCGTTGGAAGAGATCACTTTAGTTCTGACCCCCTCCTTTAAAGAGGTGGCTTCACGCCAGAGATTTATCTCTGGTCTACATGCAGCGGCCCCTGAGGCTACCTCTCGTCAAGGTCGACCATCCGAGTTGCATGCAGTAGTTCCAGAAGCTTCGACAGTCTCCATTCAAATGCCAAAGGAAGCCCTAACTCATGCTTTCCATTACAACAAGTAGGCACTAGTTTGCAGGTTTAACGGATATTGGTCCAATCTATCGGATCTGCTCTCCTGGATCTCTTCCGAATGGTACCTGCTTTTAGAGGGAGAAGTCATTACCTTTCCTTGTGCAAAGGGGTTTTTTGTAGTAGTTTTCGATTCTACAAGCGACAGAGACAAGGTGTTTAACGTCGGGCCGTGGTTCTGGGGCAGAGCAGGCCTGTCCATGCAACTATGGACCCCTGTCTTCGACCCATCCATGGACTGTATCTCTTCAGCTCTAATCTGGGTGAGACTTTCATACTTGCCCCTGCATTTTTGGGGGAATGAGTCTCTTAAATCTATTGGCAATGGCCTCGGCAAGTTCCTCTGCAGAAGTTCAGACTCCAAGCCAGCCCGCTCCACCTTCACTCGAATCTGTGTTGAAATGGATTTCTCCAAAGGTTTTCCAGCTGAAATAATTCTTCAAGGCAAGGACTACTCAAGGACCCAAATCCTCGACTATGAGAATCTCAATTTCAAGTGTAGGAACTGCTTCGAAACGGGGCATTTAGCCCATAGTTGTGGAAAACAACCTGGGAAAAAAAGGTCATCCAAAAGCCAAAGATCCACCTGGTGGATGGGGGCACCATTGGAACCGCGCATTGAAAGCAAGGCCCAGGAAGCGGTAGAAGAAGCAGAAGTTGAAGCCAAAACCAAACCCCCTGCTAAGGGGAAAGCTCACGCAGAAGCCACTCCCAAGTCGCCCACCCAGCCAGAACCCCAGACCTCACGTTGGGCAGACCTAGCCAACGAGGAAGACCCTCTAGACTTGTTGGAAAGTCAATCTATGGACCAAAGTATTGAATGGAAAACGGTGTAAAAAAAATAAAAAAATAAATCCATGCAAGAAATGATGTAATAACGCGAAGTCGTTCAGGCTCGCTGAAATAGTTTTATTTCCATGATTTTGTAATGAGTTAGGATCTTCAGGCAGTAGTTTCTAGTTTTCAAGCAAATCTTTACCGATGTATAGAACCCAGTGGCATGTCCACTGTTATTAATACAAAGTTCCATTAACCGTTTCTGTCAAAAAAAAAATAATATACTTTTCTGATAAAAAAATTTAATATACATTATTTTGAAATTTCAAAACATTATTTATTTACGTGAAATACTAACGAACTTGATATTATTTTATATTTTGACAAACATGGTCCCACCATAACGATAGTGGTGGTGGATTGTTGGGCAGCTGACATATAAAATGATGTTATAATTCAGTTACCTCAATAGGGATTGTTTTTATGTCATAACTGTTATCACTCCAGGAAACTCTCTTAGGTTGTATCTCAGAGATGCCTGGTAACTTAACTAATATCTCAATGATTCACTCAAATGGATCAAGTTAGATGACTAAATCAAACCTCACTCACTCAAGACATGCATAAACACACTTAGATTGACAAGACTTTCAACTACTAATGTTCAGAGAGTTTGTAAATAAGTGGATGTGTGGAGAATCCTTACTATACCAGAGAATCATACAATAAACATATATGAATGGCCGATTACAATAAGTAAACAATACTTGTAGTTCTAACTCATCAATGCAAAGACAGGATGACAGCTATCAGGCATTAGACAAACGTGAATAACATGAATATAACATTCAAGTACAAGTACAGACTAGATAAGAAGATAGGAATTTGAACAAGTAATGGCAAAAGAAGCTTGTATTACTTAATATGAAAATGAGAAGCTTGAGTACAAAGTCTGGAAGAGTCTCCAAAATCAAACCATCTTCTGTCTTTAGCTTTATAGCTTTACAATACAGTTTTCAGATCCTAAATTAATGGATCTAATTTTCTAAATACAGAAAGTAAACAATATTTACAAAAAACTAGGAAGAGACCCTCAAGATGAGGTCAATCCATATCTAATGATCTTCAAGAGTGATAGAATGTTGATGAAGTGAAGCCTAGCCTTCCAAGGTTGTTTGATTTGGTCCTCCAAGGATAAAATTCGAATTTGCTGAAGTGTGCAAAAATCCTGATTTTTTGTCTTTGAAAAAGATATCGAATATGATTGAAACACCTCTTCTTTTCCTTATCCCTCAAAAATAGTCATTGGATTTGACTTGACAATTCAACAAATGTCCATTCGTAGAGGTTTCATACCATTCAAACTCAAAAAATCCCGATCTGGGCAAAAACTCGGTGATTCTGGCAGTTACAGGCTTTTGGTGGTTAAGAGGGGCAAAATTTAGGCCTCTTAACCACCGAAAGTTGTAACTTTCAAAACCGGATCTGTAGCAAATTAATTTGCGTGGGAATCGCAATGACTCGGATTTTTCTTTGAATTGGATGACAAATGGCTCAATAACCAACAATTGAACTCGAATCCCACTTGGCAACCTTGACAAATCACGGGATTATGCTTCTGAGTATGAGTTTGCATGAGGAAATCACGGGATCATGACAATAACAATGACTCTTGGATTCAATATTGAATATTTATGAAATTGAAACAGAAATCAAATGAAGTCATAGTGATTTTGTATCCTCGTGACTGGAGATAATGAAGGCCCATGTGACAAATCAATTCTGTTATTTGAAAATCATGCATGGAATCCTGGATTTTTGTTGAGCCTTAATTCTGAAATGACAATTGGTAGTTAAAAGGAGAACAGGGCATAAATCTTCAGATAAGATTCCATAAGAACTTCATACCTTACCACCTAGATAAACTTTCGGCAGTTATAACTTAATGATTGTGCTCATTTGACATCTGGCTCATGCAAAAGCACGGGCTTTTTCCTTTTGCGCATAGAAACGTTTTCAGTGGTTAACAGGCCCTTTATTTTCGTCTCTTAACCACCGAAAACCAAGACTTTCAGTGGTTAATGAGCATTTTTTTAGCCCTTCTTAACCACCGAAACCTGAGATTTAAAGATTTGATTGCCAAGACCAAAATTGATGTTTTTTCCAAGTTTGTATCCAAATAGCAGAGCTTCTAACACACCTAAAAAAATTTGGAAATGAATTTTTGGACATGTTCCTATCACATAAAAATTGGTAAAATGACAGTGCTATTTTAGGAGATAACATCTGGCTCCTACTCGGGGATGGAATCCTCCCAGTGAGGTTCCAAGAACAAGTAGTTCAAGTCGCCTTATCAGTTGGGCTATGGAGTCATGTGGCCTGTGCAATCGATAGCCTGCTCTGCTTATTCAACCAAAATCTGAAAACAATATTTGCATAGCTTTGAAATTGCAGTTCCATTGGGCATGGAGTCAATAGTATAACCACCCTCTGAACACCTTTAAATAGTTGTCTTTATTTGCACAACTGACTGTTATTTCTGCAAATTGAAGAATGAAATGCTTGAGCAGCGAGCTTATTTCCTATACTAGTCTACTCTAACCAGATCTGCGATCAGGTTAGGTAAATGTTGACTTCCATAACAGCCATCCAAGCAACTTTAAAATTGAAATAATCTCATCTTCATCATTTATCAACATATGAAGTTTGAAATGTAACAACAGTGATAACAGTTCATCCAAGAAACCATACTCACCCATAAATAATGGCAAGCTAAGGAAATCTGAAATCTTCAAGTTCTCTTAAAAGTATAAGTCCATGAAGGTTGCCACTGGATCTTCAAGAAGAAGATAAGAATCATGATGCTCATCTATAGCAGACACTTGCTCAGCCATGACTATTTCTCTAAAAGAAGACGAATAATCTTCTGGTTCTCTTGAGATTAACTCGTGATCATCAAAAACTACAATTTCCTTATCAGAATAATGCTTACAAGAGGATAACAACACAGGATTTCCATCACATGAAAAAGGATCAGCAAAGAACATGTAATCTCTTATGCAGTCCTCATTCTTCATAGGCTCTTCTTGATTTACAAATTGATCATAAACTTCACAAGCACCTGGAACTATTGATAAGTTTAAGAAATCTGAAATCTTTGTGTTCTTTGAAATGTATGATTCAATGAAAACTGCCACTGGATCTTTAAAATAGATATTAGAAACACGTTGATCCTCAAGAAACAACTATACATCTATAGTAGCCTCCCGCTCAGCCATGATTGTTCCTCTGCTAGAAAGTTGATTACTTTCAAGTTCTCTTGAGCTCATATCTTGATCATTAGTCATTACAACTTCTTCCTCAAAAACGTACTCAGAAAATGATGATAGAGCAATATTTAAATGACAAGAATTGTGATCATCTAGGAACATGTAGTTGACAATGCAATCATTGGTTACCAAAGATTCATTTTGATTTAAAAACTGATCACAAATTTCAAACTCATACCTGTCTCTAGAGTATTCTGCAAATACTGAAAAATCTGATTCTGAATCTGAAATGAACTCACATGCTCACTGTTGTTCCAAATCTTCTTCAACCTCATTACTCCCCTGCTCAAAATCTGAAGTATACTAACATTCGGCTTGCTCATGTGCTCGCAGATTTTCAGAGTCAACTTGTATTCTAATCCACCTGGATGCACGGATGTTCTCCTCTACCACTTGAGCGTCTTCAAACAACTGAGTTAGGGATGAAGACTTCCTTTATAGCAGAAGAAGAACTAAATCTGAATGTTGAGACATAACATAGTACAACATGGCAACTATCTCTGTAGGCCGAATTTCCAAAGGCATGTCATGATACATGTGGTAAAACCTTCGATTGAAAATAGGCAAACTTTCACTCTGCTCTCTCTCCAAAGCATAAAAATCAGCAAGGTAAGAATCCAGTGATTTGTACTCACCCCAATACTTCAAGAAAGCTTTAGAGAACTCGATCCAAAAGCCAATAGAATCATCTCTCAGACCTTTAAACCATGCAGTAGCATCTCTGATCAAAGACTTGGAGAAAAATCTCATGATCACATCTTCATGAACAATCTCAAATCGCTCAACAAAATCCTCAAAGGATTCCAAGTGCCTCTTAGTTGAAACTTGATCCTCTCCAGAAAAACAAGGAAGATATTCATAACAGTCAAGAGGATAAGGATGAAGGAGATGGGGTAGTTTTAAAGGCCTAAAAATTTTCATCATAATCTTGGTTTGAAAGGCAGTGGGCTGCTCTTGAGGGACAAAATGTTGATGAAAAGGTTCAGCAGTAATGACAGCAGGTACTGAAGTCTGAGTATACTTGGAATCAATCTCAATTTCGACAAAGTCAGAAGAGTGATCAAATGCAAGAGGAATTGGAATACAGGACTCATTTTTAAGAGTAGGTTGTGATGAGGATATTAAATCAACATCTATAACATAGGGCTCCAGGGTCTCTCCTTCTTCTAAAGATGGATAAATGAAAGCAGGATGGTAGTCTTCTGAATATACAAAACAGAAAATGATTATCTTTACATGTAAAGGGAACAACATGAAAGAGTTAATAAAAAACAACGATAATTCATGGAGTAGACTAATAAACCGATATCTGGATTTAAAGTTCAGCCTCTTCATCTTTTGTTAATTGGATTCTTCCTAGTGGAGTCTTATTTAAACTCAGATGGATCAGGGAAAGAACAATCTTTGCAAATCTGCTCTAACAACAGGATTAGATTTTCTTCACCTTTCACAAATGGGTCTTTTAGGACACTCTCTTCAATATGCAGACTGGTATGGATATAGGAATAAAGATATTCTGCTCTGTTTGTGAAGGATGGAAAAAGAAAAACAGTCATCTCCTAAGGCAACTTGTAAGACTTCTTCCCCTGAGTTATATACAATGTCAAACTCAGAAATGAGGTTTATAATTTAAGAAACTAATGGAGGCTTGTCACCCTTCAGGTTTTCTGTTTCAATTTCAGATTTCTGAAAACATGAAGATTCAGAAAAATAGGCTTAACAAAAGATGGTCTAGATACAAATAAAGAACAATACCTCTTGAAATCCTTGAGCTAGATAATCAATAGATCTGAAAATTTGTCTCTGTAAGACTCGTCCCCTTCTGATGATCTTTTATGGATCCGTCACATGTCTTCAATGGAGTCGCCACTGAATTCGTTCTTCATGGAGTCGCTCGATAGATGATTACAACCAAAATATGTCCAGGCTTTGTCTATCATCAAAGCTGGATCTATGTCGTCTCCCAGGGAAGCTAAGCTTCAATCTCCTCTCCCCGGCAACGACGCCAATTTATTATCACTCCAGGAAACTCTCCTAGGCTGTAAGTCAGAGATGCCTGGTAAATTAATCTTTTTGGAAACTATTTTCTCAATAATAGGTGTGGGTTTGGATCAAGATGAATATCTTAACCTCTGGATTGTATTCTCAAGACAGTCTTAACTATACTCATGCAACACAAGGGCTTCAAGAGCTATTGTCAGATAGGTTTGTATAACAAATGGATAAGAAAACTAATTAGTTAACCAAAACATACATAAACCATATATATGATGGGTCAACACACTAGCCAAAGATGCTTATGATTCTTTCTTAACAATCAAAAGTAAGATGACAGTTACCATAGGATCATTAAACAGAGACAAAAGAACTAATTCCACTCATAAGCATAGACAAAGATGAAAGAAGGTCTGACAGTAACAAATGAAAGAAGCTTGCAGGCTGATATATTAAAAAAAGTGTCTTTTATACAAAACAGTAGAATATAGAACTCAAAATCGAATCTCTTGGTGTTTCAATTTTTTTTGTCTTTATAGCCTTACAAGATGAAATCTAGATCCTTGAAAGATGGATCAGATTTGCTAAAAATAGTCAAACCAAACAAGTGTAGGATGAGATCCTATACAAATGGATCTAGACTTCTAAAAATGGAAAGTCAAAACAAAATATCCTATCTTAGGTGTCAAACTCTATCTTGGTAGCCTTTATATCCTCCAAACTCTTTGACAGATGTAGAAAGCCTTCCAAGGTTGATGAATCCTCGTAGGAAATTTGAATTTTTCAGCTTTGGCAAAAAGACAGTTTTTTTTGCTCATCAACTAGGTCACCATTTTCACTTTTCCACCTTCTTAAACATTAAATACATCAATATAAAACCTTAAATCTGATGTATTTAATTATTATGCATCTTTAGAAACCAACCTCGAAAGATTTGGTTGAGAAAAAGTCAAATCTGTGCAAAAATATGACCTCGCTGCCATGTACAGGTTTTGGTAGTTAAAAGGACCTGTTAACTACCGAAAAGCCCTGGTTTCGGTAGTTAAGAGAGGCAAAATCTTGCCTGTTAACCACCGAAACCTGTAACTTTCGAAAAACGGATCTGTAGTGAATAAATTTGCATGAGAATCGCAATGACTCGGCTTCTATTCCACGAATCCTTGTCCTTCATGAAAAACAAATCGAGGACTTCGATCATTCAACCAAATTTGTTGCCCACACATTCTTTGTCTGCAAAATCAAACTCTTCCAAAACTCGACATGCTTGATGAACTAGAAGCTCTGATTTCGGTGAAAGACCTCGATCTCTTCAATAACACCTTGCTCTTGGCATCTCGGTGGATACGTTCGGATCCTGCATGTCTTGCTCACAATCTGGCAATTGTCTGTTGTCTTCATTTTCTTACGGGACATATCACACAATCCCGATAAGTGTGGATGAAATAGTCATTCACAAACGCCACCACTCTCAGCGTATTGATGAACCGTAGTGCATGCTAGGATGACGCTTTGATTTACATAAATCGTGGCTTAGATGTGGCTCTGTTTGACCTGATGACTTGGTGTGTTAAAGACTTTGACCAGCTGCAAAGCTAACACCTATTTTATTCCATTTATTCGGGCGTGTGATGAAACAGTTAGTTGCTTTTCAGCTTTGGCACTTTCAGTAGTTAACTAGCCCCCCGAATTTAGCCTGTTAACTACCGAAAGCTCTTCTTTCAGTGGTTAATGAGCGCTTTTCAGGGCCACCTAAACCACCGAAACCTGAGATTTAAAGATTTGATTGCCAATACCAAAATTGATGTTTTTTCCAAGTTTGTATCCAAATAGCAGACCTTCTAACACACCTAAAAAAATTTGGAAATGAATTTTTGGACCTGTTCCTATCACATAAAAATTGGTAAAATGACAGTGCTATTTTAGGAGATAACAATAACTTTGTTTACCTCAATGTGAAAGATTCGTTACAAAGCTATTTTGATGATTCTTTATTATTTTTTTATAAAATAATTTATCGATGAAGTGAATACACATTTCAGAATTAAATACTTTCTCACTTTGAAAGATGTAAAAAAATGTTATTATCTCTATGATGTAATATAGAGATTTTTTTAATTACTATTCATGTATCATTTATATATATAATTGTTTTTTTAAATATGAAAATTGAATAATTTTAAAGTTTTTTTTATATGTAAATAAGAATTAGGTTTAAATCCAGAGGGTAAGGTAGGGTATGTATATTTCAATAAACTTTAAATCAAATAATTGCTTGGAGGGGGTCCATTGTCCCACAAACAAAGGGGTCTCATACATCAATTTGGTGTGTGGCTTGATTGTGACCTTAAAAATAGGTTATTATTATATTATTTTAACAATCTTTATACTATAATTTGAAAAATGTTAAAGTAAATAAACAATATTGATCTAATAAGTATAGTCAAAAAGTTCAAAAGAAAAACATAATAATATAGTGATTAAAAATATAATCCAAAAAATTAAGCATGATTACATTGAAGAATTATATTAAAAAAAATGGTAGCAAACCAAAACTTTGTTGTTGAAACTTGTCATCCCAATTGTTTTCATTGAAACTTGCCATCCCAACTCTTTTGCTTGCCACATATCTTGTGATTATTGTTCGATAGATGAATGCATTCCCTGTTCACATGTCAACAAGCTTCAAGACCCATAAACTCGCAACCAAAAAATACAACACATAACTTAAGGTATGTTGGTTCTTTCACTTTTGAAACTATGATGTGAATCCATATGTGAATGACCCCACTAAAAAGAATCCATGTGTGAATGACCCCACTAAAAAGAATACAGAGAGACCAAAATCCATAACCTTGAGGGGGTATTTTCATCATTAGCGAGGAGAAGGAATTCATGATTTTGAAATTGTTATGGATGACACCCAAGGAATTGTAATTGTGGATGACCTAGAAAATGACCATGTAAAAAGAGGTTGCAACCATCTCAGAGTAGTGGCTATTAGCAATGATCTAATCAATGACCAAGTAAACATATTGTTTGATATGGTGAGTTCCCATGAGGACAACGACAACCACACTAGAACACTGTGTAAGACAGTACATGATATAAACCTCTCTCCATACATCTTTAATCTCACATGATATAAACCTCTCTCCATACATCTTTAATCTCCTCTATGTTGACTAACTTTCACTTTATGATCGTATTCCAAATGAAATACTCATTCACTGCACAAGGCCAGACTTTCTTCCATCTCATTCTATCATTCACTGCACAAGGCCACCATAGACTTTCTTCCATCTCATTTTATCATTTAACTAACCTAAGAAAAATTGCTAAAAAAAAAAATTATACAATAAAATATAAGACAACCCCATTCACCATTGCAAAGACATTTGAAGGAAAATAACTGAGAATCTTGTTGTTCATATCAAAGTAATAAATCCTTCCGAAAAACCCCGTGACAATGAAAACACGGAACAAGTTATAAGCATCCATGAAAAACCCAGGTATCATTGAGTTTTGGCATCATCCACATTTAATACTTCTAATTGGTTCTTCATCATGATGATAACTTTACTCCAAACTTTTTCCGAAAGCAAATGTTTTTTAACTGCACAACAATGAGCACGATTAATTAAAACTAGAAACTTTTCCAATGATTTTTTTATAAAAATTACTAAAACTCTTCGTAGCAATGGCCAGATGCTTGACAAAATATTTAGTAAACAGAAACACCAAAGCATGGAAGACTCAATTTGATGATCAATGACGTTTGTGAGTTATTTAGAGAGGATTTAAAATCCATAGGTTTGAACAATGACTAATATTTTCAATATTGATGTGCATTCTTTTAAATGCGTATTTAATGTTGATGTGAATTCTTTTAAATGAGTATTTAATGTGGAGGTCATATGTTTTGTATACATAAAATATTAATTTAATAATAAAAATAGTTACCTTAAAATAATTAAGCTTTAAATAATATATAACAATATATTTATATTAGTATGTTTATTTAATTAAAATTTATTAAATAATTTTTGTATTTATATATCTAAATAATATATTTATTTAAATTGAAATTTGAGTCCAAAGGGGTTAGATTTAATGGTGAAAGCGAGTTTTTCACTATTGGGCAATGTTCAATTCTAATGAGGGTCACTTTACTTGGAGCTATGGGACATCTTGAGGTAGTGGTAGAACATGTGGTTGCACCCAAAGATATTATATTAAATGATATTGTGATCCGTGCACACATAAGTGGATCAAAGCCCACTCCCATGTCTTTCAATTTTTTCTTTCCCTCGGATGGAGTGTCACTCTAATCATTACTCGTGTCGATAGAGAGAGGTCGTCTTGCCAACTGGAGGCATGCACCTCTATACCAGTATATGTGGGAAGTTTTATGTCTCATCGAGCACAGGGGTATTAACAACTCCAATCTCATGGAGCATGAAAAGATGGATAAGCATATGGGCATTGGTAGTGTGGAAGCGTTAGACAATTAATCCATCTGAACTTCAGTTAAATGACTGCATTCACTCAGTCTATTCTACCTTGCTATATGGGATGACCACCAACGTCAAAGGAAGGTGGTCTCAATGGTGCTTGGTTTCCTCTGGTTAAGATCACTACCTATGTTCAGAGGCTTGATTTTGGTAAAGTGTGCTATACTCTCCGCAGTGATGGTACTTTTCTAATTAACTTCATGTCTCGAATCTAGGAGAGGGATCCTTCGAGGAGGAGTGGAAATTTTCAGGGAATAATGACTAGTTAGAATGATATTGTGAGGGGCTCGCATTCCCTCCCTAAGCACAATACTATGAATACTCAACCGCCCACTCTAGAGGAGCATAGAATCCCATCCATGTAGGAAACTGTAGAGGTATGGGGTTGTCGGGTTGAATGGATTGATAAGGATCATGAGGTAAGTGAAGAATTACATAGGCCCTCTCATGCTCCTATTGATTAGTCTGTAGTTCGAGGTGGTAATCTTGTCAATTATGATGATTCTTGGAACACTTACTCACCCGCTAGCTCCTTTTCAACTGACTTGGATGATTCACAAATTGGCAATTCTATTCCGCTCCATTCTTGTTCTAGAGAAGAGCTTCTTCAACTTATCTTCGAAGTGCATGTCGAGGTGGCGGGTTTAAAATTTAGCATTGAACAGTTGAACCAACATATATCTTGGCTTGTGGCTTTACATGTAGGCACGGTTCTCCAGCGACCATTCATGGATACGTCTGCCCAAGACGTCATGTTGTTGCGCGTTGCCATTGTTAAATTAAATATTAGTTTATAATGGTCAATTAGAAATTAGACTTAGACTTAGGCATTAATAAAGTCAAGGTGACTTTAGGTTAATTTATTTGTTTTTAGGTCAGATATTTGCTTTTAGGTTATATTTTCACTTTATCCCACATTCATAAAGTGGTTTGACTCTACTTGATTGTAACCTATATAAGAAAGCTATTTGATCTCTTATTTTATTGATTGAATAAAGACAAATAACCTTATTCAAGTTATCTTGGTTTCTGTGTGTGCTCGATTTCCGTTACATGGTATCAGAGCGAGGTTAGGGCCACGGAGTCTGGGAGCGCGTGAAGACCTGGGGACTGATGTTGGCAGTGACAGATCGAGGGATCGCCAGCGTAGCACACTCAAGGATTCGAAAGGGTTTCGGATCAGCCAGAGTCAGGTTCATTTGATTTTTCGGTTTTAAAAGCCAGATTGGTCTATTCTTACCCAGATTGCTGCCCAACTTCAAAGATCTGGTGTTTCTTTTACTACTAATTTCTTGAGTTAGCAGATTTGAGGAGAAATTGGTTGATTTGGAGTTGGTTGAGGGCATATTGCAGGTATTTTTCCATTATTTATCTGCTAAATTCAGTATTTTACGATCATCTATGGCTACATTGACCAACATCATGTTGGAAGGCAACCAAAAGTTCTCTGGGAAGAACTACAATACCTGGAAGCAACGCATGTTGGCCATTTTTGCGTACTGGTGCCTGTCAGATGTTGTTCTGGGCACAAGTCCCCGTCCCACGGTTGTAGGTAAAGACCAGGACAAGTTTGATGGCCAAGACAGAGAGGTCGTGATGATGATCAAATTGTCCATGACAGATGAGCTGCTACCTGAGGTTCAGAATGGGAAGACTGTTGCAGCGATCTGGAAACAATTGAAAGAGACCCATGAGATTTCATATAAGGGTCGAGCATTCTTTTTAAAGAATATGTTGTTCTCGATCAAGATGAGTGAGGGTGCCTCTCTCCAAGAGCACTTACTCAAGATCAAGAACATCTGGGAGAAGTTGGAGGCCATTGGTCGGAAGATGGCAAAAGAGGACATGGTGGTGATCACACTGAACAGCTTGCCAGGGTCCTACTAGCACTTCATTGAGACCCTGAACATCACAACTACAAATGTTGACCTGAAGCTTGGAGAGCTATCCAATAAGCTCTTGCAGCAGGATAGGTGGAAGAAGCAGTTTAGGAGCAGCAGTGAGATAGAGATTTTAGAGCAGGCCTTTGCAGCCAAAGCTAAAGGCAAAGGCAAATGGAAAAGGAAACCTGGTCCAGGCAATGATGAGAATGTCACCAAAATCCTGAAGACCATCACTTGTCATTACTGTGGCAAGACTGGCCATATGAAGAAGCACTGTAGAAAGCGATTGGTAGATCAGAAGCACAACCATGGAGGGTCTCAGCAGAAGGCCCATGTCGCAGAGCACACGGAGGAGAAGGAGGCAACCTTCTATGCCTTTATGGCCTGTACACACGCAGATCAGTCCAAGTCATCTACTTGGTTTGTTGATTCAGGCGCATCCAGGCATTTCAGTAATCGAAAAGATTGGTTCACAGAGTTTACACCTAGTCCATCCAAAGACTCGGTGATCTTTGGTGGAGGCGAAGAGTATAATATAGTCGGCAAGGGGAATGTTCAGATTTCCTTCGGAGGAAAGATGCTTATGTTTCTCAACGTCCACTATGTTCCAGGTATGGAGCTTAATCTGCTCTCAGTTAGTCAGATTATGAGGCACTCTCCTCACTTGGATGTCAACTTTAGCAATCACAAGTGCTATATCGTTGACCAGAATACAAAGAAGATTGTTGCTCTTGGTGTGGAGGACCATGTTCTGTTTAGATTGGTGGATATTGGGCAGGGCAGAGAGCATGCACTGGCAGCGAAGAGTGAATCAGACATTTGCACACTATGGCATCAGAGGTATGGGCACCTCAATTTTAACTACCTCTCTCAGTTGGCATGAGAGAAACTGGTAGATGGACTTCCAGACATTCAGCCAAAGATTCAAGGAGTTTGTGGAGCTTTCCAGGAAGGGAAGGAACATCGAGCGCCATTTGATGAAGTACAAGCTTGGAGAGTGCAGAGGGTCCTTCAACTGGTTCATGCAGACGTATGTGGACCAATGAACATGGCATCAATCACCGGTGCCAGGTATTTCCTTTTGTTTGTTGTTGATTTTAGTAGGAAAATGTGGGTGTATTTTTTGAAGTTGAAGTCTAACGTGTTTAAATAATTTCAAAACTTTAAAGCATTAGTCAAAAATGAGTTAGGTTGTCATGTTACCTCTCTTAGATCTGATAATGGTGGAGAATTATGCTCCAAAGAATTCAATAATTTTTGTGCTAAACATGGGATCAAGAGACAATACACCACACCCTATACTCCACAATAGAATGGGGTGGTTGAAAGGTGAAACCGCACTATCATAGAGATGTCCAGATGTATGTTGCAGAACATGTGTGTTCCTAACAGGTTTTGGGTAGAGGCAGTGTTCACAGCAATGTACTTGCTGAATAGATATCCCATGATGGCGGTAAAGCAGAAGACTCCAGAGGAAGCATGGTCTGGAAGAAATCCCAAAGTAAGTCACTTGAAGGTCTTTGGTTCTACTACTTACACTTGGATTCCAGTTGCGAAACGAACCAAGTTAGATTCGAAGAGTAAGAAGATGATGCTTACAAGGTACAGCGACACCCATAAAGCTTACAGATTAGTTGATGTTGACACTGATAAGGTGAGATTTAGCAAAGATGTTGTTGTTGATGAGGAGGTTGGAACCTTCCATACTCCTCCCGCATTCAGAGTTACTGAGCAGCCAGAAGTCATTGAAGATTCAGGTGTCAAGCTTCCGATAGCTCCACCTGAAGGGGGGAAAGATTCTAAACATGATGATTAGGAGTCAGAACAGGATGAGTCTCCTAGGTCAGTCACATCAGTACATTCTGAAGCAGGAAGCCCAAGTCATGGTGGCAATACTGACTTGGCAGCTAGGGATTCCAAAAGACCCAAGTTGTGGCACGACACCATTGGAGATGTTCGGATAGGAGAGATGATCAAGGGAAGATCATCACGAGGTAAGAGTAAACAACAGACTGGCACAATCAACTTTTCTCTTATGGCCAATATTCAGGAGATCTATGAGCCTCAGGTATTCAAGGAAGCAAAAGGAAGACCTGAATGGGAAAAGGCCATGGAGGCC